>JAXCHO010000206.1:0-338440 GCA_036630365.1 Acanthiza pusilla | reverse complement strand
TGGCTCCCTGAAAAAAACTCCAAACTTCATCCAAACAAACCTTCTTTCACCCTCGAACCTTTCATTTGAAGGCATCTCCGAGGGCTCTCACTCAGGCTTTCATTCTGTGAGGGAAGATTGCCTTGGCTTTAGCACTGCGGACGGGTGGTGTCCTCAGGCTGGAAGGGAAGGCATCGGGGGTGGGTGGGAGATACCTGACAGGTGGGGGAGCTCCAGGAATTGCCGTCCGATCCCCTCCCTCGCGAACGCAAGGTGCCGCCATTCGCAGGTGCCAGCTGTTCTCGGCGTGTTTCTGGGGTGTCGCTGGGCTCGGTCCAAGGGTGAAGCATCTCCAGGCGCCTGCTCAGGGCAGCCCACGGCCGAGCAGCCACGGGCAGCCTTGTTCTCCGCGTCCATCGGAGCGCTGCCCGGCCATCCCAGTGCCCAGCCCCGGCACGTGTGTTTTGCACGCTGCGTGCCACGGGCAGGACACTGCGGGCACAGCTCCTCGCCTGCAAATAACAAAGGACAAGAGGTGCTGGTCCCCCTTCTATGGCTCCCAGCCTTCTCCCAGCCCGCATTCCCGGCCAGCTGGGACACACACGGAGGAGTCGCCAAGGAACATTCCTGGCAGTGAGGCGGGAGTCGCCCAGGCGTCCATCCAGCCAAAAAGAGCCCAAAAGCGGCCCCGGCCTCACAGCCGCCGTCATTGTGGGCTGGGAACACTCACCCGCAGCAAACAGCCCTGTGCAGGCGGGAGCAGCCGAGACACTCTCCCGAAGAGCTTCCGCCACGGACCGAGCGAAGCCTCGGCACTTGTCTTGCTCCTTTCTCCCCGGCAAAGGGACATTGCATGAGCACCCCTCTCGAGCTCAGAACACGCCGTGATCTGGAAAGAAGGAGGAAAGGCTTCAGCTGCGTTTTCAAAGCAGGTTTAACCCTTGCAGAGCGTGAGCAGCAAAGAAAAGGACGGGAAGCATCAGGTGTCAGCTGGCAAGTGTGGCAGGAGCGGCCGGACGGACGGAACGGTGCCCGGGGCCCCGGCCGCAGCTCCCGGAGCGGCTCCTCCCGCCCGCGGCGGTGCGTGCGGCAGTCCCCGCGGCTGTGCGGCCACGGGCAAGGGGAGCCCAGCGATGCTCTACCCACGGGCGTGCCGTGGCTTCGGGGCTGGACGGAGCGGGGGCCCCCTTTGCACAGCCGCGGCGGGCGCGGCCGGGGCCGCGGGAGGGAGCATCGGCAGCGGCATCGGCCTCCGGGGGGGTCCCAGGGGTGGGCACGGACAGACTTCGGCCGCTTCCAGCAGCAATACAGCAAAGTCACTTACGAGCAAATCGCCGCCGCCTTTCTCCCGAGCACGCCCAGCGGCGGAGCCCCGGCTCCTCGCAGCCACAGGCGGGACCGTGGCCGGAGCCCCGCGCCGGCCGCAGCCTCGGCGCCTTTCCCGACGTAGCTCCTGCCGCCCGCGGCGATGCCGGTGCCCATCCCTGCCGCAAGAAGCCTCGCTCCTTCGGCCCCGGGCTCCCTGCAGCTGCCGGGGAGAAGCAGCACGGCCCGGGACCCCCGGCGGACACGGCCAGGAGCCCGAGCAGAGCTCCGGTCCCAGCTCGGCGCCTCGGGCTGTGCGCAGCGCAGGCAGCAGCCCCCCCGGGCTGGGGCTCCGCGCAGCTCCCGGCGCAACGATCCCGCAGCATCCCGGGCTGAGCATCCTCCGCACAAAACAGAGCAGGCGTCGGTCGCCCGGGGTTTATGGGCGCCGGCGAGGGGCGCGGCCAGCACAGGTGTGCGGGGCGGGGCCGGCTCGGGGGGGGCGGCCCCAGAGCGGCGGGGGCGGGGCGGGGCGGGGCCGATGGGGATTTAAGCGCCGGGAATCGCCCGCGGCACCATTGGCCCTCGGCGCTCGGAGCGGGATGCTGCGCGGGGCCGGGCTCTATGTCTCTCTTCGTCTCTATCTCTTTTTATGTTCTAGACTTCTCTTTCTCGATTACCTCTCCTTTTCTCCCCCCTTCCTCCCCTCCCCCCACCCCCTACACCACCCCCCCCTACCCCCCTCCCTCTCCCCTCCTAGCCCTCCCCTCCCTCCCCCCCCAAGCCCTCCCCTTCCTTGCCCCCCGGCCCGGTCCCCCCCACCGCCCGCAATCCTCCCTATCCCCCCACACACCCCAACCGTACGCTGCTCCTTCATCCTCTCCCTCCTCCTTCCACCCTTCCTTCCCCCCACACCCCGGCTGCCCCCTGTCCCTGCTCCCTTTCCTACGCCACCCGCCCGCAATCCTCCCCCTCCATCCTCCACACCCGTCCTTGTCCCCCCGCACTGCGGCTCCCCCTGCCCCCTCTCCATGCTACCTTCCCCCCGGCGTCCCCCTCACCCGCCCTCAATGGTCCCCGTCCTTCTTCCACCCTTCCTTCCCCCCCACCTCCCTCTGCCCTACTGCCCCTGCACACCTCGAGCCCCCCCATCTGCCCTGTGCCCCCCTGTTCCGTCCTCCCGTTCCCTCCTCTCCGTCTTTCCCCCGCAGCCGCGGGGCTCGGGGGCGCCGGAGAATAAAGCCCAGAGGGCCGGAGGCCGCGCCCCCTCTCTCGCAGGGATCCACAGTCCCCACACGGGGCCGGACCGCTCGGCGGGTCCCCCCAAGCCGGTCAAACACACCGCCCGACACCGCCGGTGCTCCGGCTTCCCTCACATCACACCGGGGGCTCCCCGGGGAGGGTCGGGGCTGGGGGTCGGGGGGATCCCCTCCTTAGGAGGGGGTCCCTGGGGGGAGGGGGGGATAGGTTAGGGAGGGCCCCCTCCGGAGGAGGGGGTCCGGGGGGTGGGTTGGGGGGGTGGGTAGGGAGGGCCCCCTCCGGAGGAGGGGGTCCTGGGGGGGGGTGGGCCCCCTCCGGAGGAGGGGGTCCCTGGGGGGGGGTCGGGGTGGGCCCCCTCCGGAGGAGGGGGTCCGGGGGAGAGGGGGCGGGGCGGAGGGGGGACCTCCCCCTCCAGGCCCCGCCCCCCTCCTCCGGACCTCCTCCTCCGGATGGGGACCACTCCGGCCCCCTCCCCGGGACCCCCTCCTCCGGACCGGGGCCCGGGGGGAGGGGGGGGGGGGGGCGGGTGGGGTGGGGGGGGAGGGAGGGGGGCGGTGGGGTGGGGGGGGGGGGAGGGAGGGGGGGGGGGCGGGTGGGGTGGGGGGGAAGCAGAGGGGGTCACGTCACTCTGACGCGTGAACCACACATAGAGATCGACAGACAAATAAACGGGCCCCCCGTCCGGCCCCCCCCACCCCACCCCGCCCCCCCTCCCTCCCCCCCCACCCCACCGCCCCCCCCCTCCCTCCCCCCGGGCCCCGGTCCGGAGGAGGGGGTCCCGGGGAGGGGGCCGGAGTGGTCCCCATCCGGAGGAGGAGGTCCGGAGGAGGGGGGCGGGGCCTGGAGGGGGAGGTCCCCCCTCCGCCCCGCCCCCCTCCCCCGGGACCCCCCTCCTCCGGAGGGGGCCCACCCCGACCCCCCCCCCAGGGACCCCCTCCTCCGGAGGGGGCCCACCCCCCCCCAGGACCCCCTCCCTCCGGAGGGGGCCCTCCCTAACCCACCCCCCCAACCCACCCCCCGGACCCCCTCCTCCGGAGGGGGCCCTCCCTAACCTATCCCCCCCTCCCCCCAGGGACCCCCTCCTAAGGAGGGGATCCCCCCGAACCCCCAGCCCCGACCCTCCCCGGGAGCCCCCGGTGTGATGTGAGGGAAGCCGGAGCACCGGCGGTGTCGGGCGGTGTGTTTGACCGGCTTGGGGGGACCCGCCGAGCGGGTCCGGCCCCGTGTGGGGACTGGGGATCCCTGCGAGAGAGGGGGCGCCGGCCTCCGCCCTCTGGGCTTTATTCTCCGGCGCCCCGAGCCCCGCGGCTGCGGGGGAAAGACGGAGAGGAGGGAACGGAGGACGGGAACAGGGGGGCACAGGGCAGATGGGGGGGCTCGAGGTGTGCAGGGGCAGTAGGCAGAGGGAGGTGGGGGGGAAGGAAGGGTGGAAGAAGGACGGGGACCATTGAGGGCGGGTGAGGGGGACGCCGGGGGGAAGGTAGCATGGAGAGGGGGCAGGGGGAGCCGCAGTGCGGGGGGACAAGGACGGGTGTGGAGGATGGAAGGGGAGGATTGCGGGCGGGTGGGGGGGAAGTGGGGAGCGGAAAGGGAGCAGGGACAGGGGGCAGCCGGGGTGTGGGGGGAAGGAAGGGTGGAAGAAGGACGGGGACGACTGAGGGCAGGTGAGGGGGAAGCTGGGGGGAAGGTAGCATGGAGAGGGGGCAGGGGGAGCCGCAGTGCGGGGGGACAAGGACGGGTGTGGAGGATGGAGGGGGAGGATTGCGGGCGGGTGGGCGTAGGAAAGGGAGCAGGGACAGGGGGCAGCCGGGGTGTGGGGGGAAGGAAGGGTGGAAGGAGGAGGGAGAGGATGAAGGAGCAGCGTACGGTTGGGGTGTGTGGGGGGATAGGGAGGATTGCGGGCGGTGGGGGGGACCGGGCCGGGGGGCAAGGAAGGGGAGGGCTTGGGGGGGGAGGGAGGGGAGGGCTAGGGGGGAGAGGGAGGGGGGGGTAGGGGGGGGTGGGTGTAGGGGGTGGGGGAGGGGAGGAAAGGGGGGGAGAAAGGAGAGGTATCGAGAAAGAGAAGTCTAGAACATAAAAAGAGATAGAGACGAAGAGAGACATAGAGCCCGGCCCCGCGCAGCATCCCGCTCCGAGCGCCGAGGGCCAAATGGTGCCGCGGGCGATTCCCGGCGCTTAAATCCCATCGGCCCCGCCCCGCCCCGCCCCGCCGCTCTGGGGCCGCCCCCCCCGAGCCGGCCCCGCCCCGCACACCTGTGCTGGCCGCGCCCCTCCGCCGGCGCCCATAAACCCCGGGCGACCGACGCCTGCTCTGTTTTGTGCGGAGGATGCTCAGCCCGGGATGCTGCGGGATCGTTGCGCCGGGAGCTGCGCGGAGCCCCAGCCCGGGGGGGGGCTGCTGCCTGCGCTGCGCACAGCCCGAGGCGCCGAGCTGGGACCGGAGCTCTGCTCCGGCTCCTGGCCGTGTCCGCCGGGGGTCCCGGGCCGTGCTGCTTCTCCCCCGGCAGGCAGGCTGCAGGAGCCCCGGGGCCGAAGGAGCGAGGCTCTTGCGGCAGGGATGGGCACCGGCATCGCCGCGGGCGGCAGGAGCTACGTCGGGAAAGGCGCCGAGGCTGCGGCCGGCGCGGGGCTCCGGGCACGGTCCCGCTGTGGCTGCGAGGAGCCGGGGCTCCGCCGCTGGGCGTGCTCGGGAGAAAGGCGGCGGCGATTTGCTCGTAAGTGACTTTGCTGTATTGCTGCTGGAAGCGGCCGAAGTCTGTCCGTGCCCACCCTGGGACCCCCCCCGGAGGCCGATGCCGCTGCCGATGCTCCCGTCCCGCGGCCCCGGCCGCGCCCGCCGCGGCTGTGCAAAGGGGGCCCCCGCTCCGTCAGCCCCGAAGCCACAGCACGCCCGTGGGTAGAGCATCGCTGGGCTCCCCCTTGCCCGTGGCCGCACAGCCGCGGGACTGCCGCACGCACCGCCGCGGGCGGGAGGAGCCGCTCCGGGAGCTGCGGCCGGGGCCCCGGGCACCGTTCCGTTCCGCTCCGGCCGCTCCTGCCACACTTGCCAGCTGACACCTGATGCTCCCCGTCCTTTTCCTTTGCTGCTCACGCTCTGCAAGGGTTAAACCTGCTTTGAAAACGCAGCTGAAGCCTTTCCTCCTTCTTTCCAGATCACGGCGTGTTCTGAGCTCGAGAGGGGTGCTCATGCAATGTCCCTTTGCGGGGAGAAAGGAGCAAGACAAGTGCCGAGGCTTCGCTCGGTCCGTGGCGGAAGCTCTTCGGGAGAGTGTCTCGGCTGCTCCCGCCTGCACAGGGCTGTTTGCTGCCCTGGGTGAGTGTTCCCAGCCCACAATGACGGCGGCTGCTGAGGCCGGGGCCGCTTTTGGGCTCTTTCGGGCTGGATGGACGCCTGGGCGACTCCCGCTCACTGCCAGGAATGTTCCTTGGCGACTCCTCCGTGTGTGTCCCAGCTGGCCGGGAATGCGGGCTGGGAGAAGGCTGGGAGCCATAGAAGGGGGACCAGCACCTCTTGTCCTTTGTATTTGCAGGCGAGGAGCTGTGCCCGCAGTGTCCTGCCCGTGGCACGCAGCGTGCAAAACACACGTGCCGGGGCTGGGCACTGGGATGGCCGGGCAGCGCTCCGATGGACGCGGAGACAAGGCTGCCCGTGGCTGCTCGGCCATGGGCTGCCCTGAGCAGGCGCCTGGAGATGCTTCACCCTTGGACCGAGCCCAGCGACACCCCAGAAACACGCCGAGAAACAGCTGGCACCTGCGAATGGCGGCACCTTGCGTTCGCGAGGGAGGGGCTCGGACGGCAATTCCTGGAGCTCCCCCACCCCTGTCAGGTATCTCCCACCCACCCCCGATGCCTTCCCTTCCAGCCTGAGGACACCACCCGTCCGCAGTGCTAAAGCCAAGGCAATCTTCCCTCACAGAAATGAAAGCCTGAGTGAGAGCCCTCGGAGATGCCTTCAAATGAAAGGTTCGAGGTGAAAGAAGGTTTGTTTGGATGAAGTTTGGAGTTTTTCAGGGAGCCAGCTGGAGCTGCAGAACCGATGGAAAGCTTGCACACGTGGGTCGCACCGGAGCTGCGCTGAGGGGAGGGACGTGCATCCCTTTCCTCGGGGAAAAGAACTTCCAGAGGCCACTCCCGAGGCTCTGAAATGAAATCAGCTTCTGCAGGGAGAGCTGTCCTCCCCGGGCCACAGGGGCTGCCTCAACACAGGCTGGGAGCGCACCCAGGCACCACCTTCTCCTGCTTTACAATATCAGCTGGAGCCTGACCTCAGCGGGGGTGAATCAGCTGAATTCCGGGGAGCTCTGTCGAGTGCCCTCCAGGGACAGCCGTGGGGCTGGGGGATGAGGGTTAAAACCAGCAAATTCTGTGGAATAGAAAGCTGTCCTCGTCCCAGTCCTGCTGAGCTTCCTCGGAAGCTGCGCTGGTTCTGGACCCAGCTGGCGTTCAAGCGGCAGCTCTGCCTGGAAATACCCACGCTTCATGAGGTACTGTGAGGCTAAGCCGGCAGGAATTCAGCAGGGAATTCGGGGCCGTGGGTATAATTCATCCAAACCAGCAAAGCTGATCCTGAAGCCCAGATGTGGATGTGGGCACCACACAGAGAACAATCTTTGTGCTTCCCTGTGAGCCACAGCCCCTGGGCTGGGAAGTTCTGGGAGTCACAGAGATGGAATCACACCAACCACAGCAGCTGGCATCACCCGGAGGGACAATGCAAGTCCCAAACAATTCCTCCACAATCCACCCTGGGGGAAAAACCTGCAAGTTTCCCCCGGGAGCTCTGACTCTGCTTCTCCTACCAGCTCCTGAGCAGTGCCAGGGCCACCGTGAGGCCTTTAAAATCCAAAGAAACACCAGATCCCACACCATGAAGAATCCAAAGAAAGAGCTGCATCGTTGTCATCGGAAGCTCAAAACTCTCAAAAATTCTATGACAATGAGGTAATGGAATTCCCAGAAATCTCATTCATGCTCTCGGTTTCATTTTTTACATATTTACCATCCCTCGTTTGGCAGTGTGGTGGTTTTGCTTGGCCCAGTTTTTGCCAGTGAGTAGGGTGGGGTACAAAGATGGCTCCTGCACGTCTTGAGTAAAGATTCTGGAAATTTCTCCACCATGTCCAGCAGAGCCAGTCTCTGATGGCTCTGAAGATGATGGACATGCTGCTGTCCAAGCCTGCGCCAATTAGAGAAGTTAGTTACGCCTCTGTGAAAACATATTTAAGAAGAAATCAAAACAATGTGAGCACACACTTCTTTTTAGCTAGAGAAGGAGGAGGAGGAGGTAAAAATATGTGAGGGAGAACAACATGGAAGCACCAAGGTCAGTGGAGAAGGTGAGGGAGGAGGTGCTCCAGGCGCCAGAGCTGAAAACCTTCTGCTGGCTGTGATAAAGACCGTGGGGGGAGCAGGTGGTTCCCCTGCAGCCCATGGGGTCCAGGGGGATGAAGAGAACCCCCCACAGCCTGTGGGGATGTGCCCATGCCAGAGGAGCAGGTGATGCCTGCAGGAAGCTGTGATCCAGTGGGAGTCCCAGAGACTGAGAGTTGCAAAGGCCCTGCAGGAGAGAGAAAGGCCTTGCTCCCGAGATGGAAACAGCCTGGCCTCGGCTTGGAATTCTGCAACCTGGACAGAGGAATCTCGGACTGCAGCAATCGGGCGGGTGCTGCTCGTGAGATTGGACCCACGCCAAAGGAGTTCGCAGAGAACTGTCCCTCGTGGGAGGGACCCCCATGGCTAAGTAGAGGAGTGGGTGAGCTGAGAAATGGCCTTAATAGGGAGAGGGGTGAATAGAGAAACAGCATTTGTAGCAGAAGAATTGTGGCGTTGGACTGACTAAGAGAAGCCACATACCCTGTCCCAGCCTGGATCTGTCGTTTGGATGGAGGGAGGGGGCGAATAGAGAAACAGTGTTTGTAGGAGAAGAATTGTGATGGACTGACCTAAGAGAAAAAACCCCACACCCTGCCCCTGCCCGGGAGGTGTTGGTTAGGTGGAAGGAGGGAGGGGGTGAGCTGAGAAGCGGTGCCTTAAGAGGGAAGGGGGGGTGAGTGAAGAAACGGTGTCTTGAGAGCTTATTTTTACCTCTGATTTATCCTCTGACTCTGTTAGATTAACAAATCACTTTTTTGGCAACTTTAAGTTTCCTACCTGCTTTTGCCCTGAATCTCGTGCGTCCCCTTATCAGTGATCTTATCTCAACTCATGAGTCCAGTGTTTTGTGTTAGTTTTCCCTCTCCTCCGCATAGCCTGCAGCAGGAGAGAGCAGAGAGAGCAAATGTCCTAGGTGCCTGGCATTTAGCCAGGGTCAAACCCACGACAGGCAGCTTGTAAAATTTGTCCTGGAATTTGGAGGTCGAGCAGGATTGGCTTTGGATTGGCCTTTGCCTCAGCAATTCCCTCAAAAATGCCACCTCTCTCCTCTTGACATCCCCGCACATTTCCCTACACAAACAGTTCTTGTGTCCCCTCTAAAGTACCCCAGGTTTTCAGCTGAATTAATGACGTGACCTGTGCCTACCACTCACGATTCACCCAACCACAATCAAGACCAAAGGCTGGTTTGGCTTTAAGAGCTCAAAATATCTTTGAAGCAAAATACATCACCTTTTCCTTGTTGTTCTTTTCTTTCAGATGGTGGATTTGCCTCTGTGGATGTGTGCTGAGCTCTCTCTGCAGGGAACTGTCAGGCCTTAATGGCTGTGAGCTCCTGTTTTTCTCACTGGGGAATTAAAAAAAAAGAAATTTAGAATAATTAGAAAACTCCAGCTAAAAATCTCACCTCTGTTCCCCCCCATCCTCCCCCCCAGTTATCCCAGTTTTTCCCAGCTAGGAGCCTCAAAGCATTGAATTCAGGCAGGTGAAATGACATCAGGGAAGAGCTGTAAATTCAAAGGCAGAAAGAGAAGATCTACCAGCAAAGGGCAGAAAAGGGGGAAGGTTTCAGAAGGCTTTTCTGCAGTCTCAGTAATAATGCTTTCCAATTTCCAGCACAGCTCATTGTTAGTTTCCCCTTTTACATCCTCAACAAGGCCTTAGTACAATCAAGGGGATCTTGCCTTGAGCTCACCAGAGCCAGAGGCTCAAAGGACCTCCCTGAAAACCCTTCAGGGCGTGCGCTGAGGCTCCTCCCGGTCCCTTGAATCCGTGCAGCATCACAAGCATCGTCCCTTGCGGGTCACCAAAAATCGTCACCAAAACCATCAGGGTAAAGGAAACCCTCCAACACTCTCTTTGCAGGGCTGGCAAGTCAGGGATTCCTTGACTCTGGCCAGGGGGTGCAGCGACTCCTTCCAGCCACGTGTACAGGCAGTCAGGTCACACAGCTGTCCTGGGCTAGCATTGCTCCAAATTCAATCAGTCCCTGTCCCTCACACACTGCTCTGTCCTGTCCGTGGGATCCAGAACAAAATAACAAGGCACGCCTCCAGAAGGAAATACTTCAACACGCCCTTTATTCATCCCAAATACTTTCCCCAAACTATGCACTACCTGTAGAGGAAAAACCAAAAAAGAGGGCAGAAGAATGAAGGCAAATTAATTCCTATGTTGGTTATTGCAACACACTTCCAGGTGAAAAATAATTTCTGCCACTCTAACAAACGCGCTGTCTAGGGTACTAAGCTACCCAAACACACTCAGGCCACTTCAAAAAAGACTTTGTACTGTGTTAAGTTTGTTCAAGACGTATCACTCGGAATCACCAAAATCTGCTCATGTTTGCTGCTCCAGGGATGACTTTGCTGCACAGTGAACCGAGCGGTCCCCAGACATAAACACATTCCTCTCCACATATGACACAAACACCTCTTGTTTGGCTACTAAGCTTTTTCAGAAGCCAGCCACATGTAGCCAAGGCTGGAAATCCTCACTTAGGATTTGCCAGGAAGCACATGCCACACATGTACGCCCATTTCTGTGATGTGTCAGTCAGAAATCGTGTAACCCAGAAACTTGCTCCTCACTGCACCACTTAGAAATGTGTAAAAAAAGAAATACATAAACTATGTAGAAATACATTAAAAAAGCTAGAAAAATACCTAAGCAAACAACAAAGCACAAAGCAGAGAGCTTAGTGCAGCAGCATCTTGATATTGTGCCCGGTGATGGACAGAAAGAAGGAGAAAAGCTGTTCTTCCAGTTCCCCTCACTCTGCACCAAGCAGTTTGAAGCAGCCAATGCTGTCCCCACCTCCAGCCGTGGCAGCTTCCCTCCTTCCTTCAGCCCTGCCCCAACCTCTGAGGGACCATAGACACCACACAACCCAAAACTGCCAGCACCCGCACCCACCACTGCTACGGACACCTTCCTCTTCCATCTGTGGCCAACCAGATCCCAGGATGTTTTTGCTTTCCTGACAGACTTGGCAAAGTTCATTCCCATTTGCCAAAGCAACAGACACCTCGTATGGCCCTGGAGTCAGAGCCCCTCTGGCACAAGAGCCTGAGCGAAGACTCGAGGGGAGAATCCAATGGCAAATTGAAATCCCAGATCTGCAATGAAGGCTTGCTTTTGGCACTTTCTTTTTGCTTTTGGGACAAAAGAAAGGCCTGTGGGCAATGTCCATCCACAGAAGAGCCCACACTGAGGACTCAGCTTTAAAGGTGTTGCACTTCATGTTACACACATGGAATTGCTTTGGGATTTGGCATTTCCTGCACCCACACAAAGGCATTAAAAGAATTAAATGCAGAGTCCTGAAGCTCAAGTGTTCCAATTCTATTTCTGCGGTGTCACTTGACGCACCAAAATCCATAGCAATACTTAAGTAAAAGTAACTTTTTTCCCCCCTCACTTTCAATTTTCCAGTTTAGGGGTCCTCTTAAGAGCAGGTTAAAGTGAAGAAGAAGAAAAGCCCAAGACTACTATCAATGAGTGTACCATGCACCTGTTTTCCACAGGGTTTCTACACAGAAGAGATTTTCTTTCCACCTGATGGCTATTCTAAGAAAAGAAGTTTGCACGTGTAAATACCCATCCGGTAGGGGCAGGTGTTTCTGAGCCCACACCTCACAGGGAAAGGATCACAGGAGGAGTGGCACAGAAGGGTCCAAAAGTGCCCGGGAGAGGTTCAGGCTGACTGTGTTCGGTAGGAACATCTGAAAGCAAAGCGCTCTGCAGCTGCCCCGAGCCTGGAGTCCACAGAAACAAAACGAGCTCCCCCTCCCGCTCCACCTTCTGCCTTCCTTCTCTGACCAAAGGGAGAAGCGCATCATGCAAGTGATAATAGAGGAGAGGGGAGCATCTGTCCAGTGGCCCCAGGGTGGCTGCCACCAGGCTTCGTTCCGTGCTCTGGCTGATGGAACTCAAAGCCAGCTGGTGCGGCATTTAAGGAGCAAAGCCTGCCTTTGCCCCTTGCTGTTCCACTCCCGCCGCCTTTGCACAGCAGGAACATTGCTGGCTTCACGTGTGATGCCCCAAAGCAGCAGCCCTGCGAATGCTGCCGGAAGCCAGAGCACCCCTGCCTGCTCAGACACCAACCTGACTAGTCAGCCTCGCTCCTCCGAGCTCGGGTGAGCCACAAACCACTCCAAACCGGGTGTTTGACACCCACATGGCACCCATTGCCGAGGTCGAGTGTCCCACGCTGCATTCCCCAGCATTCCCAAGGCTTTTGGACACCAAAGTACAACTTCCCGAAAGTACAACAAAGGGTCTCCGACCTCGGAACGCTATCCTCCGTAAACCTGGCGGCATCACAGACCGGCTCCTTGTCACGTCCGCAGTAACTCATTGCACACGAAGTGTCAGCTCCCTCGCTACCAGATCCGCAGCACAGCCTCGGGCACAAAGCGCGTTTGCCTCGGAACAGCATCCTCGGTAAAACCTGCCGCCTGAAGGACCGGGTCGCGTGTGACAACATCCTCAGCGCAACAGACACTTTCCCTTCTCACGCACCACCCCTTTTCCAGCCCTGGGATCCCTAGCCGGTAGCCAGCGACACCAGGAGCCCGACATTTAAGGTGGGATCAACGTTCAGAATAAGCATTGGCTCCTTAAGGACAGAGTTTGTCCCCCTCTGTAAAGCCCAGGGGGAGAACAAGGCTCCAAAGGCACCTCTGGATGCTTCCAGCGCCTGCTGCTGGACACACTGTGCAGGGCTTTGTGCGGGCGGGGGTCGAACCTTTACACAGCTCTGTCCTGGGGGACCGAGGGTGGCAAACCCGAGAGACGGATGGAAGTAAAACAAACGGCTGATTGAAACGCAAACACACTGAAAACCCTCCCCCAGAACTGTTCTCTGCACAGCACAGCAGCTGGAACTGCTGGAGCAGGGCACGACGTGTGAGGGAACACTGCAGCCACGACACCAAAGCCAGCAAAAGCAATCACTAGGTAGAAATAGTTACTCACCCAGTCCAACGACCGAATCTCTGTGGCTCATCCTCAAGGGGTGACGCTGCTCCGGGGAGGAATGTCCACACAGCCCCTGAGAACAGGACAGCGGAAGGCAAGGGGTTAACGAAGCTTTTTGGACACTGCCCTCAGAGTGCTTAGACAAAACGTCCATCAGTGTGGGTCTTCAATCAAGACAGCTTGTCCCCACGTTTGCAATAGGCTTTCGTTTGCTATTTTCTCAAACGTTTCTGTTTTCATAGCCTTTTCTACTAGAAGTGCTTAAACAAGATTTCACACGAGCTCTGCACCCTGCCATGCACCAAGCCCGAAGGAACAGCTGCATATCCTCACGCTCATCCAAGCTCAGTCAGTATTCTCATTTCTAAGACTCTCACCGCTGTTTTCACGACTCCCATCACGACACGGATGGCTGTTTCCACACACGAATTCCCAAGACGTCTCTGCTCCCAGTCACTGCTCCTCTCTCCCCTCATCCTTCACCCCTTTTATAGGCACGGCCCTGCCCAGGACTCAAAAGGAGGCTCCCAGCTGCCTCCTGAGACCCGAATCATTCCAGGTGGCTCAGGAGATCAATAGAAAGAAACTCGTTCCTTTTAGGCTAAGGAACTCTCTTCGTCCCCATCGCCCCTTCTCTCTCCTGTTCCTGCTTCCTGAGGCAGATCACACACATCAGGTGGGGTCAGGGGGAAAATGCCAAGTCCAAAAGCAAACCAAACTTCTTTTCCTGTCGGTTTCCATCACGACCGCTCAGGTTTTCCCACTGACCCTGGGCCGTAGCTGCGGGAGCAGCTTCCCCCTGCGCCCCACGGCAGCGGGCACAGGGACACGCATCCCGCTGCTTCCCGGAAAACGGAGCTCACCCCATCCCGTCAAAAGCTGACGCAGCTGGGAACGCGTCCCGAGATTTGTTCCCTGAAACGTGATCCCAGAGAGCCTCCAGTCCCGGGACCAACTCGTCCCACACAGCACTTGGGTGCCAGGTATCGGTGCCAAAAGGACGCACGTCCCCCTGCGGATCCCACCCGAGCCAGGTGCCGCCTGCGCAGCGCTCCCTTCCCTCCTCTCACCTGCGGGCACCGCTCGCTCCTTCCCAGCGCTGCTGCCCGAGCACAGGGCATTTGCGCCATGCCTGGCTCGGCACAGCTCGTTCCCGGCGCGGCTGCCCCCGGCACGGCAGGAGCAGGGCGGCCGAGGGAGAGCAAGCTGCGCGCTCCGCGCCGCGGGGCGTGGGCAGGGGCACAGCCGCAGCCTCCGGCGCCGCACCTGCCCCGGGGCCCCGCCCCTGCCGTGCCGCCCGTGCCTCCCGCGGGGCCGCCTCTTCCTACGGCAGCAGCTCTCCTGGGCCATTGCCGCTGTTTCCAGCGAGTACAGACCGCGGCTGACAAGAGTCACCCGTTTGGTGATGGGACTCCTTGAAACAGAGCGGAATACCTGTGACGAGTGAAGGCGCTACAGATGCAGCGATGGTAGAGGAAATCTCCTTCTGCCAGTTCCCCACGGGAACAAAAGCAGCTCCCAGTCGTCTCACGCTGGACAAACAGGGAAAGGGAATTCTGTGTCCTCTCCTGCTCAGGACGTACATTTTCACTGTCCCAAAAAGAGACCATTGGAGGCTTTAGGGTGATTGGCATGGGTCAGGGATCTGCTGCCTTGGCAGGGCAAAAGATGGAGCCGCTGGTGGTGATTGCGACAGACCTGAAGAATTAGAGGTTCATGGGAAATCATTCAGTGCACCAAAAGTGAGAGAGAATATCAGCTTGGTTGGTGTCACATGTAGAGCTGGGACAATGACCCTAAACACCCCAGAAAGGTAAAGAGACTCTGAGCCACACTGTGATCAGACCCCATAGGGGCAGTTTATTGGAAACGCCAGTAAGGAATAACAGGAATTGCTGCATTCCCTGGCCTACAGCTTGGTCCCACCTGCCCACACTTCTGCCCTTGGGATGTGCTGCTCTTCCCAGCAAGAAACACCTTTTCCTGTGTCCCTTAAATGTCTCCTCTGAAAGCCTCGATGCTGCCGAGTTTCTCCTCCAGCCGCGTCCTTTCTCCTTCCGTCTCTCCGCTCCCTCCTCGGGCGTGTGGCTCCGCTGCTCCGCGGTGTTTCCGCAATTAATATAATTGATGCTGAGCCTGGCCGGGTCGGCTGGAGGGGCCGGAGGGATCAGGGCAGGGCGGGCCGTGCCAGCGCCACGGCGCGCTGCAGCTGCTCGTACGACACCAACATCACCACGTTCCACTGCAGAAGTGGGAGAAAGAAGGGATGCTGATCCTTTGGCTGCTTATATCCTCAATTCCATGCACGGTTTGAAAAGCAGCTCAGAATGGAAGTGACTCGTCCTGCATGGGCTGTGCCTCACGGTGACACTCAATTCCTTGACCTTCCCAAGTGCTCCTGGCCACCCCAGCTTCCAGCAGCACTTCTCGGACTTTGAAGCTCATGTGGAGAGACTCCTGGCCCCTGCTGAGGAAAGTTCCTGCCCTGCCATAGGGATATTCTGCACAGGCTGACAAGAATCCAGGGGAATTTTATTGAAACAAACTCTGAAGAGAGCAGTACAAAAATAACAGAGCTCTGCTGGCATCAAAGTCATTTCTCTGAAAGGTGTACAAAAATAATTTAAGTATAAATATAAAAGTCTCATCTTTCTCGTCATCCCTTTTGTACACCCACCAGATTTTACAGTGCCCTCGGCCTGCGTTCACACAAGCACTTTTGGCACCTGCAGAGACAGAGAATTGTGCTGCCCACCAACTATTTTTGGAAGGGCCATCCCTGCCATTCACTGTGCTGGAATATGAACAGATCCCAGAGGAAAACAAAGAAATGGAAAAAGAAGAAAGGAAAAACACAGAGAAAAAAGAAAGGAAAGAAAGGGGGGCGGCGGTGATGTTACCTTTTAAACTCAGATGCATTGCCCTTTCCACAAAGATATTGACAGCCACTGTGTTTTCCAGAAACATCACCTCTCCTTCCTGCGCTTTGCCACTGCTGCCCCCCGAGCCTCCAGGATGCGCTTGCTGTCGGTCAGAGATGTGCTGGCTCAGAGCAGGGCCTTCCCCCGCGCCTTCAGCCTCAGTGCTGCTGCGTTCCTGGGCGCAGGGCAGCCTGGGCAGAGCAGCAGCAGGGCAGGCGAGGCTGATGTGAACGCGCACGGCCGCTCCTGCCAGGTCTGCAGCATTGCAGCGGAACAAGGGATGAACGCCTGCAGGAGAAGCCACAACCAACCGGCTGAACGAGCCACGGCGGAATCAGGAGCTTGGCAAACAGCTGGCACTGCTCATTACTGCAGAGATCTCCCGTGAGCCCAGCAGAGTTAATTCTGATTTTCAGTGCCATTGCCAGGCGAGTTATCGCCCAGATGGACAAGCTTGGAAATATTAAAAACCATGACCGATGCCCCAAACTGGGTACACCTTCATTTTCCCCCGGGAGCTCAGATTAAAGCACATCAACTTGCTGAGAGCACTGGGCACAGTGACTGCGTAATTTCACAGACATGTATGGAGAATACAGCATATACCCTGCATTAAAAATTTGTTTTAACTCTTGCTCTTTCTCCCCTCCCTGGGTGCATCTAAAAGAAGAGCAACCTGTCTGCAAATCCGGTGGCTGAGGAGCACCGTGGAGACGACAGAAGCCATAAACCAAAACACAAGGTCCTCCTCAATGTGAGGAAGAACTTCTGCCCATGGAGGGGCAGAGCCCTGGAACAGCTGCCCAGAGAGGCTGTGCAGTCTCCCTCTCTGGGGACATCCCAAACCCACGGACATTTCCTGTGTCACCTGCTCCCGGGGACCCTGCCTGGGCAGGAGGGGGCACTGGGTGACCTCCAGAGATCCATTCCAGCCCCAGCCATCCCAGGATTCTGGGATTCTGGGCAGGACAAAGCCAAGCTGGAAACATTTTGTGTCAAGTGCCTAGAGAAGGAGCCCCATGAAATCGCCAGTGAAGAGGACAGAGATGTGACGCTGTGTTTCAGGAACTCACCGCTCACACTCACTGCTCTCCTCCATCTCTCTGCTAACGCTGCCAGGCTGACGTAGGCAGATCCCATCAGACGGTCTGTATCAAGTGGTCTTTCCGCCTCACTTTCCTTGCCATATGCCCACCACACCTGCATTTCCAATTTCTCCTCTCTGAAGAACCACAGCAGTCCTTGGCTCCTTCAAAAAACCTCAGCGGTAGTTCTGATCCCAAAGGATTTTTGCTTCATTAATGACACCCATTTTACAATGAAACCACATCCCATAGATCTCCAATTATAAAATTCTGTATTCTCATTCCTTTCCTACTCTCTTCCCATTAAAAACAACCCCAAAATTTTGGGCTGGAGAAAATGAGAACTTGACTGAAAGTAAAGCAGAAATAATGAAGGCAGTAATGAAAACATTCCTATTACAAGGCATAATAATCCCAAACTAATGCTGATTGAGGAGATCATTAGTGGACAGATATATGAATAATTTTTTCACAGAAATTTCACAGAATATTCTAGAAGTGGAAGGGACCCAAAAGGAGCATTAAGATATTTTAAACGTCATTAAAAAAAAAAAAAGAAAAAGAAAAAGTTTCTCTTACTATATTCGAATTGTCTAAGACTTTTGTCTTGTTTTGTGCACTTAACACACCAACTCATGGACTTGACATCCTTTTTGGACTTTCCATCTAGAAAATAAACAGCACTGAATAAAATCCTAAGCAGTTTATGTGCTGGTTTTAGCTGGCATGGAGTTAAATTTCTTCACAGTAGCTGCAGAATGTTCATTCAGCCACCAGACATCCTACACCCTGAAAACAGATTTGCAAACAACAACATTCATGTGACTTGCCCATTACAGGAATTTTACTGAACACGTGGGGAGCATCTGAAAGAACTTTGGTCTAAAAAAACCCAGAAAACAAACCCCCCCCCCAAGCAGGAATGAAAACAGTTCTCAGCAATTGCAATAGCATTTACCCAGAATGTCAGCAGCACAGCACTGCTGTATTACCTGATCTTCTTGTCAGCAGCTCTCTGCTTGGAATCGTGACTGTCCCAAGAAGATAATCTCTGGATTGGTTCTATCAGCCAATTTGTCACCAGCTGGAAAAGAAACAGTTTTGTAAACACACCGAAGTGGAGCACAAGGTTTGGAAGTGATTGACTGCAGAGCAGCTCGCACAGTTGCTGGAGGTGCTTTCAGAGTACTTCCTTGGAGAGAAAGCTCCAATGCCCCAACAGCAAATGGCTCAGCTCTCTTCTTGAAAACACTTTTAACCCTTTCCAAGTCATCTTTTCTTTTAAGATGTGATCTCGATCGCTGGCAGGCTCCAAAACTCTTTACACAAGGGGAACAGGCTCTGCCAAAGTCAGTCTAAGTAATTACATCGATTAGCAACTGCAGAGTTCCCTGGGAACAGGCAAATCCAGGCTGCACAGGGCTCTGAGCAACCTGACCTGCTGCAAGATGGCCCTGCTCATTTGCAGGGGGCTTTTGCAAGTCCCAATGCCAACTATTCCATTATTCTATGGCCATTTCTTTCCCTGTGCTAAACTCAAAGGCACTCCTGCACCAGCGTTCAGTCCTGGCAGCCACACCTGCTGTCCTTACCCGACTTGGTGCTCTGATGGTAGACAGAGAACACAATGCTGGCAGACTGCAAGAGCTCCCCCAGAGAAGAGGCCTCTCCACTGCTTTTCTGAACGACGAGGTGACAAAGAAACTCCACGTGCTGCTCAAACTCTGGGCAGAAAGTGCAGGGCACGGCTCGTGTGCTGCGCCCCTGTGCCTGGGGCAGGAAGGACAGGAGCACAGCCACGTAAGCGTTCACTCCCACCCCTGCGTAGTACTGGACAGAGGGGTTCTTCTGTGCCACAGCTCTTCATTTCACATGTGAAAAGAGAGAAAAGAAGGACGAGAAGGCATCTAATGCCTGAGGAATCTAGGAGCCAACATGCTTAAAGCAAAGCTGGAAAGATGGGACTAACAGCGAATGCTCTAAGGCAACACGGATGTGGCTTCTGGCAGCACAGCACTTGCATCTTTTCTTTCCACCTGAACACACTAGGAGCAGATACAAAATGGTGAGAGGAACTCACCAGTCAGGTCCTTCACTGGTGGCTGTGCTCTTCTCTGTGGCTGAGAAAGTACTCAGCACCTTTAAGAATATACGGTGCGGTAGAAAAGCTTCCCAGAGAGCCTGCTCCAGAAAGAAGCCAAAGGCCAAGCCCCATTATTTGTACAGACCAGTCCTGAGCAGCAAAAGGAGGCGAAAGCAGCAAACGGAAGAATTTACAAGGAAACCAGACCCAGGTTCACTCAGGTCACACACCTGAGGGATGAGGAGTCTGAGGTCATTCCATTCCCTTGACTTCTCCAAGCTCCACACGACAGTGGATCCTCATCTTTCAGCATCCACTTGAATTAAGAGGGAGCAGGGGCTCACAGCAACACTGAGAAAGGGTCAGAGCATGATCTCTGCAATGACAGGAGCCCTCCCTCTTAGGCAATTTAGAATAGCCCTCTATTCTAGCCCTTTCCTAACTCTTGAAAATCACATATTCTGGAGCTATGTCCAGCTGATACCGCGCAATTGAAGCAGAAGCCTTATGGTGGAAAGGGACATGCCTCATTTCCTAATTAGCTTATTGTGGTTTTCACAGTGAAATGCAAGAAAGGAACCTCAGCTAGCTTTGAAATAGCATCAGCAAGACCAGGATCCGATGGCCAAGTAGGTACCACCTGATATCAGCCAATTTTTTATATCAATCTTTGGTGTAGAAAAATGTGGAAATGTAGGAAACCATGCCCTTCCCATCCTGATCCTTCTGCAGAGCAAATGCTACCACCCTGTACTGCAGCTTCAGGGACCAGAACAACTGCTGGTGGCCTTGATGAGATTATTTCCACTTTGGAGCAGAAGCCACTTCGAACCATGGTCTCTGCAGGTGGAAAGCTGGCCAGTAAAACTTTGTTCTAATCTCCTGCCTCAGCCTGCTGCCCCCAGATAAAGGTGTTTTAAGTGAAAAACGGTCCTTTTTGAATCAGGCTTTACCTGGCTGCTGCTTGCAAACCAGCTGCCCTGTGCATCTGTACCGAAAGTGAAACAGCTTGAGCGGTTATTCCTGCTGCTGCTCTCAAGGATCGTTGGTACCTCACACTCCCATCAAGCAAACCTGGATTAAATGAAAGGAAGGAAGAAAAGAAATGGTCAGCTCTTGGTGCAGGTACAGCCAACACAATCAATATTCAGCTACAGCTATGAATACAGAACTTGCTCTGTTAACGAGTGCTTTCCTAACAGAATGGGCTCAGCGTCTCCCTCCTGTGGCCAAGTCGCGGTACTGCACCTGCGGGCAGCACAGCCGCGCTCAGTGTCTCCCTCCTGTGGCCAAGTCGCGGTACTGCAATCCCCGGCAGCACAAGCCATGGTCAATGTCTCCATCCTGTGGCGGAACACGGGAATTGCACCCTGCCGATACCATAAGATGCACACAGTGTCTTGTGGGTTCGGCAAAAGTCGTGTGGGTTCGGTAAAGTTCGGCAGTTCGGCTAAAGTCGTCAGGGTTCGGAAAAACTCGGCAGAAGTCGTCAGGGTTCGGCAGAAGTCGTGTGGGTTCGGTAAAGTTCGGCAGTTCGGCAGAAGTCGTCAGGGTTCGGAAAAACTCGGCAGAAGTCGTTAGGGCTCGGAAAAACTCGGCAGAAGTCGTCAGGGCTCGGTAACGTTCGGCAGTTCGGCAGAAGTCGTGTGGGTTCGGCAAAACTCGGCAGAAGTCGTCAGGCCTCGGAAAAACTCGGCAGAAGTCGTATAGGTTCGGTAAAGTTCGGCAGTTCGGCAGAAGTCGTCAGGGTTCGGAAAAACTCGGCAGAAGTCGTCAGGCCTCGGAAAAACTCGGCAGAAGTCGTATAGGTTCGGTAAAGTTCGGCAGTTCGGCAGAAGTCGTCAGGGCTCGGAAAAACTCGGCAGAAGTCGTATAGGTTCGGTAAAGTTCGGCAGTTCGGCAGAAGTCGTCAGGGCTCGGAAAAACTCGGCAGAAGTCGTGTGGGTTCGGTAAAGTTCGGCAGTTCGGCAGAAGTCGTCAGGGCTCGGAAAAACTCGGTAGAAGTCGTGTGGCCTCGGAAAAACTCGGCAGAAGTCGTATAGGTTCGGTAAAGTTCGGCAGTTCGGCAGAAGTCGTGTGGGCTCGGAAAAACTCGGCAGAAGTCGTGTGGGTTCGGTAAAGTTCGGCAGTTCGGCAGAAGTCGTCAGGGCTCGGAAGAACTCGGCAGAAGTCGTGTGGGTTCGGTAAAGTTCGGCAGTTCGGCAGAAGTCGTCAGGGCTCGGAAAAACTCGGCAGAAGTCGTGTGCGTTCGGTAAAGTTCGGCAGTTCGGCTAAAGTCGTCAGGGTTCGGAAAAACTCGGCAGAAGTCGTGTGGGCTCGGAAAAACTCGGCAGAAGTCGTATAGGTTCGGTAAAGTTCGGCAGTTCGGTTAAAGTCGTCAGGGCTCGGTGACGTTCGGCAGTTCGGCAGAAGTCGTCAGGGTTCGGAAAAATTCGGCAGAAGTCGTCAGGGCTCGGCAGAAGTCGGCTCGATCGGCTATACTCGATTATATTCCGTTAAGCTCGCCTGCATTCGGCTGAGCTCGGTTCGGTTCGCTTCGGCTGAGCTCGGTGCCGCTCGGTTCGGCTGAGCTCGGTGCCGCTCCCTTCGGCTGAGCTCGGTACCGCTCCCTTCGGCTGAGCTCGGTACCGCTCGGTTCGGCTGAGCGCGGTGCCGCTCCCTTCGGCTGAGCTCGGTACCGCTCGGTTCGGCTGAGCTCGGTGCCGCTCCCTTCGGCTGAGCTCGGTACCGCTCGGTTCGGCTGAGCTCGGTTCGGTTCGCTTCGGCTGAGTTCGGTGCCGGTCGCTTCGGCTGAGCTCGGTACCGCTCCCTTCGGCTGAGCTCGGTTCGGTTCGCTTCGGCTGAGTTCCGTGCCGGTCGCTTCGGCTGAGCTCGGTGCCGGTCGCTTCGGCTGAGCTCGGTTCGGTTCGCTTCGGCTGAGTTCGGTGCCGGTCGCTTCGGCTGAGCTCGGTACCGCTCGGTTCGGCTGGGCTCGGTTCGGTTCGCTTCGGCTGAGCTCGGTGCCGCTCGGTTCGGCTAGGCTCGGTACAGCTCCCTTCGGCTGAGCTCGGTGCCGCTCGGTTCGGCTGAGCTCGGTGCCGCTCGGTTCGGCTGAGCTCGGTGCCGCTCGGTTCGGCTGAGCTCGGTGCCGCTCGGTTCGGCTGAGCTCGGTGCCGCTCGCTTCGGCTGAGCTCGGTTCGGTTCGCTCGTTTCCTCCGAGCTCGGTGCCGCTCGCTTCGGCTGAGCTCGGTTCGCTTCGCTTCGGCTGAGCTCCTATGGCGCAGAGCGCTCAGTGTCTCCCTCCTGTGGCCATGCCCCGGCACTGCACGCTCAGGGGCCGATGCCGCCCGCGCTGCTCCCGCGGGCGCTCCGAGCGCTGCCACAGCTCCAAACACACCGCCCCGGGCATTCCAACACCGCTTTTTTGTACAGCTGCAGCCTCACAATCTTCCACGAGCTGCTGGAACAAACAACACTATTGCTTTCTGCTACTGCGCGTGGCTCACCTCTTACAAAACAACTGAAGCACACTGACCTCCCTGGCCAGTCCCACCTTATTTTACTGCCACTTCTTCCCAAGAAGCCGCCTCACAATTCCCTGCGGTCTTCCCGGAGCTGATGTTTGTTTCATCCCAAACAAGAGACATCTCCAGTTACACGGTGTAGCTCTTCCTCAGATCCTCCTTCCCCACCTTACATGGCAAGCTTAACTACACGCTGGGGCTTCCTGGCAGTGTAGCAGTTAAATACACAGAGAGGGCTTTTGAAAACTTCTTGGGCATTTGAGGGTCGCCCAGGTTTAATCACTGATTTTTCACTTGTTGTGGTGACAGTGAAAGCTGGGAGGAAAGCCACTCCTGGTTGGTTTCACTTGCCAACACAAATACGTATTTTTATTTGCCCTGGAAGGAAAGACTTTACTTTTGCGGAATTTTACACAGAATCAGGGAATTGCCTTGGATGGAAAAGACCCAGAAAATCATGGAGTTCAACGATTCCTCCAGCACTGGCAAGGCCACCACTATCCCATGTGCCCAAGTGCCACATCCACAGAGCTGTTAAATCCTGCCAGGGATGCGGACTCCACCATGGCCTGGGCAGCCTGTGCCAGGAGTGGACAGCCCCTTGGGGAAGAAATTTCCCCTGATATCCAACCTAAGCCCCCCTAGCACAGCTAGAGGCCATTTCCTTTGTCCTTTGCTTGGTCCAGTGGAAGGTGTCCCTGCCCATGGCAGGGGGTGGGACTCGATGGCTTTAAGGTCTCTTTCCACCCAAACCATTCCATGCCAGACCTAGTGATCTAAACCAAGCAGCCCTTCAGCTGGTGTATCCATGAAAATCACAGAATTGTTCAGGTTGGAAAAGCCCTCTGAGATCACCAAGTCCAACTGCTAACCCAGCACTGCCAAGGCCACCAGCACTTCATGTCCTCAAGTGCCACATCCAAACACTTGTCCAACACTTACAGGGATGGCGACTCCACCACTGCCCTGGCTCCCATCTTACTTAGGCGGCGAGAACAAGACTAAACAATATTTCCTTAAAGCCATGCTCTAAATAAGGGAAAATGACCAAATAAACTCACCATCCTCATGCAATCCAGGTCCTTGCAGCGCACCACAGCCAGGCTCCTGAACTGGGAAATAGTACTGGATGTAGCAGTCGGCCTCTCCCCACACCGTGGACTGCAAGGGCACGAGTCCCTTCACGCCCTCCACGTGGATCTCAAACACATGCTCCATCAGCTCTTCCCCGCTGGGCTCTGACTGCTAAAAAACAGAAAGGGAAGGCACATGGAAAGGATGACTTCAGGAAACTGGGAACATTTCAACAACTGCCCAGGGAAGTGGCTGAGTCATGCCCAGAGGTACTGAAAAGCCACGTGGGTGTAACATTTGGGGACACGGTTTAATGGTGGCCACGGCAGGGCTGGGTTAGTGCCTGGACTCGATGAGCAGAGAGGTCTTTTCCAGCCTAAACAATTCCATGTGATAAGGATCTAAGAGGCCTGAGATGGGGGGCAGAACAATTGCCTGCCATTTTCCTCCTTCAAGTTCACAGAAACATTGAAAGCCTGAAAGAAGCACTTTTTTTCCCTGCAAAGCATAGAAAAAGCATAAAAGTTCCTACCTATCCAACCCAAAGGCAGTGGCAAAACCTCCACAATAAGGCTGTGAGAATTAAAATTCTCTATAATTTTGCTGGTTTGCTTTTTTTTACTGGACTTCTGAAGATGGAAGCAGTGGATATGCAAGGCAAAGAAAAGGGCAATCATGTCAAGACTGGAGAGAGCAAGCTGGCAAAAAAAGAGTATAACTCTGTGCAGAATTTCTAGAATATGACAGAATTGGCTACAGCATCAAGAAGAGATTGGGGATCACTCATCTGTTAATGAACCCACTGGTAAAACCCTTTTCACATGTCCTCAGCAGTGAGAATGGGGATTTACCCAGCAAGAAATACCATTGTGGGCTCTGTAGGAGGACGGTGCAGAGAGTGGGGCGGACGCTGTGTGACAGGAGGTAGCATTCCTTCTTCAGCTTTCAGCCTCTGCAGTGTCACCACTTGAGCAGCTGACCCCATGGCCAAGATGACCCTCAGGCTCCCGCTCGTGCTGCCGCTGAAAACATCGACCACGGGCACGTGGCCGTCCACAGCCACCACCGGGTACGGAGCCTGCAGCAGCAGCTGGGAAACCCTGGCATCTCTGCAGAACAAATGGAGAGCAAACAGAACAGCCCCAGCGTGAGAGTGAGCAGCTGGCTGGGAGCAGCATCACACAGAACTCCTTCTGGATGGCATTTGCAGTGCTGATAAAACCCAATCTATCTCCATTCCTCCGAAATTTGTCTCAGTCACATCCATCTTCACACAGCAGAGATCCATGAGCCACGGAGTGCAAGAGGTTCTTTTCAGCAATGACAAAGGACAACCTTCCAAAACCTAACAGGGCCTCAGCTGTGAGCCAGCCCCGAGGTCTGTGAGTGAGGGGATCTGCGAGCTGTGCAAACTGACAGCAATCCTACAGCATCTCTGCAGAGCAGAATTAGGGGCAAGCCCAATCAGCCATAGTCTTGGAAAATCACTGATGGGAAGGCACACTTCATTTTCCTGTGCAGTCACTTGGATTTCTTCTGGTTCTGTTCTGTCACAGGACCACAAGTTAAGCAGGCACCGACCCCCATGCAGCACAGGGACTTTATTTCTCACGCTCTGTCTGCACTTCTGGACAGGGACAGTGTAACTCACACCCTGCTCTCTGTAGGAAAGGGCTATAGGAAGCCTGGCAAGGCAAAAATGCCTTTGGGTAAAAAGGATAACTAAGAACCCTCGCACACAACCCTCACACGCCATCCCCAGCTTCTTTTCTGACCTTCAGTTAGGATATTTCCCAACCCAATAAAATATGGGGGGGAAAAAAAAGCTTACTTGAACGAGATGTAAAACTGATGCAGAGGGAGTTTCACTAACCCCAGCAATTTGTCACAGCCAGGCCTTCCCAGCTTGTTCCATGCTTCAATAGTCATTACATTGTTCTTCAGCCGCTCCAAGTGTCTGGAAGTCAATGAAAAAGGCATCACCTGAAAGCATTTAAAGCAGAATTAGTACACAGAATACACTGGAAAATATTGGCTAAGTACAGAACATTCTGGTGTGTCTACTTTATTCCAGTCGACAGAATTCTGCTTCTTAGAGATAGAAGTTGAAAATTCAATGTGCACTGGACAGAGCCAAGCAGAGATGTTTCTCTGTACGCAGAGGTAACTTAGCTCTGAAATGTGTTTGTCAGCGGGGAACACCACGCTTCAATCAGTGTGAAATGGAAAATGTGTGACTTGCCTGAGAAAAACGAAAGGCAGGCTGCGTTGTGCCCCAGACGACAGCGGATCTCGTTGCCTCCTCAGTGCTGAGCAGTTTGCAGTTTAAATACACATTGCAAGAACTGGGGGGCCCAGAGCCCTCAGCTACAAAATCCTTGCCGTCAGGCACCATCAACATCTTTAAATGAAAGGAAGGAAGAAAAGAAATGGTCAGCTCTTGGTGCAGGTACAGCCAACACAATCAATATTCAGCTACAGCTATGAATACAGAACTTGCTCTGTTAACGAGTGCTTTCCTAACAGAATGCGCTCAGCGTCTCCCTCCTGTGGCCAAGCCCCGGTACTGCACCTGCCGGCACGGGGCGGCACCACGACAGAGAGAGCGCTCCGTCCCCAGCAGCTCTGGCTGTTTATTGATTTATGCTCGGCTGTTTCCCACACCTCTGACCTTCACAAATCCCTGCTTTTAGATGATCTTCATCCCTTCTAATTGTTCAGGCTCCTCAGCCTCAGAGATGCTGCTCTGCCCGGGGCAGGATGGGTCCCTGAGCCCCAAATCCATGGAAAAGCTGCTCTGCCCAGGCAGGATGGGTCCCTGAGCCCCAAATCCATGGAAAAGCTGCTCTGCCCACGCAGGATGAGTCCCTGAGCCCCAAATCCACAGAAAAGCTGCTCTGCTCAGGCAGGATGGGTCCCTGAGCCCCAAATCCATGGAAAAGCTGCTCTGCCCACGCAGGATGGGTCCCTGAGCCCCAAATCCATGGAAAAGCTGCTCTGCTCAGGCAGGATGGGTCCCTGAGCCCCAAATGCATGGAAAAGCTGCTCTGCCCAGGCAGGATGGGTCCCTGAGCCCCAAATCCATGGAAAAGCTGCTCTGCCCACGCAGGATGGGTCCCTCCCGCAGCAAGAAGCCAAGCAGGCTGAATCCAGGAGGGACTGGCTCCAGAGCTGCCTCAGGAGCCTGTGGAGAGCCGAGCCCAAGGGACAGCCCACACAGGCAGGGCTTGGCACATTGGTAATTAACTTAGTTCCCAAATTCACGTTTAAATTGACAAGACCTGAATGTGCAGCCAGGCACTGCTGCCTGCCAGGATTCCTCAGCTTCCTGTGACCCTGGCTGCTCCCAGCCGCATGTCCCCAGGTCCTGGAGCTCTGCCAGCAGCACGGAGGGGCCCTGGAGCCTCCAGGAGATGCTCTGCTCCTCCGAACTGCTGCCACCAGCCCCGAGGAGGCTGAGCAGCACAGGCGTGCTGTTGCTGGAAAAGATGTCTGTGTTCAGCAGGGACAAGGGCAGCAGAGCCCGGCCCCAGGGTCCCCCCTCTCTGTGCTGGTGCATCCCCCCTGCTCTGAACTCCAACCCTGAACCCCCAGGGGCCCAGCCCGGCCCGTGGCTGTCCCCCGCACCGAGGGGGACACACTGGCACCCCCCGGGGCTCCGTCCCTCTGCAGGGACGGGTGGTGACATCCCGTGCTGGATCCTGCAGCTACAGCCCCGCGGGCGTTCAGCCATTCCACGCCTGCCCTGCTGTGCCCAGAGCTGATCCTGCTGCTCCCCTCGCTCTCAGCCCAAACAAACCTGTCCCTCCCCCCATCCCTCTCCTGTTTTCTCACTGGGACGGGGAATGGATGAGCCCCTCCCTAGGAAGCACTACCTGCAGAGGTTGCGCTGGAATTTGGAGGTAATTCTGGTGAGCTGGGAGGAGGAGAGGGGCTCAGGGCTAACAGCTGTGGCAGATAAAACAGCCACTGGTGCCCAGGAGCCCACAGGGCTGACCCTGCAGCTGTCCCCGAAGGGACACGGGAACACTCCTCTGTCCCTGTGCCAGCTCCTCCCAAGCTGCTGTGTTCCTGAAGCAGCTTCACCCCCGGCCCTGCAGGTCCCAGGCACCCGTCAGTCCCAGGAACACCTCCACCAGCAGGACAGCTCTCAGGGCCATCCAAGGGAGGAGGCTCTGAACAGCCTCTGGGTCCCAGGCCCTGTCCCATCCCCTCCTTCTCTGGCACTGCAGAGTTTACAATTCCCTCACACCATGGCAGGAAACACCCTCAGAGGGGCCGGAGGAGAGACACGGGTGGCACGTGGAACTATTTGATCCACACCCTGGATGCTCTAAACAGCCCCAGTAATAAATCCAGCTCCAAGCTCTCCCTCACAGACACTCAGCCTTGCCTGGCGTGCCCTGAACTTGGAAAGCTCCTGCCCCAGGCCCACGGAAACACGACTGCGCCACAGATTAAATCTGTCACAGCAAGGAGACAAACCCAAGCCCTCCGGATTTTATCAAACACTAAACCAAACTCACTGGTCGTGGGAGTCCAGTTTCAGCTCATGTCCAGCCTTTGAAAAGATGTGTTCTACCTGGAAGCACCTGGGAAACAACATCCACCGTGTCCTTTGATCTGTGATCTGCTTCCTACTCAAGTCAGAAAAGCCTTTGTTCTTATCTGAGGAGTGGAAAGAACCGCTGACAGCTCAAGGAAGGTTGTGCACAAACCAAGTGAACTCTAACACGATGCATAACAAAGTTCCAGGGCAAGGAAACAAGAATTCCAGTCCTTCACAGCAACGGGAGTAAGGGATGCGAAATCAGAGGGGAGAGATACAGGAGTTCCACAAATGGAACAGTAAAAATGTATCAAACAGTTCCAGTACAGTAGGAAAACAACAGTAGCAGCAGTTTCAAAACAGCAAATAGTTCCTATGCCCTCAAAGTACATTCAACACGTTGTGCCTGCTGCTGCCATCCCAAAAGCATCCCTACAGCTCCAGCTCACTGTCCAACCTCTCCGTGGGGAAATCCCAGACACAGAACACCCCACAGCTGGGCTCTCTTCTTTAGTTTAGGATATTTAGAGCATGGACAGGGACCAGCTTCTAACAACGCTCCTCTGAAAACATTTTCTCCATTTACAGCACTTGCCTCCTGGCACCAAGCAGATCTCTGGGAAGCTGCAGATTCCTGCTCTTTGTAGGAGCTCAGCCTTCACTCACAAGACGTGACTGCAACAACAGCACACAGCTGCTCTCAGCACACACACACACAGTGCTTTTTACAGTGCTTGTTCAAAATGATGTCCCAAGTCACTTGTTCTCCTCTCTGCTGCTTGGAAAAGAAAACCCTCAGCGCCTCAGGGTTTAATCTGCTGCCGCTGGAAGCAATGGCAAGAGCTCCTTCAAGTTCAGAGCAGTGGGGATCCCGAGCTGCACTGTTTTGGGGGAAAGCTGAAGGCAAAGCAGCAGTCAGAAATGCCTTCCCAGCCCTGCCCACCGCAGACAACAGCAACAGCATCCTCTGAGTGTAACTGGTTCCACCTATTTTCCCACCATGTCGGTCAAATGTACAGTCAAGGTAAAAAAAAACCAAACAAACAAACTTTTGGCATTAGATACATTTCACTCAAGGGCAGAACAATTTGGAGATACTTTCTCTTAAAATTAAAAAATAAATAAATAGCAGTGACAGGTCAGAATTTGTGCAACACAGACCTTCTCTACTAGGTGTACATTCACAGACACTGAAATACTTCTCCATGGGTATAGTGCAAAGCTGCTGCCAGCAGCAAACACCCAGACCTCGGGGCTCTTTGAAGCCATGGAGAGGCAACACACACAAACCTACCCTGGGCCACCCTACGGCCTCCAGCTGGAGGGCAGAGTCAGGGGCAGGAGGAATTTGGAGAGGCAACAAGAGTGGCAAAACAACAGCTTGAACTCCAGAGCACCTTGGGCTCTTCTCCCATCATCTCCAACACAGATAAAAACCAGCACTGAATTGCTGCTTCTTCTCTCTACTTCCTGCCAATGACAGCAGGGAGATGGCCAGAACCTGCTCTCCTGTGCCAAAACATGGCCTTTATTTCCCAAAATCTGACATGACCACAAGGAGAACTTGTGCATTGGTTTGTTATTTGGTTTTGTTTTTTTTTTAATTTGATTAGCAATCTCACTTGCTACTTCAGCTAAGGGAGAAAACAAATGAGAAGTTGTTGAAAATTTGCCCTTAAAGAATAACAGTATTTGCAAAGTGCTATTCCAACAGAAATTGCCTGACAAGAAGGCATGAAAATAAAACCAACCCACAATTTAGTAACTGTCTCAGTGTCTCACCTCCAATGTCTTCCTTGGGGTTTGTTTTTAATACACAGACAGGATAAATTCAGGCCAGCAAAACCCAAGAAGTCACTGCCTGGCATTTTCATTCAAAGTAACTGAATAACAGAAAACCAAGAGAGCTTAGGACCCTTCAGAGATGTGGGACAAAAAGTAGCTACAGAGCCTATGGTAGTCAGAATGGGCAATTCTGCCAAGGAATGACCGAGTTCCTGCTCCTCTGGAAGCCCTGGAAAGGCATTAGGCAATTCCAACCACAAGCTGCAGCTGTTGCCACTATTGTTCCACTGCCAATTATTTTAAGACACAAACAGGAAAGCTACAACGCACCAAGAACACCTTTACCAACACAAGAATTCTTAAGTAGCAGAAAAATATCAACAGTTTACCTGAACAAGAAGTGCTGAGCTCTGCTTCGATGTTTTTGGAAGTGCAGACCTGCACTGAAGGTCTCAGGGCTGCAGGAAGAAGCAGCCTTTGCTGTCAGTTTGGAGTGATCACTCCTTTAAAACTCTAAAGGTTTTCACACACATGAAAGAGGAGTTTTAGGCGCTTGAGCTGAGTTTAAGACAAGATGGAGCAGCTAAGCTCAGCTGCCTCACAGGTACCAGGGCAGTCCATTTGCATTGGTGTGGGTTAATTAGACTTTTGGTCAAAAGGACAGAAAGCTGTAACAATGAACTCCACCCTTTCCTCTGACCGCCTCTCCTTATCCCAATTTGGTGACAAGCCTGACAAAGAATGCTTCTTCTTTACAGAACAAGAACGCAGCTGTTGAAAACACACACACACACACACACACAAACATGAGACTGGGTCTGTTCCGGGGACCTTTGTTCCACGCGGTGACTCCTGTGCCCGGCGGGCTCTACGCAGAGCGCCAGGTCAGCCCGTTCTTGTCAGGTTCCAGGAAATTCTCGATCAAAGCCTCGATCAGCTTCTGGAGCTCTTCTTCCAGCACACTCCTGTCACTGCAGGAAAGAACAGGGCCAGGTCAGAGGTGTGGGAAACAGCCAAACGTAAATAAATAAATAAATAAGCTGCAAGACCTGCTGCGGATGGAGTCGCTCTGCTGCGGCGCCGCCCTGTGCCGGCAGGTGCAGTACCGGGGCTTGGCCACAGGAGGGAGACACTGAGCGCGTCCCCTGGCCCCGCGGGCGCAGTGCCACACGAACTGAGCTCGAGCGTCGCCCTTGTCACCGCTGAGCGCGGGGCTGATGCTCCTGCGCTGGGGCAGGGAAGGACATCAGCCACCAGCTGCCTCGTCCTTACAGAAACACGGAATTCATGGGAATCTATTCTCCCCCAGCAGCTTCACCCCCGAGAACTGTCACTCCAGGCTTCTTCATCCTCACCCTCCTCCTCCACTATCACGAATTCACCCAAACCTTCGGAGGGAGGGAAAATACCGTGTTTCTGTAAGGACGAGGCAGCTGGTGGCTGATGTCCTTCCCTGCCCCAGCGCAGGAGCATCAGCCCCGTGCTCAGCGGTGACAAGGGCGACGCTCGAGCTCAGTTCGTGTGGCACTGCGCCCGCGGGGCCAGGGGACGCGCTCAGTGTCTCCCTCCTGTGGCCAAGCCCCGGTACTGCACCTGCCGGCACAGGGCGGCGCCGGAGCAGGTCTTGTAGCTTATTTATTTATTTATGTTTGGCTGTTTCCCACACCTCTGACCTGGCCCTGATCTTACCTGCAGTGACAGAAGTGTTCTGGAAGAAGAGCTCCAGAAGCTGATCGAGGCTTTGATCGAGGCTTTCCTGGAGCCTATCAAGAACGGGCTGGTGGCAGCAGTTCAGAGGAGCAGAGCATCTCCTGGAGGCTCCAGGGCCCCTCCGTGCTGCTGGCAGAGCTCCAGGACCTGGGGACATGCGGCTGGGAGCAGCCAGGGTCGCGGGAAGCTGAGGAGTCCTGGCAGGCAGCAGTGCCTGGCTACACATTCAGGTCTTGTCAATTTAAATGTGAATTTGGTAACTAAGTTAATTACCAATGTGCCAAGCCCTGCCTGTGGTGGCTGTCCCTTGGGCTCGGCTCTCCACAGGCTCCTGAGGCAGCTCTGGAGCCAGTCCCTCCTGGATTCAGCCTGCTTGGCTTCTTGTTGCGGGAGGGACCCATCCTGCGTGGGCAGAGCAGCTTTTCCATGGATTTGGGGCTCAGGGACCCATCCTGCCTGGGCAGAGCAGCTTTTCCATGGATTTGGGGCTCAGGGACCCATCCTGCCTGGGCAGAGCAGCTTTTTCATGGATTTGGGGCTCAGGGACCCATCCTGCCTGAGCAGAGCAGCTTTTCCATGGATTTGGGGCTCAGGGACCCATCCTGCCTGGGCAGAGCAGCATCTCTGAGGCTGAGGAGCCTGAACAATTAGAAGGGATGAAGATCACCTAAAAACAGGGATTTGTAAACATCCGGTTGGTGAGTGGCTGGGGAATGTGCTGGGAGGATGGAGCAGCTCCCCAGGACTGTCTGTGCCCGTGTGTGTCCCTGTGCAGGATGAGGGACCAGCAGTGATCTGCCCTGGTTTGGTCCTGGCTCCCGGAGAGATCCCCAAAGCCCCAAAACTGGCAGATATGGATCATCCTGGACACCCAGCACCAGAGGCATTTTCTGTGTTGTTTTATCCTGGCAGGAGCTGCAGAAGATCCCAGCTCTGTTTTGGATGGCAGACAGGGTGGGAGACACCAGGCCCTCAACTGAAGTTTTTTTTCCACTGCCTTTGGATAGGAGAAAAGTTCAGTGAAGGCCTGAGGCAGGCACCAGGGGATGATGCCAGCCTCAGGAATTGGGTGATGTGCTGCCAAAACCACCTCAGAGGTGTTCTCCCTCCCTGTGCGGACGATGGGAGCCTGGTGGCACAGGGACACCCAGCAGATGTTATCCCCTGCCAGCTTCTCCCTCATCCCCACAATCCCACCTGTCCCCAATGTGCCAAAAGCTTGCTCAAGACAGCTGGGAACAGAGGTTTATTTGGAAAAATAATCCAGATTGGGGCAGATTAGTGGAAACATGTCCTTCCCCATCTGCCTGGGTGGTGCTGTGCCAGCTCCCTGAGGGGCTGTCCGGAACCAGGCTTGGGGAAAACACAGAGCTCTGCTCATTCCTGGGCCTTTGACCTGCCCCCTGAGCCCCCTGGCCAAGCTGAGTGTCCCCAGCCCTTGTCCCTCAGGAAAAGCGCCCTGATCCCTGCTGGTGTCCCCTCCAGCCCCCCCCTTGCTGCTGGGGACAGGGCAGAGCTCAACAAAGAGCCACGATCTCCCAGAAATATCCCAACGTGGCTAATTGAAGCACCCACAGGTAAACAGGAAGAATCCTTACTAATCCCACTTTCTTTGGCAGGGCACAGGAGACACCTCAGAACCAGAGGAAGGAGAACAGAGCACTGTCCTGGGTGTGGAGGTCCCAAAGCTGCCCAGTGTCTTCAGTGAGCCCTGCCAAGGACCCAAATCCACTTCTGAGGGTTTTTTTCCCCCTGTGCAAACCCTTCCCTGCTGTCAGGAACTCGACCAGGCTTTGTTTGCGCCTCAGTTGCCCCAAGGCATAAGGGTACCATCCCCACCGTGCTCTTCCTAAAGCAATAAATGAAGAGCAGAGAGGTGTTTTTCCTCCCTCCGAAGGTTTGGGTTAATTCGTGATAGCGGAGGAGGAGGGTGAGGGTGAAGAAGCCTGGAGTGACAGTTCTCGGGGGTGAAGCTGCTCGGGGAGAATTGATTCCCATGAATTCCGTGTTTCTGTAAGGACGAGGCAGCTGGTGGCTGATGTCCTTCCCTGCCCCAGCGCAGGAGCATCAGCCCTGCGCTCAGCGATGTTATTTCCCCTGTACAGATCCAGCTGCCCTCACCATGCTGCGAGTTTTGGTCTCTTCTGCCCTAAAGGAGACCGTGCTCAGCCTCTTCCCTACTGCCCTCGGCACCACGGAGCCCTTTGGACAGCTGGGATCCCCTGGTCAGTGCCACGAGCACCCGAACTCCCTCAGGACATGGCCTGGGCTGAGTGCAGGCAGGGCTGCCCATCCCAGGTCCAGCTGCACCCACATCCACCTCCCCAGCCCCGCGTGCCTGCCTGGATCAGCCCAGGAACACCTGAGCTTTGAAAAACAAGGAAGGAAAAGCGTTTCTGAAAGCCTGTGCTGTTTGCAAAGCGCCAGTGGCATTTCATAAGCAGGGCATAAAAATAGACATTTTTTGGCTTTTTTTCCCCCCTCTGGTTTGGTGATGAGCCACTGCAGGGGGCTCTGAGCATCCTTTGCTTGGCTCATATCACGGATGCTGTTTCTATCCTACATTTCCTTCAGCTCCAGGAGCTGCTGGGGTAACTTTCCACTCGGGCAGCAGCTCCCTGCCACAAGCGTGGGACAGGGGGAGGTCCACTTTCCTTCACGGAAAGGGACTGCATGCAAATGTGGTGGCAGCTGGCGTTCTTTAAACACAGAGCTGTCTTTGGGAGCCCAAAATGCACATTTTTGAGTCTCACATTGGTGACAATGACCAAATCCAGAGGTTCCCTTATCCCGCTCCTTCGTCATGCATGGGGTATGTGCTGTGCAGAATAATATTGATGCTAACAAGCCACAGGAATTATGCTCCCACAGCTGCTTCTCCACCCCCATCCTGCTCCTTGCACGTCGCCTGAGGGGGCTTGGCATCCCCGGAGGGGTGTCCCTGGGGCACACCCAGGGTCTCACCGCACCCAGGGTCCAGGGCGAGGACGCTCCGAACCTTTGGCTCCAACAGGAGAAGTGCCCTCAGCCCTGGGGACCAAAAGCCACCACCTCCCTCCCTCCCTCCCTCCCTCCGGCCTCAGGAAAAGCTGGAGCAGCCAGCTGCCCTCACCACCCACCCCTTCCGAGAAAGGGCTGTGGGGCCAGGGAGTGCTTGGCCACTTCTCCGTTTGCCTGGAGGCGATTTCCCTCCCGTTATTGTTATCTACCGCCAGGCTCCGGAGGCTGCTGCCAGCCGGGCGCTCCGCTCCGGTCCCTGCTCCACCAGCCCTGTCTGCCCGCAGAGCCCTCCCTCCAGGCTTCTCCCTGCTCCACGGTCCCTCTCGCCAGGCTTTCCCGGCTCTGTCCCCATCAGTGGATGCTGCACCCCTGCAGTCACAGCTGGGACGTGCTCTGCCAGACGTGCAAAGCCACCCTGCAGCCTCTTCTTTTGCTCAGGGGCTGCGTTTTGGCTGCACTGGGGTGGGAAATGGAGGGAGGAGGTGAGGAGGGTGGATGAAGGTGAGGCCAGGCTGAGATTTCTCCCCTTGTAACTGATGGCATGGAGTGACAAGGTGGGACTGGAGCCCACAAGCTCCTACGATGGGAGCAAAAGCTCAGCAAAAGGTCTTCAAAATGCAACAAGTTTTCCAAATGAGCTGAGCCGCGCGGATGTCAGGATTCCCCAGGAACCAAGTCAGAGTCGGGAAGCAGCTCCCCGCTCAGCAGCACCAGCTCCGAGCAGCCAGGAAAATCATCCTGACTCTGAGTGCTGCACCCCAACAGCACAGAGCCCAGCCGCAGGCTCTGCTCCCGCTCTCCTTTCCCAGCTGAGCCACCTCCATACTGGGATTTCAAGGGGAGGAAGTTCAAAGGGGAAAAATACAAAGGATCCTGCATCAGGCTGCACTGTTCCCAGAGCCTCTGGGCATGCCCGGGACGGAAATAGCTGTGCTTTCCACCTGGCAGCTGCATGCACACGCACCCGGGCTCAGGGAACACAACTCCCCCCGAACTCTCACTTACACACCCGGCAGAGCAGGCAGCGGCTGCTCCTGAGCATCCCAAACCACCTGGCACAGCCTGGCGCTGGCCCCAGAGCAGCTGGATGCAGCCCCACTCCTCACCCTGCCCGCCTCGCCTCTCAGCTTCCCGCTGTGGAGAAAGGCAAACGCACATGGATCAAAATGCAACACTTCAGTTCCATCCCAGCTCTGAAACTCAGCGCTTTAAGATGCCACATCGCAAAAGCTGCAGCTTCCCTTGGGCTTCCCTCAGCGCTCTGGCAGCTCATAAATTACACACCACACCACCCGGGAGAGAAAAATTGCTTTAGAAAACTGTTACCTGGATAGCTTTCCTGAGCCCCTGCGCTGCTGCCAGGGAAGGAGCAGGGCTATCAGAGCGTGAGATCTGTGCACAAGCCATGCAAAGCCTCTCCGCATCCCTGGCCACCCAACCAGCTCAGGAAAAGAAGTTTCTAAGCACCGAAGAAAATACAGAGAAGCCCAGAGTTCCCGTCCTCTGGCAAACCAACCACAGTAACTTCGCCTCAGCCACGGGGATATTCAGAAATCGTTTGCAAGGAGCTTTATAGAAAATAGACGATGGAGTGGGTGCAGCTTTCAATATATTTGCTCTAGGATATAGTAACAGGCACTAAAGCAAACACGGGCAGGGGAATTAGGGAGGGAGCTTCTGCTTCGCTCGTTTTAAATTACAAAGTGCCGAGACAGCCAAGTCTGCGCTACAGTCTAGAGTCAAAGGGTTGCCCCCGCGTGCCCTGGGGAACATGCACGCAGCCGGCGGAGGCGTTTCCTACAGCTGCATCGCCTTGTGCCTGGAACGAGCTGGAAATGTCATCGAACGGAACTAAATGGATTAATGGGCTCGGAAAAGCACGTCGCTTCTCGGGGGGAGCAGCTGGATTGTGTGCTTTCCTTTTCGCAGCGAAAGGAAATGGGGAAAAAAAAATCGAGTTGAACTTTGCACCTGTCAGATAGAAATCTAATAGGAAAGAGAGCTGTACACGGTCAAAGTCAAGTCCAGGCTCCAGGAGCGTCCAGGAGGACAGTTTCAGGTATTGCCCGCGGCTTCCTGGGGCGCGCCAAGCGAACGCCGAGGTGCGAGAGCCGAGCGGCGCGGCGGGCGCGCATCCCCGTGCGGCAGGAACGGCAGCGGCCGTGGGGAGCGCTGCCCGAGCCTCCCGGAGCGCCGGGGCTGGGCACCCATGGCGGGGCCGGGCCGGGAGCCCTTCCGCAGCCACGGCCACCGGGAAGGGGGAACGCTCCGGGCCCGTGCCTTGCGGGAACCGGCGCTACGGGGAGGGCGCGGGCAGCGAGCGCCGGTCCGGAGCCCTCCAGGCAGGGTCACCCCGCTCCGGTGCGCCCCGGCGCGCATCCCCGAGGCCGGCTCGCCCTCGGAGCCCGGTTTTCAGCGGCGCCGCGGCGAGGGATGGACGGGCCGGGGCGGGGCGGGTGCCGGGCGCGGAGGCGTCGAGCGGCTCGGGTGCGGTGCCGGGAGCGCCGTCACAGGCCGGGGGTGCCGACGGCGGCGGCGCAGCGCGGATCGGCGTCCTGCTCGTAGCGGTAGTGGTAGCCCTCCATCTGGTCGCGGCACGCCTCGCGCAGGTTGTGCAGCCAGCGCTTGATGCCGCGGCGGTTCAGGTAGAGCACCATGAGGAAGACGATGCCGATGAGGGCCAGCACGATGCCGAAGAACACGTAGGACGCCGTCTCGAGCTGGCCGGGCTCGCCGCCGTCGCCGCGGGCGCAGGCCAGCGCCTCGGGCCGCAGGCGCAGCAGCGCCGTGCCCCTCAGCCCCGCGGGCGCGGCGCAGCGCAGGGTGCGCGCATCGAGCACGCGGGCCGGAGACGAGCGCAGCCAGGCCAGGAAGGGCCGCAGGCCGCAGTCGCAGCTCAGCGGGTTCGCGCCCAGGCTCAGCCGCAGCCCGCGCAGCTCGGGCCCGTCCAGGCTGCGCAGCTCGGCGGCCGCCAGTCGCTGCAGGGAGTTGTTCCGCAGGTCCAGCTCCTCCAGGCCGGGCGGCAGCAGCGCGGCCGGCAGCGCCCGCAGAGCGTTGCCCGCCAGCTCCAGGCGCCGCAGGGTGAGGTTGCGCATGGCCAGGGCGAGCTGCTCCTCGAGCGGGGCCGCCAGCAGCGCCTGGTTCAGCTGCAGCGTGCGCAGCAGCGGCACCCCGGCGAAGGCGCCCGCGGCCACCGAGAGCAGCGGGTTGTGGCTCAGGTCGAGGGTGCGCAGCGCGGGCAGGCCCTGCAGGGCCATGTCCTCGATGGTGTGGATGTTGTCGTGGCGCAGGCGGAGCAGGCGGAGGTCGCGCAGCGGGCGGGCGGCGAAGGCGGCGCGGGCCAGGACGCTCAGGTTGCTGCCGGCGATGCTGAGGTTGTGGACGGCGGCCGGCAGCTCCCTCGGGGGCTCCTCCAGCCTCTCGTAGCGGCACTGCACCAGCTCCGGGGTGGCCACACAGTAGCAGGCGGAGGGGCAGGCGGCGGGGGCGGCGGCGGGCGGCACGGCCAGCGGCAGCAGGGCGAGCCCCAGCCAGGGCAGCCAGCGCCCGCCGCCCGCCGCCCGCGCCTGCCTGCGGGCCATGCCGCCTGCGCGGGCATGCAGCGCGGGGGACGCGGCCGGGCTGCGGGGGACGCGGGGACGCGGGGGGGGTCGCTCCTGCCTCGCCGCAGCCCCCCCGGGGCCGAGCTGCCTCCGGCGCCGCGCCCGCACACGGCGGCTCTGCCGGCAGCGCCGGGCGCGCCGCTGCCCAAATCGGCCCGGGGGGGTGGAAGGGGAGGAGAGCGAGGAGGAGGAGAAGGAGGAGGAGGAAGAAGAGAAGGGGACGGCTTGGGGCTGCCCGGCGCTGCGGGATGGGCTGGGGAGCGCCGCGGGCAGCGGCCGTCGGGGGGAGCCGAGCCGGGCTGGGCACCGAGCCCACCGAGCCCCCGCCACCGCCGGGTCCCGGGGGCTGCGCGGGGCTGGCGCGGTCCCCTTCCTGCACGAGGAGGGATTAGGGCATGTCGCGGTCTCCATCACGCCCGGGGAGGATGTGGAGGCTGTCCCGGTGCTTTCCCAGCAAGGTGGGAGTTGGGGGCTGCTGCGGTGTGTCCCCACCGCAGCCTGGGGAGGGAACGGGGGCTGTCACGGTGTCGCTCCATCCCAGGGAGGATTTGGGGAATTGCCTCAGTGCCCCTCCGTTCCCGGGAGGATTTGGGGGGCTGTCTCAGCTACCCTCTCCGGCCGGGGAGTATGTAGGGGCTGTCCCGCTCCCGTTCCAGCCCTGGTCCCCACTGCCTGAGCTGCCCCACGAGCGGGAGCCCCACAGCATCCCCGAGCATTGCAGGGGTGTGTCCCTCTGCTTCCGAGCCTGCTTGGTCCCCGCCAGCATCCCGGGGGCTGCCCAGGGCTGGCGAGCACAGGGCGCTGTGACCCTGGGGGGATCACAAGCCCCTGGTCTTGGAGGATGGTGTTGGGATGGGCATGGGATTTTTGGATGCTGGAGTGATTGACAGCCAGGGACTGGGAGCGCTGTGTTCAGAGCCAGATGCAGCAGCAGCAGCTGGACTCCCTTCAGTACCTAAATATCTCCATGGAGCTGAGCTGAGGGTCACATTCAGTAAACCCCATCGTGGGCACACAGAGTCCCAGAATGGTTTGGGATGGAAGGGTTAAAGCTCATCCGGTGCTGCCCCCGGCCATGGGCAGGGACACCTTCCACTATCCCAGGTTGCTCCAAGCCCTGTCCAGCCTGGTCTTGGACACTTCCAGGGATGGGAGTCTCACAGATCCTGACTTTTCTCCTCCTTCCTGTCCTTATATCTCATCCTGACCTTTCCCCCTGAGGATTCCCCCCCATATTGGAATGATTTTCCCCAGAAGCTCTTCTGAATTTTACAGGGACCAGGTAAATTGTGGATGCTGCTGTGACTGGGCGGCTTGAGCTGCTCCTGACCACCCTTTGCTGCACTCCCAGAAATTGGGCAAACTCTGTATTTAAAGTGACAGCAGCCAGAGAAATCAAGGAAGCTTGTGGAAGGGGCGGGGGAGAAAATAGCCTTGGGAATGTGCCAGATAACTGTGCACCATCAAATATTTAAGTGTGGGGCAGCATCCACGGAGGGTTAGTGGGGAGAGCCAGGTGTGCAGTGGGTCGTGCTGAGCCAGCACTGCAGCACTCGCAGATGGAGCCTCCTCTCTCCCAAAATAGCACTTTGGAGCCCATTTATCACATTTAAGTGCTATATTTAAAGATTTGATAGCACTCTGGAAGACAAGGCAGTGGGTGGGCGAGGTCAGGCCAGGTGAGCCAGGTCCTGGCAACTCTCACCCGCCAGGCTGTGAAGATCCCGGCGCCTCTCAGTCCTTCTGCGGGCTCCCCGGACAAGGAGCTGCCGGACAAAAAGGCAGGCACCTTCCTCCCGATCCAAAAGCCATAAAACACGGCTGGTGAGTGACGATAGAGGGTATGGGAGAGCATGAGGCTCTCTGCAGCTGAACCCTCTGGCTCTGAAGGGTTTGGAGGAGATGGGTGTTCCAGTGCCGTGCTGCAGCAGGGTGACTTCAGGGTCGTGGGGGCTCTTGCCTGGTGGCACCATGGTGACTTCTTGCCTGCTGCACACACCCTGGAATTCCCCAGAGAGGGCTGGGGGTGGTTCAGTCGCAGCATCCAGCTCAGCAGGGCTGTGAGCCTGTGGGGAGCCAGGGCTGTGCCAGTGTGTGCAGCAGCTCCCGAGGTTGATGTTCTTCATTCCCAGCTGCTCGTGGTCATGCTGGAGCCTGGAGCCCCTCAAACACACTGTGTACAGACTTGATGGACTTGAATCGATTTGGGAGCCTTCTCCACCATCCCCCCCAACCATAATTCTGCATTTGAAGCAGCATTGAAGACTTCCTGTGGTTAAAGGCCAGGAGATTGCATCTGCCATTGCCATGTCGCAGGATGAGATTAGGTCAGGCTGATGTGATTTGTTCCTGCAATTCCATGCAGACCGTTACTCATTGCCTCGTTATCTTCTGGAGGCTTCCAAGGAGAATTGATTGCGTGTGCCATGTCTTTGGTAATGCTGTCAGACCACCTACTCTGTGACATTGTGTCCCTTTCCCCCTCGGCAGTGGTGGCCCGTGTTATTTGTGCTTTTGCAGCCTGGGGATGTGCAAGCACAGCTCTGGTGCCTCTCCCACCATGTGCCACTCTGGTTTCTTTGCTGCTGGTGCTGCTCAGGACAAGGGGAATGGCTTCCCACTGCCAGAGGGCAGGGACAGATGGGATATTGGAAAGGAATTCTTCCCTGGGAGGGTGGGCAGGCCCTGGCACAGGTTTCCCAGAGCAGCTGTGGTTGCCCCTGGATCCCTGGCAGTGTCCAAGATCAGGTTGGACATGGCTTGGAGCAGCCTGGGATAGTGGAAGGTGTCGCTGCCAACATTGCAGCATTTGAACCCAACCATTAACCTTTGCTCAGCAAACACTGGCAGCAGCATCCCTTTAAAATTCACACCTGTGACACTGCAATTGCTCATTTCCCTGCAGGATCACACTTGGGAAAATGCTGGAAAATAAAGAGCAATTTTTTCGACATTTCCCATGTGAAACTGCTGGAAATTACATTTCTTTCATTAAAAAAAAAAAAACAAAAAAACATTCCACCTGTATTTGCAAAGGGTTTGGCACTGAAGTTCTGATTCATGTTTTGCCTTGTCCCAGGTGATTTCTTTCCCTCCCTTGCTCACACCCTCTTGGGATTGCAAAAGGTTTTGTAAAAATCTGCTTTTAGGCCAAGGTGGGAGAGTCCCCAGGTGCAGGAAAAGGGAGGCCAAGTCCCCGGTTTTTGTCTTGCTCCAGGGATGGTGCTGGGGCTGGAGGTCAGGTCCCATGGCCAACCTGTTTTCCTGTGGCCTGGCAGAAATTGCCTTCCACAGCACCAGCAGATAAAAAATGGGAAATAAAAGCCAGACCAGGATGGGCAGACAAAACAAGATGGGGACAGCGCGTCGCTGTGGTCTGTGGCTGGCCATGGTTATCCCTGCAGGAAGAGCTCATCCCTGGGATTGGCAGAGACTCACTGCTGGCTGGGTGCTCCACACCACCTCCTTTTCCTGCTCCATGGCTCCCGTGTCCATATGACCCAGCTGGCACCACCACCATCCCATGTCCCACTGGCTGAGGGAATGGGGCGGCTCATTTCGGTCACCCAGCCACCACCAGTGCCACTGTGCTCCAACCCCACTGATGGATGCCTCATGCTGATCCAGGGAGCCAAGTGCAACTGGACACGGCTGAGCTGACCGGTGCATATTTTGAGATGGTATCAGAGCTTTTGCATTTAAACGTTGCACACAAATCCCGGAGGGGAGGGACACTCGGCAGCGTCAGGGCAGCAGAGCCTGGGCTGTGTTTAACTGCTCTGTTTAAACCACGACATCGGAAGGAGGGAGCACCTTCTCCCCAGCTGCCTGCAGAGCCCTGCGTGTGCTGGTAATGCTCTATAAATACATTAGCAATAAATAATGAATAACCTGGATGGGCATTAAAGTGTAAACAGGAGGTGAAGGGCTCTCTCCCATTACCGGTCCCCCGAGAGCCGCGCGCATCCCTCTCTCCGAGTCCGGCTTGATGTTACTCCAAGTGCAGAGCCCTTAGTCACAGCAGTGACAATATCATAGATCAGTGGCTCCAGAGTTGGGAAAAACAAGCCAAAAATAGTGTGGAGGGCAGAGTCTTCCTCCTGATGGCACGCTGGATTTGCCTGCATCAGCTTTTTTGCCTGTGATGCTCTCTGCCTGCACGGGCTGACCCTCCCGAGGAGTCAGAGTCTTCTCCGTGGCACTTTCCATCCCCAGAAAGCTTGGGAGTGGCCCTGATGTGGGAGGTTTTATCCCCCTAGGATGCAGCTGAGCTGTTGAGCTGTGCCAGCTGGATGTGGTCCCCAGAAGTCACTGCCCTGTGACTGAAGGTGGCCCTGTTCCCAAGCTGGGGGGAGTGTCCCCATCACCATGGTGACCATGCCCACGGAAGGTCCCAAGGGGTGGCACAGACACCCAGCCAATGTGCAGAGAAAAAAGGAGATTAAGTGAATGGATGGATGTGACATGGGAGCATGTGGGGAGGAGGCTGGAGCTGAGTGGTGGCAGCAGGGGCTGGGCACATCCACTCAGGGCTTGCACAGCTGTGGTCCTGTGCTGCTTCCAGGGGCTCCTCACAGACCCAAAGAACAGCAAACCTTCCTGGGAGCAGCTGCTGAAGACATCCCAGGGTCCCCTGTCCTCCTGGTGAGGAGAGCAGGGCTTGGAAAAGCAGCTGGCTCCGAGCCCTTCTCCTCCTGCAGCCTTGCTCTGCCTGAGCTGGGCATTAATTCATCACCTGGCTGCAAACAACCCAGGAGTGACTCTGCTTCAGGAGGGAGCAAAGGCATGAGCCCTTCATCTCCCCAGCTTCCACGGGAGCCTCAGGCTGAGGCACGGAGATGGCATTTGGGAGCCGTGCCAGCCCGGCTCGGGGTCAGGCTCCGGCAGCTCCGGTGTGTCACGGTCTGCTTGGGCTCCTTCCTCTGTGAGGGGCTCTGGCAGCCAGCCCGGACAGCCTGCGTGTCCCAGGGCAGGCCTGCAGCCAGGCTGGGCTCAGGAGGGGATCCATGGATGGCCTGGCAGCACCGGCTGGGAACGGGGCAGTCCCGAGGCTTTCCCCTCTGCCAGGGCTGGTGCTCAAGGTCTGGCTGAAGCTGGGGCTGCTCACCTGGGCATGCTCATGTCGTGATCCCTCTGCATCCTCCCGCTCTACTCTGCCCTTCTGTGAGTCCCTGTGCACAGTTCTGGTGCCCCAGCACAAGAATAAGGACATGGAAGAGTTGGAGTGAGTGCAGGGGAGGCCACGGGGTTGATGAGGGGAGTGGAGCATCTTCCTTACGGAGACAGGCCGGGAGAACTGGGGCTGTGTGGAAACCTCCCAGCACCTCCCAGGATCCAAAGGGAAGCTGGAGAGGGACTCTCCACCAGGAACTGGAGTGACAGCAGGAACGGGGATGCCTTTGAACTGCCAGAGAGAAGGTTCAGGTTAGACATTGGGAGGGAATTGTTCCCTGTGAGGGTGGTGAGGCACAGGTGCCCAGAGAAGCTGTGGCTGCCCCTGGAAGTGTCCAAGGCCAGGTTGGACAGGGTTTGGAGCACCCTGGGACAGTGGAAGGTGTCCCTGCCCATGGCAGGGGTGCAACAGGATCAGCTTTAAGGTCCTTTCCAACCCTGACCATTCTGAGGTTCCGTGATTTGTGTATTTGAGCTGCTAAAAGCAAAGGAAAAGCATCCCCATAAAATTCCATGCACATTTTATCTGCTGGAGCTCCCCAGCCATCTCCAAGAGCAGGACCAGTCTGTAACGGCAAGAGTGTGTCTGTTTAAAGGGGTGATCCAGGCCATGAAGATACATTCCAAAAGGATAATAAATGGGATAGTTTTTTGCAGGGGGCGGGCGCCTTTGTCCATTGCTGATTTTCCCGCTCCTACCCTCCTCCCTGAGCCCTTCAGGCCTGTTTATCCTCCTGCCTTTCTTTGGAGAGCTGTCATTTCCTGCTTTCAGGGTGTTGCCTGCAGAGTACAAGATGTGGGTTGGAAGGCACATTAATGATGTGAAGAGGGTGAGCAGGATGGAGGTGGAGCTGATGGGGGGACCCGACCTCCGCGAGACCCCGCTCGGGGCTGGGCTTTGCTCCCAGGCGGGGGCTGATGCGAAGCTGCTTGAGCATCCTGAATTCTCCAGTCAAGTGGAAGCCAAGGGAGTGATGCAATCAGAGAGCAGGCAGCTGACGGCTGCTGAGCTCCCTCCGCTGCTCCAACACGCGCTGCCCTGCGTATTTTTCACTGCCAGCCAGCTGAGCTCTTGCTACTACACCGAGCAAATCAAAAAGTATAAATTTCCCCAAGCTTGGAACTGGGGGAGGGTCACAATTACTCACACTGACAATTAATAATGGAGATATGACAAATTACACGCTCACCTGAGATGGTGCGCGGCACCTGGAGAATATTAAATTAATACTCACAGACACCCTGAGCTCGGAGCTGTGAACTCCTGGTTTTGATGCCTGATTGCAGAGCTGAGCTCAGAGCTCCTCCTGTGGGCATGGTGAAGGCAGGACAGAGGATTCCTCAGGGGATTGCTGTCCTCCAGCTGCTGAAACACTGTGGTACGACCTGGTTTTGCATTATTGAGGTGACACGAATAATCTCCTGAGTCTAGAGGGGAAAAAAAGGGCAGTGATGGCCTTGCCAAGGCTCCTTTCTGTAAAAAGTGTCTGGGGTGCGCTCACTGTTAACAGTCCTGTTCTGGACAGGGACTGGGCAAATGGAGACAAGGGGAACCCAGTGTAAGGCCTGTGCCAAGAAGAGCTCAAGACCTGGGTGTCCCATGGTCCCCAGAAACCGTACATTACTGCTCAGCCTTTTTCCTTCTCTCCCACGGGCAGCAGGACTCCCGTGGTTTTTGGGTCGGCCTTGGATTCAGTGGGATGATGTGTGTGCAGCATCCCGCAGCTCCTCTGCAGTACACCTGCCCCCAGCAGGGGAGGTTGGTGGTGAATTCTTCCTGAGTCCCTGAAAAACTGAACCCCCCACACACTGGTGATGATTTCTAGTCCCAGCAGAGCTCACTGCAACGTTTCAAAGTCCTGCCTGCAGAAGGGATGCTCGGGGGGAGAAGCAGAGGCTGGTGCTCAGCAGGATTATAAATAACGTGCTGTGGGGACCTTCCACCTTCCCTTGTGTGGCACAGCCATAAACACTGGGCTTGGGGAAGCACCGGTGCATTAGTGAGGGCTGGAAAGCACCACGGCCTTGGCTGGGCACTGCTGACTGGGACAGCAGCACAAACCCAGGGGGAAAAATTAATCCCATTTTCCTTTAGGAAACACAGCGGTCTGCTGGCTCAGAGTGCACTTCAGGAGATTCACAAACTAAAGCCCAAAGCAGGCAAAAGACCTCCAAAGCTTGCTGAGGCTGGGCTGGGGCAGAGCCTCGGATCCTCTCCGTCTTCTGCCCTTCACGCCGTGCATCCGAGCAGGATGGGCTTTCCTCTGCAGCCACAGGCAGGGCAGGGCAGGGCAGGTGGCACCTGAGCAAAATGCTGCAGCCAGAAGTCTTGCAGAAGAAAATGCAGATGAGGGAGGTGATAACATCTGGTAAATGATCCTTCTCTAATTGCTGTTTTATGATTGTTTAATGGCTGGCATATAAAACCCCAAAAAGCTTCACCAAGGTTGCAGCAAAACCTTCTGAGGAGCACAGGGCTGCTCAGAGACTGCTGTGTGGGAGGGGGGCAGGGAGAGCGCCCAGCTTTTGACTTTCCAAAGGCATTTTCTGAGTCACCTTCCCAGGGGACCTCTCTTCTGCTGCCCTGGGAGCTGAGGGAGATGTCACCTGCACAGGGTCCCTACTCCAGGCAGGGCAGAGACCTCTCAGCAGCCCCCAGGTACCTCATGCTGGCCTTAGAATAGAAATTTAAAAAAAAAACAAACTTGCTACATGGAGAAGGTATTAGGGGTGAACAAGCCTGATGTGGTCCTGTCCAGAGTTACTATGAATTTCAGAGCTGCTGGAATTGCTTGGCTGTGGTGATGCACCGAGGCCGTGGGACCAGCTGGCCCAGGAGCAGAGCCAGCTCTGACTGCCAGTGCCCATCGTCAGCCAGGGGCTGGTGCTGCAGGGAATGGGAGCAGGGACGGCCACCTCACTGTGCTGGCTCTTGGGGACACGTGGCTGTCCCTGGTGCCTTGTTCTGGGCAGGGAATGGCTCAGCCTGGGGCAGCCCAGCTCCTCTCCCAGCCACCACCACCTCCCAGGCGGGCAGGTCTCCTTGGCACCTTCTCCTCAGGCTGCTGGAAAAGAGCTATTTCTGCACGAGGAATCTGCCCTTCCCCTGCTCTCCAGGATGGTCCCATCCATCTGCCCTGGAGAAAAGGGTTTTTCCAGGAAGCATCAGGGTGCCAGGCCCTGCTCAAAGGAGCCACCTCCATCCTCTCTGTTGAGGCAGCATCTCCCTCCCCTGCAGCACCAACCCATCCTGGACCTTGACCCTCTCTGCAGAGCACCCCACTGCCACCTTGCCCCACTCAGCACTGTCCCCAGGGCTGGAAGGAGTCCCTTGTCCACAGGGACCCCAGGACACGGTCCCCAGAGCAGCCCTGGTGGGCTGTTTCCGACTGGCCCCGGCCGTGGTCCAGCTGAGGTGGCTCTTGTTTACTGGTCTGAGGCCTGCAAAAGATTAGGAGAAAACAGATGGCTCCTAATTGGCAGTGCCAGCTTGCTTCCTGCTCTCCAGATAAACCATTAAATTAAGCCTTAAATCAAACTTTGTACAAGTTAGGAGGCTGCTTGTAATTATTTCAAAATCTAGACAGATTTAAGAGCCTGGATTAAGGCTCTGCTTACTGTAAGGGATGAAAAATGCCTGCTCTGTCCTGTAAGGCTGAGCAGCAAAGAGTTGAAGTGCTGGAGATGGGACCAGCGAAATCCTCAGACTGATGGCAGAAGTTTTGGGGAAAAGCAAGAGGCCATGGACTTTGGCCAGGCTTTATGTGAGATCAGACCTGTGATGGGCTAACGAGCACACAGCTCACTCTGGGACATAGTGACACCATCAGGAGACTCCGGAGATCCATGGGGAGTCACAGTGTGGCTCAGGGCTGGTTAGAGTCTTGGGGTAATTTTAATTGAAGTGGAATGAAGCTCAGTTAAGTTGAATAAGCTGGCCAGCTAAGGCTGATTAAAGGGAGTGATGCCTCTGGATCTCGTGTCAGCATCTCCCAGTGGAGCAGCGAGGATTGGCAGCTGCTCCAAGGATGTGCAAATGCATGAGCTTGTGTGTGTGGGACCTGCCAGTGCCACCTGTCATCCTGTAAAAAATTCTCCAGGAAGTGAGAGTTTCGTTGTCTGTCCTAGAAAACCAACACGCCTGCAACTCTGACCAAGAAATGTCTGAAACTTCTCCAGCTCTCAACCCATCCAAGCAGGGCAAAGGGCCTCAATTCCACCCTAAATCCACTGAGGAATTGCCATCTTTTGCTGAAACTTTGTTTGGATGACCTTTAACCTGTGCAGGAATCAGTTCCTCAGCTGAGTGTCCTGGCACCGAGGGGATCAGGGACATTTGGATGCAGTTGCAGGCAGAGAATTCCCAGGCTGGGAGGGAAAAGCAAACATCTATCATGGCACTTGGGATGAAAAAGAGATTGGCATGGCTGGGTGTGGGGAAAATGGAAATAATGGCAGTGTTCTCCTGAGAGAGGGTCTGGGCTGTGGGCGTGGCCCGAGTTTATTCAGTGGTGGAGGAAAGGTTGTGCAGGAGATCCTGGAATACCAGGTGGGAAGGGACCTCAGGGATCATCTGGTCCAGCACCCTGTTCAGATGAACCTTAACTGTGTCCAGAGTTAAGGAATCCTCTGCTTCCCTGGAGAGATTATTCCAATGGCTGATTTTTCTCACTGTGAACGATTATCCTCTTGTGCCAACCTGGAATCTCGCCAGAAGTAACGTGCACCCCTTACCCCTCATCTTTTCTGTCTAAAGGAATCTCCATCTCCTCAGCAGCCCCCCCAGAACATGCTGATAAGGTCTTCCCTGACCTTTTCTCAAGGCTGGACCGCCCCAGGGCTCTCAGCCTTTCCACACCTGGCAGCTTTCCCAGACCGTGGGTCATCTCTGTGGCTCTTCTCCGGACCCTCTCCCACACCATTCTGCACAGTGTGGACCCAAACTGAGCACAGCATTCCCGGAGGGGCCTGATGAGTGCTGGGTGGGATAAGAACTTCTTTGTCCCTGCAGGTGATGCCCTGGGTGAGGGTGTCCCGTTTTGTGCCCAGCCTGTTCCCAAGGATGCTCCACTGCAGGGAAAGGGAAAGGGTTGGTACACTTCTGTGCCTTGCCAGGGAAGGTGGAAATACCCCACGCGTGGGCACCGAGTCCCTGATAATTTCCTAGCAACCTAGAAAAGTATTGATCGTGCCAAGCAGCACATTCATGCTTCATCTCAGAGTGAAAAATTCGGTGCTGCCATGCAGTAAATTCAGCAAAGCATTCACAATTAATGCCCAGTTCCTGGCCGTGCCTTTTGGATAGGCTGCCAGGGCTGATTGATGATTGGAATTCTGCTAACTGCTTTAAGGAGCAAATTAAGGAGCAAGTTAAAATATCTGTGCTCTGGGCACGGAAAAACAGCCTCAGTGAGTAAGCTGGACGGTGACAGTAGTCTAGACAGGCCTTTGAGCTGCCTCCAAAGGAGCTCCTCTTCATCCATCCCTCCCTCGTCAGCCCCACGGAAAAGGAACAGCATCCATGGGCACAGGCAAAGGGTCAATTCTTGCTCCCACGGGAGGATTTTTGTTGGATGGAAGTGAAAGCTGGAGCTGCACCAGACCTTACAGCGATAGCTAAATGCCTTGGGAAGCAAATGGCTCAAGGCAAGTTAGCTGTTAAATGGAACAGCAAACACCAGTATCCATACCCAGGGTGGGTTGTGATCCCTCCTTCCTTGTCATCCAGGAGAGGAAGGCAGGTGGAACAGCTGCTGCAGAGCAGGAGAGAAATGTGGAGGTTGAAGGAGCCAGATCCCTTCAGCAACACCTCTGTGAGAGGGCAGATGAGCAGGGCTTTGTGCAGAGCAGACATGAAAAGGCTGGGCAGGGGCAGAGGTGCCTTTTGCAGCTGGCACTGAGGACTTTGCCAGCCCCGTCTGCTGGGACACAGCTCTCCCTAGGAAACTGTCCCGACTGCCAGCAGCTGCAGCACACGGGTACCAACTGAGAGGCTGGGAATGCAGGCTGGATATCAGGAAGAAAACCTTTGCTGTGAGGGTGGAGAGACACTGGAATGGGTTGTGAACCTGGGTGAGGCTTCGATCTGCTCTGCTGGGAGCTGTCCCTGCTTTCGAGCAGTGACCAAGAGGGGCTCACTCCGTGTGTTTATATATTCCAGAGGCTTCACTGCTATTCCCATTTCAGTTTGACGGTGGCCACGTTCAGCTGGACGGCAAATCCAAGAGGGGAGGATGTGTGACTCCGGCACAGTGAGGGAAAAGCAGGCAAAGGTTGTTCAAGGAGCAAAGGAGCACAGAAAATCCGGGTAGCGCTGCAGAGTGTGCACAGAACGGGCTCTGAGAGCCACTGAAAATCAAGTGGCATTAAGGCATGAATAAGTAACTGAGGGGGAAAGAAAAAAGGCCTGCATATTATGAAGAGGGACGAGGAGGAAGGGAGCAATTCACTGTGGGAATGAAAGTGCTGCATCAGCCTGATGGCTCCGGCAGCAGCGCAGGGATTGATCCGTGTGCTTGCTGGGAAATGTGCCACCATCCCAAATGATGGCTCCTCAGGGATCCCCTGGGCATAAATCCCTCCCGGAGCTCTGGGCAGGCAGAAATGCCAGGTGCAAAGCGCCTCTGTGGGCAGGATGGTGGGAACAGCCCCTCTGCAGAAAGGATCCTCCTCACAGGGCGGGAGGTGCTGTGCTGGGCTCTCTGTAACTGCCCGGGCTTAGGCTGGAAAAGACCCTAAAAATCATCTTGTTCCACCCCCTGCCATGGCAGGGACACCTCCCACTGTCCCAGGTTGTCCCAAGCCCCAATGTCCAGCCTGGCCTGGGACACTGCCAGGGATCCAGGGGCAGCCACAGCTTCTCTGGGCACCTGTGCCAGGGCCTGCCCACCCTCCCAGGGAATAAATTCCTTCCCAATATCCCATCCATCCCTGCCCTCTGGCACTGGGAAGCCATTCCCTGTGTCCTGTCCCTGCAGCCCTTGTCCCCAGTCCCTCTCCAGCTCTCCTGGAGCCCTTCAGGCACTGGCAGGGGCTCGGAGCTCTCCCTGGAGCCTTCTCCTCTCCAGGTGAGCACCCCCAGCTCTCCCAGATACCCAAGGCAGAGATAATGAGGGGGAAGGAGGAGCAGGTGAGTGGACTGAAAGGATTTAGAGCTCCTGCACAAGAATGGGTGAAAAACCCCTCTGGGGTCAGGAGAGGGAAATGCAGGGATGACTGCACTTGGCTTGGCCGCTGGTGCTGTGGGAAGGTGACCCTGCTGCCGGGCACTGCAAAGTTAAAAAACTTTCCTGGTTTGTGACACAGAAATATGATCTGTCTGGGGGAAAGCCATACTTTTACAGCCTCAGCATCGCGGCGTGACATTCTGGAGCTTCAGTATTCCCCCGGCAGAGCGCTGGGTAAATGCCACTGCTGGTAAAGTCTGCTGACCTCTCTGAAAGTCAGGGGCAGGTGTACAGCCCTGGAGGAGGATTTTGGGAGCCCCATCCCCTGCAGCAAAAGGCCCAAATTCTGACTATTGCATGCTGACTATTGCATTGCTGTGTCCCAGGCAATATTCCCATGGTTCCAGCTGAGTGCCACATTTCCTTGAAGATGTCAAACAGCAGAGCGTGGTCATGATCTGTTGCTGTACAGAATATGTAGAGCACCGAGAAACAGCTGGGAAAACGCTTCAGCACTAAAATAAAGGGAATAAACCTGCTCAGTGTCTGCTGTGTGCACAGAGAGATGCGGAGCGTGCCCCAGGTGCTGGGGAAGTTACATTTGTTAGCAGCCGTGACTTGCTAGATGAATTTCCCTGCACTGTCTGTCAGGAGCTGACTGCAACTTCGTTATCTTTGCTGGTGACATAGGATTATTGCCAAGTTATTTCTTGCTCCGTTGATGGCTGCGGAGCTGTCGGAGCTGTCCCTGGAAGCTGTTCCCGGTGACCCCAGCCCCGCCCTGGCTCAGTGACAGTCACACCGCGGAGGGGACTGCTCACTGTGGACCCTGGCGAGGGCACAGCCTCTGCTTCAGCACCGATTTCCTCCTGACAGATGGGTTAGGGATGTTGTGGGGATGCGAAGGTTTGACTGCTTACTGGCAGAAAAAGTGAAAAGAGGAACAAAGAAAAGGCATCTGTGGGCTGCCTTTATACCTCCAGGAGTTTAGGCAGGAGAAATAAGAGTACCTAGGTGGGAATTCCCTCCCAGGGACACCCCATGGCACTGCGGCTCAGGTGTGCACCCCAGAGGATCCTCCTTCCCATAGAAAAGAGCTTTTTGTGGTTCAGGGGTACCCTGGCAGCCAGTCTGCCTTTTCAATGGTGGTAAATTCCTGGTGTGCCTGCTCCTGGGTGAGCTCACCCCCAGCTCCTGGGTCACCATTCTGCCTGGAAAGCCTAACCCTGACCCTCAGCCTCCACTGGAAACAGCCAGAGATGATGGATGTCCTTGCTGACTGCATTCCTCACCACTGGGTGCCCAGGATTTTGGGAAGGAATGGTTTTGTTCACGCAGGCAGAGCATGGAGCCCTGTGTGGGAGCACTGTCCCCTCAGCTCTGCTCCTGTGGAGTCCACAGCAGCATTAATCACACCCTGACCAGCTGCTGGAGGGTTTGTTTTAAATCTCCCCAGACAGCTCTGGCTCTGCAGAGAGTTCATTAAACATGAGCACTTTCTGTCCTGAGAGGGAATTAAATGAGTTAACACATCTTAACGAGGAACTTAAGTGCTGGCTAATGGCAATAGCAGTGAATGCTGCGGGCTGGGCTGCTCGGATGGGGCACGGGGGACTCGTTGGGAAGTGCCCAGAGATCTGACTCCTGCTGGAAATGTCCCTGGGATGGGGATGGTGTACCGTGCTGAACAGGTGCTCTGGGGTGGCCTTTCCGAGAGAGAAATCATGGAATCCCAGGCTGGTTTGGGGTGGGAGGGACCCTAGAGATCATCCAGTGCCACCCCTTGCCATGTGCAGGGACACCTTTCACTGTCCCAGAGTGCACCCAGCCCTGTCCAGCCTGGCCTGGGACACTGCCAGGGATCCAGGGGCAGCCACAGCTGCTGTGGGCACCTGTGCCAGAGCCTGCTCATCCTCAAAGGGAGCAATTCCTTCCCCAGCCCTGCTCTCTGGCAGTGGGAAGCCCTGGGATCCCACATCCGAAGGCAATTTGCTGCACAGCACAGTGTGACAGACACTGGGGTGCAAAAGGTAAACATCCTTGCTGTTTTTTGATGGAAAAGGTGAGGAAGGACAAAGGGGGACAAAGGGAAAGATCAGGGTCAGAGGCTGGGAATGCAGGCTGGAAAAATCAAAGGACACACTGAGATTACAGAAACAGGATTGTCCCCTCGGAAGGCAATTAACACTTGAGAGACTTTGATGTTACTTTGCTCCTACATTTAATCTAAAGTTACCAAAGCTTAGCAAGGAAGATGCTGGGATTTGGAGGAGCTGCTGCTACAGCCCTGACAGTGACAGGGGAACTGGAGCTGTCCCCCAAAACTGGGGGCTCTGAGGGAATGGGGGCTGAGGAGTGCAACCTTTCCACCTTGTTAGTAAGGTCAGCCCCAAATAGCAGCTCTGTCAGCAAACTGGCACAGCCAATTAGTTGACTTTCCATATTGTAAAATGGCCCCTTGCAGTCAAAATCCCCGTCCAGGGAGGGTTTCCCCCAATTCCCCTCCTCCTTGATGGGATCCAAGGAGTTGAGCTCAGGGTTTGGGTATGATCAGTCCTTCCCTCTGTGAGAGGGCTCTTCCTCTTGGTTTAGCAGAGAAGTGGCATTAAATAAAAAAAAAAAAAGCAGTGAAAAGAACTCTTAAAATGGCAATTTCTTATTTTTCTGATGCCTCTATATCCAGGGACTGATAAATATTCACATTTCCCTGGGTAAAAGGGAAAGAACGGTAGCAGAAAGTGGATCTGCTTTGAGGTGGAGAACAGCCCTCAATAAATTCTAATCAGCTGCTCAGGAATGGACACAGGGGAGTGGGGAATTGGTAGATAAAGCATCAGCTGTTAAAAGAACCAGCGAGCAGCTCCTCCTGGCTGGATGAATCAGGGAGCCCTTTCTGTTCACGTGTAACCAAGGCAGGTGAATTCATGGGGACTGGAGTTGTACTCTCATGTCGGATTAGATTTGGATTTATGGCCTGGGAGATTACATTGAAATGTACCTGTGGTGGGAAAGTCTTGGTTTCATTCTGAGCCCTGCGCCTTCCCTGCCAGCCAGGCACTTAGTCAAGAAAATAAAGAAGGAAAGAGGCTGCTGGGACAGGAGCTCTCATTTTCCCCCAGGCCAGCCCAAATAATAAATCCACAACCAATTAAAGCTCCCACTCATCCCTGCTCCACAAACCACAGCCTCCTGGAGAGCCGTGGCCCCGGCTGAGATGAAGCTCCTCCATTCCTCTCACCGCACAGGTAGAAGCTGTTGCTCCTGGGGGAGACATTTTCCCGGGTTTTGGTGATTTTATTCCCGGAATTTTCCTGCTGCCATTGTCCCACCTCTTGTTTGCAGCCCACGTCTGCTGTGGTTTACCTGCCAAGGCTGCCAGCGAGCACTCGGGATTATTCACACATATTTGCTTGCGAGCATCGATTAGTTTGATCACCCTTGCAATCGTTATTCTCGCAAAGACCAGAGGCTTTTCGCCTGGTTTGTTTAGTTTTTAAATGTCAGAAGCGGTGGAGTTTGCAAACACAGAGGGAAAGGGTGACAGAAATGACCTGTTCTGATGTTCAAGCAGCAACTAGAAGTAAATTTAGAGACTTGCAGGTTCAGAGAAAGCGTTGTGGGTGAGAAAAGGACAAGGAAGAGGAGAAGTGGGGGAAATATCTCATGGAAACATGGAGAAACTTCCCTGCAATTCAGTGCTGTGCCTGTCAGTAAATCCCCTGGCACTTCAAGAGGATTTTGATGTCCCTTGCACTTAATGAGGGATTTTCCTGTTAGCAAGTCCTCAACAAGTTTGCACCCAGGGACAGCAGTGCTGTCTTGTCCTGGGGCCATCAGCTGGGGAGAAAAGCCAGATTCTCCTCCTGCAGAGAGCCAGGAGCTGCCATGTGTCCCTGGAGGGAACTGTCACCATTCTGGGGCTGTGTCACCCCAGAGGGACCAGGGCAGCATCAGCCACGGCCTCGGGGCAGGAGTGGGAGGGAGGAGAGGATCCTGAGTCCTGCGCTGCTGCTCTGCAGGGAGAGATTCCAGGGAAGCAGGAGGAGCTGCTTGTGCCCGGGATGGGGAAGATTTTAGCTGATTTTTATGAAGGACTTTATCACCATGGAGAGAGAAGGAAGAGCAGGTTTCTCATGAAAATCATCACTTGCCACTGCCAGAGGGCAGGGTTAGATGGGATTTTGGGAAGGAATTGCTCCCTGTGAGGGTGCTGGGGCCCCTAGATCCCTGACAGTGTCCCAGGTCAGGTTGGACAGGGCTTGGAGCAGCCTGGGACAGTGGGAGGTGTCCCTGCCATGGCAGGGGTGGCACTGGGTGGAATCTCTCTGTCCTGAGTCCCAGCAGTGTGTGTGGCCGAGGGATCACCCTGGGGTCTCCTGGAGCTTTCTGACATTTGATTTAGGAGCCCAAATTGCTGCAGCCCCAGCAGCAGTGCCTTGTGGTTAATCCCTGATGCAGCAGAGGCTCGGGGTGCTGTAAATGGGCAGATGTGGCTCCAAGGTCAGGGGGGAGGAATTCACTGCACCCCAGAAGTCACCAGTCCTGGGCTTGTTTCCATTCCAAAGGAATGGATCTGACCCTCAGAAAACTGAAATTAAGGTTGTAGGCTGTTCCTTTCTCGTTTTTTTTGAAAGCTTTTCTCTCCCAATCTTTAATCAAATGTTTCTTCTGCTTTTTATATAGTTCCTATCAAGAAGCCCATCTGTGAACAAAATTTCCCTCATTTCCAGCTTAATATTTTTTTCTGCGAGTGGCAAAATGTTCTTGTCTGAAAAATGTTTAATAAATTTCCCTCTGTCTCTTGCTTTTATTAGCTGTGCTTTCCTATTCCTGACGATGCTCTCTGCCATTCCCATGTTCCAGACCCCACTAAATTATTCAACCCATTTATTTCTGACTTTGGGTATTGTTCTGATCTGCCAGCGTGTGCCAATCAGATGGGAACGGGGAAGTTTTCTTCCTGCAGGGGGGAATCGAAACCCCACAGTCAGAGAAAGCTTATCCTGCCCTTGGGGACTTGCCTGCCTTGTGGGAAAGGGCAGCTTTTCATGGTCTTCTGTATGGGAAAAAGCTCCTCCAGGACGTCGCCTCCAGCCCTGGGGCCAACAGCACAAGGAGCTGGAGCTGCTGAGAGAGTCCAGAGGAGCCCCGGAGCTGCTCCAGGGCTGAGCCCCTCTGCTCTGGAGCCAGGCTGGGAGAGAGAGCTGGGGGTGCTCACCTGGAGAGGAGAAGGACACAGGGAGAGCTCAGAGCCCCTGGCAGGGCCTGAGGGTTTCCAGGAGAGCTGGAGAGGGACTAGGGACAAGGGATGGAGGGACAGGACACAGGGAATGGCTTCCCAGTGCCAGAGGGCAGGGATGGATGAGATATTGGGAATTGGGAATTCCTGGCTGCGAGGGTGCTGAGGTCCTGGCACAGGTGCCCAGAGAAGCTGTGGCTGCCCCTGGATCCCTGGCGGTGTCCGAGGCCAAGTTGCTTGGAGCAGCCTGGGACAGTGGAAGGTGTCCCTGCCCATGGCAGGAGTGAGAATGAAATGAGCTTTAAGGTCTTTTTCAACCAAAACCCCTCTGTGACTCCACGAACTGCACCTTGTGCCGTGGAGAAGTCCATCGCAGCCCCGTTCTGCACACACACGGTGTTGTCCCTGCTCCAGGAGTGCTCCAGACTGTTTGTCATCCCAGGGCTGCCTTGGGAAGTGTGGGGGCGTTGCCTGGGAAGGGAGAGCTGCCCACATGCAGGAAAACTGTATTTTCACACACTGCCTTTCTGACATTCATTTGCCAGAAAAGAAATATTCCTCCGGGCATGAAACAAATTGGTCCTATTTATGTCCCCACCACCCTTAAAGCTGCCTAAAGGCTATGCTTTATTGGAGAAAAGGGCTTTATTATTTTGGAAAGCAGGGCTTTGGGGAGCAGATCGTTATCAGAATTTAAGAGCTGGATAGAGACTTAGCCATTGCTGAAAGTCTGGTGCTAAATGGGCTCGTGTTTACTGATATTTGTGCTTTCCACTTGCTGAAAGAAAAAGACAAAAAGACCTTGGCTTAACAAAGGATAGCAGGACAAAATAGGATTTGTAGCTGCGCGTTCCTTTTGATTACCCAGCCTTTCCCTGAACACTCATTACTGCCAAAACACCGAGAGCTGCTCCTGCTTGGTTCAAGCGCCTTTATTGTCTCTCCCTGCTCTCCATCCCATTGTTTCTCCATCATGGAAAGCCAGGATCAGCTCGGCCTGGATGGTGGCAGGCATGGATGAATTTCAGAGGAACATCCTTTGAGCTTTCTCCTGGCTTTTTCCTCACTTTTCTGCATGAACTTCAGTGCAGCCACATCCTCGCAGTCTCCTCACTTCATTCTCAGGTGAGCCCGAGGCTGTGGTGCATCCTCAGGTGCCAGGAGCAGCTGGATCTACAGGGATCTATGGCCAACCCCCAGTGACCCAAACCACCTCCTTGTAGCCCCACCTGGCTGGGGATTCTTCTCCATCTGCCCGGGACCGCCCCTGCCCATGGGAACAGCGCTGATTGTCCATCCAGCACTGGCACAGGACGGGATGGGGTCCCCTGGGCTGCTCCTCAGCACTGCTACAGCAGAAACAGCCACAGAGCCACTGGAAATCTGTGCACCAGCTCCTGCCAGGGCCCCAAAACTCTGTGCACTCATTAGGGATGCAGGTAGGTTATTTCTGAACCTGAGCAGCTCCTTGTGTTTGTGTGATGCAGCATTTGAGATAATAAATCCTCCGGGAGCGGGGCTGTGCTGCAGAATGCACCAGCGAGTGCCCAGGCTGGGGCTGGAGCAGCAGAGCTTGATTATCTGGGTTTTTCCTGTTATTTGCAGAATTCAGCCTCATGTTACCCTGGATGAGAGAGAAGCTCTCGCCCTCATAATTAAATGTCACATACATTTAACAGAGTGTAAGTCTCTATTCCAAACTCCCTCTTCCATCTGGCTCCAGCACAGCTGAGATCAGGCTCTTCACAGCCTGGGAAATGATATTAGGGCAGTTTGTGTTTATCACAGCCATGACTGATGCCTGCAGTCAGCTCGTGAAATAATGAAGGGAGTTCAGGCAGCACAATGGGGATGTATATTTAGAAGATGAAATAGGACCTTGTGAGCCATTAAGCACCATAACATTACCACTGGGGAGTGTAAATAAGCAGTGGAACAAAAGGATCGGTGAGTCACCGTGGTGGGGACCTGCTCTCCACCCAAAAAAGCACCTGTCCTCTCCTAGGAGAGGAGAGCTGGGCTTGGGTGACACTGAGCTGTGGTTCCTCTCGGACCAGGGCCTCCCATCCTGCCAGCTCCCCGACAGCTGCAATGAGGGGCTCCTGCATTTCACAGAATCACAGAATCACAGAATCACAGAATCACAGAACCACAGAACCCAGGGTGGGTCAGGCTGGAAGGGACCACCGAGGGTCACCTGGTGCCACCTCCCTGCTCTGGCAGGGCCATCCCAGAGCTCAGGGCACAGGATTGTGTCCATGTGGCTCTGGAATATCTCCAGTGAGGAGACCCCATAGCCTCTCTGGACAATCTGTTCAGGGCTTGGGCACTGCCCAGGGAGGAAGCTCTTCCCCATGTTCAGCTGGAACTTCCTGGGATCAGTTCCTGCCCATTCCTCTGGTGCCACTGCTGGGGCCCTGGAGCAGAGCCCGGCCCTGCTCTGAGCCTCCCTGCACACAGGGATGGACACCCAGGGACACACGGGGACACACAGGGACACCCCGGGCTGAGGGCCCTCTCAGCTGGGGCTCCCCTGGAGGCTGAGCAGCCCCAGCTCCCTCAGCCTTTCCTGGGCACGGAGATGCTCCAGGCACTTCAGCATCTCTGCAGCCTCTGCTGGATCTGCTCCAGGAGCTCCTGTCGCTCTTGTACTCAGAGCCTAGAACTGAACACAACATCCTTGTTCCCAACGTGTGAGATCAGGTTTGCAATTAGGTGCAGCAGGGGCTGGTTTCTGACAGGAAATCACCGCGCTGCTGCTCACAGGTAGTGACAGAGCTCAGGCATCACAAAGAATTCCGCTGTCTACCTTCCCACACGCCAGCTTGTGTCTTCATTTCAGCTGTGATTCCCCTGCTCGAGCTGACAGCAGCTCTCACCATCTGGAGAGAGGTGTGCTTCTCCTTGGCTGAGCCTTGCAGCATGGAGCTGCCGGGGAAGCAGCACAAACTGGGCAGCGTCAGGTGTTTATTGCCCCCAGGCTGCTCTGGGGTGCCTATAAATAAAGAGTGTGCTCTAAATATTGGGATCAACCCAGGCTGGGGATGAGCAGATGGAGAGCAGCCCTGCCAAGAAGGATTTGGGGGTGTTGGTGGGTGAGAGGCTGGACCTGGCCCGTGCCCTGCGCTGATTCCCCAGTGTGGGCAGCAGGAGAGGGGGGACTGTGACCCTGTGCCCCTGTGCTCAGGTGAGCCCCACCTGCAGAGCTGCCCAGCCCTGGGCCAGCAGCACAAGGAGCTGGAGCTGCTGAGAGAGTCCAGAGGAGCCCCGGAGCTGCTCCAGGGCTGAGCCCCTCTGCTCTGGAGCCAGGCTGGGAGAGAGAGCTGGGGGTGCTCACCTGGAGAGGAGAAGGACACAGGGAGAGCTCAGAGCCCCTGGCAGGGCCTGAAGGGCTCCAGGAGAGCTGCAGAGGGACTGGGGACAAGGGATGGAGGGACAGGACAAGGGGGAGTGATTTGGACATCAGAGCTCATTCAACATGTGATGTTGATGTGGAGTGGGCCATGGGCTCATTCAACAAGGGACACTTCACAGATATGTTCAGTTTTGAAAACTCCTTGAAAAATCCCTAGAGCAAAGTGTTCCTGTGAAGTGGAAATGGAGCAGGCTCATTTTCCCTTTTGGGACTTTTGGGAGATTTAATTGAGGCATGTAATAACAGTTTAAAAAGTCCCTGACCAGTCCTCCTTGAATCACAACCAGAACAAGATCGTTTGGCTTCCGGACAGATTTTTTCAGATTATTTTGAACAGAAAAAACTGAGATATACAGAAATTCAGAGAAGTTTTTGTCCTCATCTGGGGTGGGTATGACCCACAGGCTGGAGAGAACAGAATGATTTTCCAGCATCAGCCATGATTTCCATGGTGTGGATTGCTGCTCGATTCACTGCAGATGAGTGAATTATCAGCAAAATATCTGTGCCCTTCTGCCTTTATTAAAGGCATCAAACAAGCAACCAGCGTTGCTTTGTCAGGGAGAAGAAAACCTCCCAGGGCAGGAATATCGACAGAGTTTGTAAACTCTCTCCTGACCTTTCTCCTTCACATAAACTCGGGGGCTGAGTCAGGACAATAAATCTGCTGCATCTCATTCAGGAAGGGAAATGATTACTCATCTCCCCATGATGAAAGGGACTTTATCCCGAAGCCTGGCTCCTTGGTGATTTGCAGACCTTCCATGGAATGGGATTTATGCAGCAATAACGTGGCCATGCATGGGGGTGCTGCTGTGGGGCTCTTCCGTGGCTTCAGAAAGGCATCCAGATGTTTCTGCAGCATTGCTGGCCATGGAGGGGAGAAAAAGAAGCAGGAAAAGAGATCTTGGCTAAGATCTAGAAATCATAGATGGGCTGTGGGCGAGGCCTGGAAAGCGGAGAGCATGGAAAAGAGGGATTTTGCATCAATCCAGAATAAGCAAACAGAGGAGCAGACGAAGGGAGGAAAAGCAGGATCTCCATGGAGATTACCAATCCAGGTTAATTGAATAAAATACCTTTGCAGTGTTTGCAGAGGTTCCTCCCAGGACCTTTGGAAGATGTGCTCCCTCAGCCTGGCAGAGCTGGGTTGGCCAGGAGGGCTCTTCCCAAGGAGCTCTGCCCTGGAGCAGAGAGGCAGAAGTGGGGTTAATTTTCTCCTTGACAGCAAGAACCCAGAGCTTATTTATGATGGACAGCAGCTTAGTGGAGCCATGTCTGAGCAGCCCCATAAAGAGCAGAAGTGGTTTGAAAGCCCTGAATGAAAGCCAGTCAGGTTTTTATATTTGTTTTAAAGCCTCATCAGGCTCTAAGCGGAGTTTGGCTTTGGTGCATGGCAGATGGCTCAGGAGATGCTTCTCTGCTCTATACATAGTAATTTTTGACCTAAATCTACTTTTGCCTCTTCTACAGAAAGCACATATATTTTTGCTGGTGTGGGAGACCTCCAGAGCAATTCCAGGGTAGATTTTCTGAGAAAGGAGTGGGGAAAGCCTATTGGCATCCCCTGGCAGGACATCACCCATCCCAGGGACCATGCCAGGACCTCTGCAGTCAGCAGAACCAACCAAGCTCCCTCCTTGAGGACACGAGTGCAGCTGGGCCAAGGTCACTGCACCAGGGGGACTTCTTTCTGCACCATCCCGAAATTTTGGGAGCCATTCCCAGCGTGAGGCTCAAGGCTGTGTGAACAACATGAGTTTGGAGTGTGGCTCACCAGAGACAGAATCATAGAATGGTTTGGGGTAGAAGGGACCTTCAAGCTGATCCAGTCCCACCCCCTGCGGTGGGCAGGGACACCTTCCAGTGTCCCAGGCTGCTCCAAGCCCCATCCAGCCTGGCCTGGAGCAATTCCTGAAGCGAAGCTGCTTGGCCCTGCATGTCACGATGCTGGTGGCAGGTGTGTCATGATGGAGAGCACAGAGGAGCTGGGCACAGCTTTTCCTGGGGCTCAGAGAAGGAGGAAGGGCTGGAGCCACGGGGGCTGCAGGAGCACAGGAATCCTCGGGATGTGCTAATGCATTAGCGCTAATGGGCACGGCCACCAGCAGGCTCCCGGAGGAGGGAGCGTGCCGAGCGTGGAATTCCGCTAATGCTTCCCTAATCCAGCCAGTCTTAAAAGTGTAATGAAAAGAGCTCCTGTTTACAAACAGCCAGGGCAGAGCAGGGGATCGCAGCTGTCTCTGGGCTTTCTTACCCAGAGAGAGAGCAGCCCTGGGCTGTGGGCTCTGCCTTGCATCCTGTGACCAAATCCCACCCTCGGAACCAGGAATCGCAAACGCGTCCTGTTAAATAACCAGGTTGCCTAAGCTTGGTCTGATGCACCGCAACAACATTTGCAAAGTGCAAATCCCGCTGTCAGTTACGTAACTGAATTATCCTTCCATATGCCAGACAGCAATTCTACAGTTAATTGATTTTAATCTAATCATTTGTAGCCAGTCACCAGTTTTAATCAACCCTGCCCACCCCCAGCCCGGCGTTTTGCATGAGCCATCTTTCCAGCAATTACTGGTTTTAATTATATGAAAGTCTGGTTATGTTTCATTAATTCTTGTCACATTACCACAGCCTTCTATTTCCACATGCAGAGTCCAGCCGCCTCGGCATCGTGATCCATTACAGCGGACAAACAGGAGCATGCTCGTTCCAGCCTCATTCGATTTGGAATGCTAATCAGCAAGATTCAGAGGAGACAAAACACGGGCACTCGCCCCTTTTCCTCTCCTCTCCACAGCCAGAGAGAGCAAAGCCACAGCCTGGCTCCAGAACTGGACTCCTGCTCCTGGCCTGGGGGCACCTGAACTGGGGCAGAGCCCCAAATACCTCAAAATGCTTCATTTTTCCTTGAGGAAAAGGACTCAGGACCTCCCAGGTGAGGAGGAATATCCCTCACTACTCCAATTCCAAGACTCATCACCTTAAATCAGACTCAGCAGGTGAAACACACCTTGGGAGTGGGCAGAGGGAAAGGCACAAACCCTCGAGGTGCAAGCACAGCAAGAGTCCCTGTGCGATGCAGGGGGTGCTCCCCTTCCCGTCCCCATCACTGCCCCCACGAGCCAGTGATGGTGAGATGGAGAGACAGAGATCTTCCTGACACCTGGGCTTGAGGGATGAGCCAAGGAGGATTTTGCCTCTGGAAATATTCTACCTACAGGCTGACCATTGGTCTGGGTCAGTCACCCCAGCCATGGAGTCTGCCTTGCTCCTTCTTAAACAAATACCTCATAAAAATGAGGGATTGCTCCATGTCTGGTGGGAAAGGACAGGAAGCCCTGCTATTCACACCAGAGAGTGAATATTTCCTTTTCCTAGAGGAAATCTTTTCATCTTTGTAGGAATCAGCTTGATTCGTTTGTGTATAAATGAGCTGAAATGATCTGTACGATAGCTGGAATGACATTACCACCTTTGTGCTGGGAATTGTGCAGATGATCCAATTTAGCACCTCTCCGCCTAACAGGAACATTTTTTACACATTTATTATGCTGTAGATAAACACTGCATTAATTATTCATTTGCAATTTCTAAGGTTGTCTCTCACAGGGGAAAACGGAGAGTCCTGAGCCGAGTGTTGACATTGGCGGCAGAGTGTGAGCCACGAAGGACTGAGGGATGGAGCAATGAGGAGAACAGGAGAGCTCTTCCCTTCCACAGGGAGCTGCCTCCACATCCAAGGGGAATGTGTTCTGGGGCTGGGATGATGTCCATGGCCCAGAGAAGCTCCTCAGAGCCCGAGAGCGAGGAGCAGAGTCCCAGAGCCATGGCCAGGGGACGGAGGGGTGGACAGCAGAGGGCTCTCGAGCCCTCGGCAAGAGCATTGCCGCTGGGGATGCTCAGAGCCGTGCCTGCTGCTCCCTGAAACTGCCCCAAGAGTCAAGAACCACTTGGAGATCGAGAGGGGAAGATAGTGAAAAAGAAAGTGAAAAGTAGAAAGGGCAGAAGAAAGAGAAAAGGAAAAGAAAGAGAAAAGGAAAGGAAGGAAAAATGTGAAGAGAAAGAAATGGATAAAAAAAAAAAGAAAGGGAAAAGAAAAAAGAAAAAGAAAGAAGAGAAAAAGAAGAGTGTGAAGAAAAATAACTAGGAAAGGGTAAAGAAAAAGGAGGAAAAGAAGAGGATAAAGAAAAAGAAAAAAGAGAAAAAATGTGAAGAAGAAAGGATAAAGAAAAAAAGGAAAAAGAAAAGGAAACGAGAAAAGAAAAAGAAAAAGATAAAAGTAGAAATAAAAATAATAAAAAAGAAAAAAAAAAGTAAAAGTAAAAATAAAAATAAAAAAAGAAGTAAAAATAAAAATAAAAATACCCCTGAAACTAAAAAGAAAATAAAAAGGAAAAGGAAAAAGAAAAAGAGAAAAGGAAAAGCTCTGTTTTCCCATGCAGAGAACCTGTCTGCAGGGAGCAGGGCTGTGGTGATGGAGTGCTGGGTCCTTCCCTTCCCACCCCAGGGATTTGTTATCAATCTGCCTTTGGCTCCAGTCTGAGCAGGGGAAGGAGAAATCCCCCTCCCTCGGATGGGTTGGGAAGAACCTGGAAGGTTATTTTGGTGTTTCGAGTGGGAGTTGAAGCAGGATGCCAGACTGGGTTTTTCATCCTTCCCATATTCCCCATTGGAAAAATAAAAAGCGTTTGCCTCCCTACTGCAGGATCGATGTCCCAAAGAAGCAGTGCTGGGTCTGGGAGGGATCACTTCCCTGGCGTTGCATTTCCTTGGGCTCATCCATTCCCTGGTGATCCTGCAGGGGTCAGAGGGTCCCACCGTCAGGTCCCACCTTTGTGTCCCCTCTCTGTAACGAGGACAAGGAGACCTCTGCGTTTCTGGAACGGCAGTAGCTGTTCAGGAACCCGAGGGGGGAATTGGGCAGCGCAGGTGGGAATGAGGCACATTCCCGTGCAGGCTCTGCCCTCTGCCATGCCCAGGAATGCCTGGCTGTGCCCTAACCCCACAGCACCAGGGCTCTGCGGTGTTCCGTGCACACCCCAGCCCCAAATACAGCTGTCCCATGGGATGGGATAGTGTAGTTTCAGGTTCCTGCCCTTTCCTGCGCCCCAATCCCCGCCCTGGCGGGAGAAGCCATGGGTTAACTCGGCCCTCGCAAAGTAGGGAAGGAAATTGCCAATAAGACCTTGCACCTTGGGACCTGCTGTGGATATTTGCCTTCCTCATTTATGTGTAAATAAGCCCTTTTCTCTCTGACACCGAGCAGGGGCTGCAGGTGGCTCTGGGCACGGAGCTCATCCTGCGCCGGTCTCGGAATGAGCAGATGGAGTTTTGGAGAACAAAGAGCTAATCCCGAGTGACCTGACATCGTCCCCAGCATGGAGAACAAGGTGTTGAGCTGGGCTGCCGCTGAGCACACCTATTAAATGTGTCCTCTCCGTCATGAATTATGGATCTTCGCATTTCCATTTCCCTGCCGCCGCTCGCTTGATGAAATTCTCCTCAGCTGATAAGGATTAAGCCACCTTCTTCAAAGCGCAGCTCTGGAGAGAAGGGCCCGGCGCTGAATAAACAGGATGCAGCATTCCCGAGGGATGCTCCAAGGCTGCAGCATCCTCCGGGGGTGGGCATCCAGGGGGAAAGGTGGGACAGAGGTGAGGAGGTTATTTCACACAGGGTGAGGGCGTGGGCTGAGGGCTGGCAGAGCTCAGCCAGGCGTTCCTCCTCTGAGCAGAGGTACCTGGGGCTGGCTGAGGGGCTCTGGAGAGTCCTGCTCCTCACCCCAGGAGCAGGGAGGCTTCCCCAGGACGTGGGGAACGCAGGGGAGTTCAGCTGCCTGCATTCCCTGCGAGCTGTGAGCAGGAGGGAACTGCTTTGCTCAAATATCACAACCTGAGATGCCAGCAAAGAGCAATGCCCATCTCTGTCTTCATCCTGCCGTTTGTCTTTTCCCTGGTGTCCCCACAAATCCAGGGATCTGCTCCAGCCAGGAGCCCAGGCTGCCCCGGAGCACCCTGAGACACAGCTCTGGCGGCAGCAGCTCAGGGGTTAAGGAGCTGAGGTGTCACACAGCCACCTGCAAATATTGGTCAAGCACAAACAGCAGAGCCCCGCCACTCTCCCTGGTGACAGGGAGGCTTTGTCCTGCTCAAACACTGTCGGGATGGGGGAAGGAGTGGCTGGGACACATTTCTTAGGTGTGTGGGGTCCCAAAATGAGCTCAAGGACAGCACAGCTGTCAGTCCCCAAGAGAGCCCCCTGGACACTTCCAGATCCTGCAAGGGCAGGAGCCTTTCCCGAGCAGATCCTGCAAGGGCAGAAGCCTTTCCCGAGCACATCCTGCCTGCCGAGAGAGCTCTCCACAAGGAGAAGGGAGAAGTGAGGGTCAGGGCCAGGGAACACCAGCAAAGGAAAGCACTTTTTGTGGGAAGGAAACGGTGAATCAGGAGATCAGGAGGGGTCTCGGGAGCCAAGGCTGTGGTGCTAAGCAGCAAGTGCCCGTCCCCCGAGGGGTGTGGGTGCCGTGTGTCCCCGGAGCAGCACACAGCGCAGGGATGCTGCCCACCCCCTCCTGCAAGGGCTCACGCAGACTCCTCCACCACGCTGGCAGCTCCCATCCCCGAAGCTGTGAACAGGCTTTTTCTTGGGATTTTTCCACAATGTTCAATCTGGAGTAAAAGAAGAAGCCACCACCTGCCACGAGGCTCTCAGAGTGCGGAGAAACGGAGGGAAAGAGGGGAGAAGGAGCAGCAAAATAGAGATCCTCAGGCACTGCGGGATGGATAATTATTCCTTCCTCGCTTCCCCCCAGCTGAGGTCCCCTCTTCATCACCTCCCAGGTCACCCCGCTCGTGCTGCCCCAGGGCTGTCTGCAGTGCTTTTGCTCTGCTCCAGCCTTTCCCTGATGCCATCGCTCCTCAGAAAGCACAAACAGGAGCACAGTGCTGGACAGCCTGGTCTGTCTGACAGGAGGCAATGTTTGCAATGTTTGCTGGGGTGTTTGCTTCCCGAGGGCAGAAGATGGATGGGAGGAGCTGACGTGCCCCCCTGGCCCTGCCAAGCCCATCTCCGCTCAGGTGGGACTGGGGACACACGGTTTGTCCAGGGCTGAGCAGCCGCGGTGTCTTTGGGAAGCATCCTGAGGGAGTGCTCTGTGTCTGGTGGTGTCCCAGAGGAGCTATCCCCGTGGGACAGCAGCAGGAATTGTCTTCCTTTATCTCTGTTTCCTCTCCTCAGCAGTTTTTCAGTAAATCAGAGAAGTCAGATGCTATCAGCACCTGCGACTCTTGTTTCTGGAAGTGCTTCATATCGTAGGTGACTTTGAGAGCGCTTAAAAAAAAGGGGAAAAGAGGTTAATAAATTCTCCTCTCAGCAGTGTCCATTCCGGTGCCCTCACCCCTTTCCTGCCCCTGCACGGAGATGTGACACCCACTCATTGCTCAGCCACCTCGCACCGCCCTGCTCTGAGCTCCCTCCTCTCCTTCTGGAGGAGGAAGAGGCAGGAGTGCCTTGGGAGAAGGGGAATCGCCCCATGATGAGTTACTGAGGGGAAATCTGCTCAGGCTGGAGCTGCTGCTCCAAGGAAAGCTCTCTGTGCTCCCTCAGCGCCGCAGGGCTCACTGTGGTTTGTGGGGTCCAGCCCAGACCCAGATGAGTGCCAGGCTGAGCCTGCAGCCCCTCGGATCCTGCCCCTTCCCAGAGGAACACAGGCTCCTTCCCTTCCATTTGCCCCTCAGCTTTTACTCTCTGACAGATGTGGCTGCCTCACCCAACCCTCGGCCCTGACCTTCCCTTTCCTTCGCCCTTTCCAGGTTGTTTTCCAGGAGTGCAGCTCAGCACCGGCAGGGATCTGCCATCTATTAATTAACTCAGTACCTGACGGGTGTCACCGTCCCGAAGGGATTCTGCAGAGCAGCGCTGAAAATGATGAAGGGCTGGGAGGCAGAGATTTATTGGAGCAAGATTAAAGGAGTTAAATATGAAAAGCCCAAGTGAATGATGGCAAAGGAGAATCTGAAGCCTGTGCAGAGTGGTTTGAAGGGTATAAACACCCAAAAAGGAGTGGAGGCATTGCTGAGATGGGGAATTTCAGCAAAAGCCCTTGGGAAGGCTCAGGGCAAGGAAAAGGAATTGCCCTTTGCCAGCCCGAAGTTATCAGGGTCCGCACTTCCAAATTCACTCCTCTAATTTAAATGCAGTGAAGGACTATTGGCTGTAATAAAGCAGAGACATTATCAGAAGGGCAGAAACTCAGTTTCCCCTCCCTTTTCCCCTCAGTGCCCCGAGTTTCTCTGTGCTCAGCACTGCAGCATCCCCAGGCACCCCTGAGGACCTCCCAGGCTTGTCCTGGCGCCAGCACGGACTGCAAATGCCAGGCCAGGCAGAGGCACGGAGAGCAATTCCTGCATTCCTCTGGAGCACTCCATTGTGCTGTCAGAAACTTCAATTGCTGTGTGCTGGCCAGGTGCTGCCTCTGCAGAGCAGTGCAGGAAAGCCATAAGTTATCCAGGATGGAATAAATTCCTCCCTGGGAGGGTGCTGAGGCTCTCAGACAGGTTTCTCAGAGAGGTGGTGGCCGTCCCATCCCTGGCAGTGTCCCAGGCCAGGCTGGACAGAGCTTGGAGCACCCTGGGGTGGTGGAAGGTGTCCCTGCCATGGCAGGGGTGGGATGGGATGAGCTTTAGGGTCCCTCCCAAACCCTTCTGTGGCTCTCTGGAAATCCTCTCACACAGGGCTGGTAACAGAGGGATCCATGCTCAGCAGCTGTGGAAGGGCTGTGCTTCCCTCCACAAGGGATCCTGGTTTCCTGCCCTGCGGAAACGCTCATTCCCAGCAGCAGGGCTTTGCTGCCTCGCCCAGGCCCCCTGCACCTCGGTGGGCTGCAGAAGTGTGGATCATTTACGGTTAAATGAGAACTCTGCTAATGAGATCCTCGGTGTCAGCGCGTGGCTGAGAGGTCAGTGCCGAACTGCTCCGGGGCTGTGCAATTAGGCACCACACTCTTCTCTCTGTTCACCCTCGCTCACTCCTGCATGGAGCTGGGACACTTCCCCCAAACTTCCAAAAGGTCAAAAAGAAAAAAAGTGTTGGAGTTTTCCTGGTTTTTAATAATATTTTTTTCTTTAAAATGTTTATACCTTTTAAACCAATGCTAATTATACACTTTTTTATAGGCAGTGTTTTATCAATACAGACAACTGGGACTGGGACACCAATTAAAGTCAGGGAGAGAGCTACAGCTGCAGCAGAACACCTGGGTTTTTTTCCAGAATTATGACATCAACTTAATTGCAACTTTCCAATCCATTTTCCCCCCAATTAATCTGAAGTGCTCTGTTCTTAGGAGGATTCTGGAGCTGTGATAAAGCAAGTCAATAACCTGTTTTCTGACCCTCTGCTAAACTGCTAATGACTTTTTTTTTTTTTTTTTTTTGCTTTATCTCCATTTTAATTGACAATGGACACAGTCAAAACCTGGTCAGGAAGCTGTAAGCAAAGTTGTGCTCTCCCTTTTGGAGCAGGGCTGGTTCAGCTCCGGGTGTGGAGAAAAAGAGTGGCTGGGGTGGCCCAAAACTGAGATTCCAGCTGCAAATAAACACAGCTTGAAGCTTCCAGCTCCCAGAGCAGCCCGAGCAGGATCCCTGGAGCAGCAGGAGGGACACGGCGAGGTGTCAGTGCTGGAATTCCTCTGGGGTTTCTGAGTGCTCACAGACTGTCCAGGATGCAACCTGCAATATCCACATAAGCTGCTGCCGCTCCTCAGCCTGTGCCAGGCAGCTCTCCTCCAAATAATCACAGAATATTCTGGGTTGGAACGGACCCACAGGGAGCTCTGAGTGGGTGCAGCTCCTGCCCTGCACAGGACACCCAACTATCCCCCGGGACTGCCACCGAGAGCGTTGTGCAAACGCTTTGTGAGCTCTGACCTCGAGGATCATTGAGATCCTTCCCATGAGGCATTCCCTGTGTGCCCCGGGAGCACAGGGAGCAGCTCAGCATCCTCTTAACCTTTGCTGCAATAATCTCTGCAGCCAGGGCTCCTTTCATCCCTCAGCTCACATGTGCTTTTCCAGCTCCTGAGCCATTCCCATAACTCTTCCCCGCAGCCTCTCCCATTTATCTCTCTGCTCTTTCAGAGCCTGGACACGGGGGCAGATCCATCATTTCAGAATTCCTTTCTGAGCTGAAAGGACCTCCCGGCTCCCGGGGGCTCTTTCCCCTTGGCACCTCTGCCAGAGTGGGGTCCCCCAAAATGTGGGGTGTTCATCTCTGGGGCTGCTCACAGAAAACCCAGGGCAGCCCAGCTGGGCTCTGGGGTGTGTGAGGCCAGAGCAGCCAAAAGCAGGGCTGTGGTCATTGATTTAGACATCAATCCCTGTCCGAGCCTGAGACCAAGGCTGGAGCACAGCTCAGCTCTGCCAGGAGCTCAGGCAGTGAGGGGCTCTGTCCTGGACCTCCTGACTCAGCACGGGGGTCTTCCTCACCCTCCTGTGCCCTCAGCCTCTGTGCAAACCCTTCTGAATCCTTTCTGTTTCCCTCTGTGTCCCACCCCTGGGGACAGTGATGGAGTGGCCTTTGCCACTGAGCTCTGCTCAGCTGCGCTTTTGGGAGTTTCTATTAAAACCACTCTTGCCAACAGCTTTGATGGGATTCTCTAAGGGACCCCGAGCTGCTCAGTCATGACAGACTGTCCCCAAAAAGGGTGGGTGCAATGAAAAACCCTCCCTCCCTCCCTCCCTCCCAGCTCAGCCCCAGGCTGGAAGCTGTAAATCCTGCCCAGCCTGGCTGTCCCTCGCTGTAATTCCAGGCCATGGCCTCTGCTGCTGTCCCTGGCAGTTCCTTTCCCCTCTTTACAGTGACCTTTTGCATAATTGAACGCTGGTATTGTGCTCCTCTCGCCCTCCTCCCTCCAGATTAAATGGCACCAATTGCTTCCCAGTAGCTCATGTTTTCCTGGCCCCTGATTATTCTTTTTTTGGTCACATGAGCTCCCTCTGGGCTGTCCTTGGGGAGAGATGCTGAAACCGGACCCAGCCGCGGTGGCAGCTCTGAAATTGCCGGGGACACTGCTGTCACAGAAAGGAAGGCTCAGGAGGTGTGACAAGAGGCAAGAAAATTGAGATGCTCTTGAGCTTTCCAAAAGTGTGATGCACCATTTGTCTGTGCCAGAAGCCCTCACATTTGTCAAAGCTTAAAGAGAGACAGACATAACTGATCCGGGGAAAACAACCATCAGTGGGTAGCAATTGGGAGTTGTAGGAACGAAGCAGCTCAGTTTGACTCTCTGTTCACAAAGGAAATCATTAGAAATTCACCAAACCCCAGGGTCTGATTGTTTTGAAAACATTTTTGCGCTTGTTTTGTTTTGGGTTTGTTGTTTGCTTTTTTTTTGGTTGTTTGTTTGGGTTTTGGGGGGTTTTGTTTGCTTTTCTTTGTTTATTTGGATTTTAGGGTTTTTGTTTGTTTGGGGTTTTTGGTTGGTTTTTTTTGTTTCTTTTTGGTTTTTGTTTTGTTTGTTTGCTGATGATTCTCTAAATTAATGAGCCTGGAAGTTTTAGGAGCCTGTGCTGCAGATGATTATTGGGGAGCTTTCATTAAATAATATTATTATTATTATTTCATTAAATTATTATTAGTATGATTATTGGGGAGTTTTCATTGCCATGAAAACCATTCCATACATTTGAGGGCTTCTTAAGGGGGGGGGGGAGCTATTTAAAAATTACCCAAATTTTCCCCTCTGCAGGCTGTTTTCGCTCAAAGCAAAGATTTCTCAGGGGGGCAGAATTTCCACCCAGGTGAAGCTCTTTGTGGTGCCCTGACAATATATTGAAATCCCCAGTGCAGAGCAGCCTCTCAGGGGTCTCCTGCAGGTTTTGGCTCCAGCTCAAACCGTGTGGGCATTTATTTGTGGAAATCCCCAGGGTGAGAGCTGAGCTGCCCCAGAGCCCAGGCACCAACTCCCTGCCAGCCTCTGCTGCACCAGGATTTCTCCTTCTGCTCTCTTTCCCCTAAGCCACAGCAGAGATATTATTTTCAGTCGGAGCAGACTTGCTCAGGGCTGGCTGGAGACAGCAGCAATGCAAGAGGGAGGAAATGGAGTATTTTTATTCTTGCAGTGTCACCAAACCTCCAGCTTCCACCTGGCAGCAGCGAGGTCAGTGCTGAGGAGTTCAGACAAAGACAAAAAAGTCATCTGAACTGGAAAAAAATCTGTACAGGACGGAGGATTTACCTAAAGCAGGCTCACCCCTGCAGCCTTTGAGAATGATTGCCATTCCTATCCCCCCATCCAACCAGGACACAGCCAGGCTCCCACTCTGTGTATTTCCTTTGGAAATGCAGAAAATGATGGAAAAGAGGGGAGTAAAGCCTGAGATGAGTCCACATTTCCTGTGCTGACCATGCTCTTCCCAAAGCCAGACCCTCTCTGGGCTCCTCAACAGCTCTGCTCCCCTCGCTTTGCCCACCTGGGCTGGCAAAAAGCATCGTGGGAGGGAATAACACCCCAGGAGGGAATTTCCCCTCCAAAAAGGGAATCTTTCCCATTCCTCTTGTTCTTTTCTCTGTGCTCACTGCCACCCTGAGGACCACTATTTTGGATTCCCCCCGAGCCCCTGGCAGAGGTCAGGAATATTGCTGGCAGGCAGCTGAGAGCAGGAGAAGCTCAGGGATGTGTCCCTGCCCTCGGCTGGAGCTGCAGGGGCAGGACACACACCTGGGACCCCCAGCTCGTGCCTTTTTGGAGCACGGCTCTCCCGGCACTGCACCCACCAAAGCTCTAATGGAAGGTTTTCCTATTTCCCTGGCACCTTATTTCAACAAAAAAAAAAAGCAATTTCCCAGTCGGATTTAGTTCTTTTTGATATGCTGCCTTTATCTTCGGTGCTTTGTGGTGCTAAATAGCTGCTGCATTTCACACCAGGAGAGCACAAATCCCTGTGTTTCTGCCCCAAAAGGGCAGAAATAAACATGGATGTAGTCACAAGTGAAGCCACTCGTTCTATTTTTGTCTCCCTTATCTCTGGCACTCCAACAAGATTTCTCCCGAGCCTTTCTTCTCCTTGATCTCGCGTTTTTCTGTTCCCATCATCTTCTTATCCTCTTTTCCTCCTTCCCTGGGTTTCTGGAGCCTCTGCCTTTCATGCACAAAGCCGGCAGCTCCCTTTAATCAAACGCAGCAATTAAGAAACTCTCAATTACAAGTGTCACCCGTGTCATGATTTATTCCTGGCTCCAGGACTTTGAGTTCACTCATTATTGCTGTGTCTGGAGAAGTCTGAGGGGAATGGAGCACAGGGAACTGATCCCCGAGAGGAGAGCAGCTGCCCCCAGGAGCAGCAGCCCCAAATCGCTGTTAAACTCTGAGCTGAGCTGGTTTTGTGTGACTTTGCTGTTTCTTGTGTGACTGGGAGGGAGGCTGGAACAGGAGACTGTTGGGAAGGAGGTGATTCCCAGAGGAGCCAGCACTGAAAGGCACTCAAGGCACAGCAGAAGTGTCTCATTGCTTCTTTTTTCCCCCCTCAGAAATTAGGAAGTCCTGCATCTCGCTCCTTCCCTTTGTGGAAGAGAGACATGGCAGTGGAATGATCACTTATGAATCTCAGAATTGAAGCCCCAGAGCTCTCTCTGCACTCAACCACAGCCCCGAGGAGGTTCTGAGGCTCTCGCTGCCCTCCGTCCCCTGGCACCTCTGCCGCTCCCCCAGCCACCCACCCCAGTGCCACTGGTGCTCTTTCCCACCCTCCTCTGCTGCTCCTGGTGTCCCCTCCAAGGCTCCCATTTCTCCTTGGCTTGATTTACACACCTGCAGGAGAATTCAGAACAAAAGTAGGGCCAAACTTCTTTGGTAACAACAGGACAAGGGGTAGGGGGTTTGAACTAAAGGAGGGGAGAGTCCCACCAGAAACAAGGCAGAAGGGTGGGGGACACTGAACAGGTCACCCAGAGGGGTGGGACCCCCTGGGCCCATGGAGGTGGATGCTCCCACTTCCCATTCCGTCTGTTTGTGCCATTGCCGCCTCTGCTTGTGCTCAATTATTTCTCCTGCCATATTCATTATTCATATGTACATTTGCTGCCTAATTCCTACCTCCTTTTCCATTATTTAACTATACCCAGGCTGCAAATGGTGTCCTCTGGCTGGCAAGATGCCTCTAAAATTAAAAAGATGCCTCTAAATTAAATCTGCAGGTTCGTGTGGACCAGAGGAGACCAGAGGTGTGCTTGAAAGCTTCCATCACCTTCCAGGACTAGTGCTGCTCTCCAGGATTCTCGGCACAGTGGGACCAGGGGGCGTTCAGGGTCTGCTGTGTTTTACAGAAGTGTGTCCTGAAAGGCTTGGCCAGCTCGATGGGATGTGTAGGGACACATTCCATCTCTGTCCCACCCAGCTGTGTTTCTGGGAGCTGAAATCCTCGCTGCCTGTGGCGGTGGCTGCCCTGGGGGGATTTCCTGTCCGGTGGAATCGCCTCCCGACAGCTCCAGAGGGACGGATTCTTCTGGCTGGCTCGTTTCCCTGCTCCATGCACTGCTTGCACCTGGAACATCTCCCGTCCTCGGGAAAGGGTTTGGGGGAGAGCAGCACCCAGGGCAGGGCCAGAGCTGGGGATGGGATCAGGATCACCCTGCTGGGGTGGTGTTCCCTGCAGAGACACCCGGACTGAGCTGCCACAGGCCCCCGACTTTTTTAGACACTCCTGCATCCTCTGTTCCCGGAACATCTTCTGCAATTGCTCCCCCAGGAGTGAGGAATGCAGGAAACTGTGCAGCTGGGACTGCAGGGAATGACATTTCAGCTGTTAATCACAGCTTTTTTTCCGTTTTCCTGGAAACTGGAAAGCTGTGATTTCCTTTGGGCTTGCCTGTCACATCACCAGGGTCCAGAGAAACCCTTGAGTGTTAAACAGCCTCAGCCCAGGTGAGGCCAGCTCAGCCCTGGGGCAGCTGGAGGTGTCCCATCCCTGCTGGAGGGGACAGGCAGGGCTGTCCTCTCTGCTACAGGCGCAGAAAGACTCAGTGTGACACCTTTGGGACAGGAAGGTGACACTGCCTTCAGTCCCGCTGAGTTCCCGTCCCCTGCTCCTGGACTTCCCCCACTCCCCTCTGCCGCCCACACATCTGCAGTGCCAGAGGGCCTCGGTCTGCTCGGGATCATCCCAGGAATGATGCAAGGCCTCCAAAATATCTGGGTCTTTCCATCTTTCTTGGATTCCTCGTTTGCAGTAATGAATATTTTTTGGAAAGTGGTGCCTTTTGCCTTAAAATGGTGCTAATTTTGGCCTTTGTGAACCAGGCACAGCTGCTGCCTCTCCTTCCCCTGGGCTGGGCACGGATATGTCCTGTCTGGGAGTTGTGAGGCTGTACCCCACCAGGCAGGCTGGAATTGAGCTTTCCCCAGTGCTCCCAGTTTGATTTCCATCCGTGGTGTCTCCATCCCTACCCACCTGGATTTATTGTTCCTGCAGGTGCTTTCACAGGCAGGCATTTCCCATCTCCCACACCACAGGCTCTGGAATATCTTTGTATTTGTGCCCAGCCTGTGCTCCACAGCACTCCTGCAGTCACAAGAAATCAGAAACTGGAGGGGAAAAGAAGAACGAGCACGGAGTCCCCAAAGCTTAGTGAGTGCTGTATGGATGTGTTCCGTGCCCAGTGTGGCAATGGGAGAAACAGGAGATGGGGAGGGTGGGAAGGGAAGCCTTTTTTAGCAGCAGGTGTAAGAGCAGGAAGAATTCAATAGCAAATTTATCCAGGGAAGGTTGTTTTTTCCCCTGAGTTTGCTCAGCGAGTTGTGCCAGTGTGCACAGCTTGGAACCGTCTCAGGTTCCGGTCTCTTTAAAATGACATTTTAACTGGAGAAGCGAGGGGAGGGGGATTCAGACGTTCTGGCAGCTTTTATCAGCGCCCTTGGAAAGCACTCCGGAAAGCAGCAGATTGGGATGGGGCTGGGATGGGGCTGGGAATGTGCTCGGGGAGCAGCGCCAGCTCCTATCAGATCTGCGGATAAAGATCTGTGTCTTCCCTCGCCACAATAACTCCGCAGCCTTCGACAACAAGCTCCTGCACAGCTCCAGTGCGAGTCCATTAAGCCCCAAAGATGAATTCTGTATTTCAGGTGTAACCATTACTCAACCTGTCTCCAAGCGCAGGAGATAATTCCTGATTTACTCTGCTCTGTTTGCTTGGACCTTCGAGAGGGCACAACTGGAGGAGATGCACTTGGCGAGGAGGAGGGAAACTTATTCCGTTGAGCAGCATGGGGAGATAATTTTATACCTCCAAGTGCAACGGGTCGTATCTTCTCCTCACGGGACAGTCAGTGAATTCTGGTGAATGCAAATTTAATTTAAAGGGACAATATGAGATTAAAACCCTTCTGCTCTGTAGGAGCTGCTGCCACATTCCCTTTCTCACAGGACAAATTTTACACCCCAGCCCTCCTTCCTTGCCCCACTGTTTTGTTCTTGATGTTAAATCCCAGTATTACCCACCTCAGGCCATTTCTCCAATCTGCTGTGAATTATTTAGATTCCAGTCCTGCCATCCACGACACTTGCAACCACAGGCAGAAGTTTTATTAGCTCCTGCTTCTCTCATCACCCAAGTAATTAATTAAAATATTGATTAGCCCTAGGGATGGGACAGACCCTGGTGAGATCCTTGTAGATTTCTCTGCTTTCCCCTTACGAGATCCCCGGGGAACCTCCAATTTCTGGGAATTGTGGCATTAATTGGTAACAATTCAAGGATTCCTTGGCTCATCTTTCCAGTATCCCAGTGGGAACTTCCCAGATTTTCTTGAGCTTTAGTGTAACATCTCTGGGTTATTTGCCTTCCTCCTCCCGAGCCTGGGGACTGGATTCCATCCACAGCTCTGCTCAGTCCCAGGCACAGCGATTCTCTGCCTTTTGGCTACAAACTGTGTCTCTTCAGTGAGCATTTTCTGGGAACAGATTTCGGGTTGCCAGAGGCAGCTTGAGTGAATTTTAATAGAAACATTCAGTGGGTTTTGATCCATGTTTTGCTGGCACTGTGCAAACAGCCACCAAACCCACACGGGATCGTCCCTATTCCCTGTGAGGAAAACCTGCTCTTTCAACAGCAGCAGGAAACCTGGAGAAACCTTCTGGGTTCGATGGCAGCAGTGGCCAGGAGCACCCCGGGGAGAGCTCTGAGCTAGACACAGCACGGCTGATTTAACAGCTCCAGCTTTGCTCTTTTTCCCGAGGAATGGGAATCGCGCTCGGCTCTAAAGCAGCTCTCGGCTCTGTGAATACTTTGGATGCTTCCCTCCGGTTTTAATTCCCTCTCTTGACCCTGTGCAATTCCCACCGTTCTGCCTCCAGGTCCGTGGCCCCTCGGCAGCACAGAGCGCCACATGGAAATACCCAAAGCTCCAGTTCAGGAGTCCTGGCCCAGCTGGATTCACTCCTGTGACCCTCCCCAGTGCAACCCACGGCTAATGCCCAAGGTGCACCCTCGGTGCTCTGTACATTCTGTTCAGGCTGAATCCAGGGAACATCTCCGTGGCAAACGGCACAGGGTGGATTTTGCTGCTGCTCCACCTTCCTTTGCAGCCCTGCCACCTGCGTGGCCCTTGCCCAGCATCAAACGCTGCCCCTGCTGCTCCCGGGTGCCGCCAGCCCTTTCATATTCCCAGGATTTATCTCCTGCCTGCTGACGGGAGGTGGGAGCAGCCTTTCCGAAGTGCCTCTCTTTAATCCTCCCTGGCAAGCCAGTCCCTTTCAACCGCGTTCGTGAAGAGCACGGAGGGGGGGACGGGGAATGTGGGTTTGTTTCTCTTTATAGAAACTCCAGCCCCAATGGATGGAAATTACCAGAGCGAAAGCACGGAGCTCAGACACACTGCCTTGGATGCTTATCCATCCTCAGGGATCTGTCCTGTGCTGAGGGGGAACGAGGGGAGGAGGAATTGAGGCTGCAGCAGCCTGGGCATCGCCTGAGCCAAACCTTTCCCTGATGTGATTGGAGTTTTCCGAGAGGAAAGTGAATGTGGAGCCCTGAGCCCAGCAGTGAGAAGGGGCTGGCAGTGAGCTGGCCAGGCCATCCTGCAGGTCCCTTGTGCATCCATCAGCATCCCAGCCAGGCAGGAGAGCGATGGGCAGCCTCTCTGCCACCTGAAACAGCACCACAGGCAATCAAACTCAGTTTATTTTGCGACAGGGTCCCATTTTCCCCCTCTCCCTCCTTTTTGTGAGTGGAACCACTGCTCTCAGGGGCTCGAGGGGCTTTCAGAAAGGCCGCACAGCCCCGAGGGGCTCCAGTGGGGTGAGGGAGAGAACCATGGAATCACCATTTTGGTTCGGCAGGCCTTAAAGATAATCCAATTCCACCCTGTGCCATGGGCAGGGACACCTTCCAGCAGACCAGGGTGCTCCAAGCCCTGTCCGACCCGGCCTTGGATATTCCCTGGACAAAGAACCAGATCCATGGCAGATTCCTGGCAAAGCACATGGCAGCTCTCCCTTTCCACGCCCCATGGAGCAGATCGTGCTGCTGTCTGTTTGTTGTGGTGTGGAAAGTCCCTGGAGTGCCTTGGGAAGCGCCTGCGAGCCAAGGCTCGTGCTCAGCCAGGAAAGAACCTTCTCCTCCGCTGGATGCCACAAATTCCTGGGCTGCCAGGAGCTGGAACAACCCCTGTGAGCGCCATGGGCTGCCTCTGCCCTGTTCCTGCCCAAAAAACCCCATTCCCTTTCCTCTTCTGCTGCTTGAGCAAAGGATGCTGCCTGGCCGTGGCTTGGAAAACCAGAATAGTGCAAAAGCCTGCCAGCTTTGGCTTTCCAAAGCTCGCCGTCGGCAAATGCTCCTCATCCTTCCTTGGGTGGGTCCTCCTGCATCCCTTCAGCATCCACTCTGCCTTCTGGAACCTTCTCTGAAGCCAGACATGGCTTCTGGGTGGGTACCTGGGTGCCAGACTCTCACCCCTCTCTGTGAGCACAAGGCACTGCACAAAAATAGCCAAAAAACCCAACCCAAACCCCTAAAAAATTCAAATCAGCGTCTCAGTCTGCGCTGAGATAATTGGGTCCCTCAGAATGGCTGGGCAAACAGTTTGGGCAAATATCTAAACCAGCCACTTGTCCACAGGCCTTCCCCCCTCCTCTTCTCTGCACACCCAGCCCTTTCCAGAGGACATCCGCTAGCCTGGGAGGAGACAATGAGTTTTCCCCTCTGTGTATTTGTTTTCTGCATATTTGGGTTAACCTTGGAAGTTTTGTTTTCTCCACTGAATTCCACCCTGGAGCCAAAAATGCTGGAGTTACCCTGTGGCTGTGGCTGCTCGCTGGTGGCAGGAGCAACACAAATTGTGCCTGGGGGGAAGGAGACCAGGATGGGAAAAATGCAGGGAATGGAGGCAGCTGACCCAAAATAACACCAGACTGGACCTGCACCCTGTAATTACAGACAAACCTCCTTCAGGGAGCCCAGGGCTGGCTCTGGGCTCGATGGTTTAGCCACAAGCTCTACCCAGCCTGGAGGAGGCTCCCATCTCCCTCTGGGCCTGCACCCCTGGGAAAAGCTCTGCCTCTCTCAAACTGCAAACCAGGAATGCACTGGAACACCTACACACCTCAGTGACTCCTGTGATAAGCACTGACCAGCAGGAAATAAACGCTGATAACAAAAAAAAAACCCCAAAAACTCCCAAAAAACAACAAAAAAAAAGAAAATAAATAAGGGGAAAATTATGTTATTATTATTATTATTATTATTATTATTGTTGTTGCAAAATCTGAACCTCCAGGTCCTTTTGATGTCCTCTCCCCTCCAGGATCCTCGTCCCTGCAGATGTGCAAGCTGGTCCTTGCAACAAAAGTGGTGACATAAATCCCAGCAGTGTCAGCTGGAGCTGGATGAAGTCTTCCAGGAGGAGAGAGCATCTAATAGCAGGAGAAGAAAGGGAACCAGCACAGACAGACCATCCCAAAGATCTATGGGTTCAGTAGAAAACCATTTCTTAAAAATTATTTATTTAAAAAAACCAGCCCACACAAAACCCCTCAGGGTTTAGGGTAAATGCTCAGTGCTGGCATCACTGAGATGGTCAGCAGGAAGAAATGCTTTGAAGGACACAAGTCCAGGAGGCTGCAGAGTCCAAGGTTAACGTGTGTGGACTAATCCACGTGAAGGAACAAACTGCACCACCGAGGTGGAGAACAGCCCATGGATGGATCCCAGAGCACTGCAGGAAGAGTTCATCCCACCTGGGAGCTCAGGGAGCAGCCGTGGTCCATCGCTCCAAGCATCCACCCTCCAGAGCTCGGCTGGGGGGTGATCCCCGTGGCATCACCTCCCCAGAACGGATCACAGTTCATCTTTTAAGTGTCACACTTTGGATTCTGGGGTCTTTGTGGAGCTTCCCGCCAGTTTCTCCTTCTCTGGGTTGGCCTTGGTCTCCGCTGCTTTGCTGGCCTCCCTCTCCTGCCTGCCGAGGATCACATACACGGCCACGAAGCACAGGAACGCGCCCACCTCGAAGAAGAACTGCAGACCCAGGTACCTGCGGGGTGGGAGCCGAAGGGGATGGGGTGAGCTCTGCACAGCCGTTCATCCCAACACCACAGTCGCCCCGGAGCCCTGGCCCCACTCCCCGTGCCTACCTCTGCCTGAAGAGGTTATTGTCGTAGTAGCGGCAGGCTGCCCTCCTGTCGCACCTCCTCTCCCACAGGATGCAGGTGGTGTCGATGGCGCTGCCGTACAGCACCGGCCCTGGCATCCACGCTGCAAGAACAGGGTCAGGCGAGCCCCACCAGCACCCCAGCACCCCAAAAACCTCCCCACCCAGGTGCTAGGCAGCATCCTTCCCCAGCGTGGGAAAGCCCTCCCCAGGAGCTGCCATTATTTTCCAGGATGGTGTTTCAGCACATTTTAATTTACCTAAAACTCTCAGCAGCATGAACTGTATCCCGACAGCAAATGACTTGTCTTCAGGCTGGATGCTCCTGGAAAGCAAAATGGAAAATGGCAATGCCACAAAGACGGACGTTTCCCTCCCTGGCACGGCACCTCACCCACTCATGTGTTCCTCGCCCAATCACCAAGGATGCCAGAGAGTTCCCATCCACAGCAGAGCTGGTGAGGGTTCATTCATCGTGGCTAAACGCTGACCACTGCCTTCCCTTGGCCTGAAAACCCTGCCAGACTCCGTAGGAGGTGGGGAGGACTCAGCTAAGGAGTAGCTCTGCTTTTAATTCAAAGAATCGGTGTGAGTAAAACAGAAGCAATGAGAAGGAGGCTTTTTGTAACTGAACAAGTGATCTGCACATTGAGCAAGGGGCTTTTCTGAGGGGAGAAGCCCCCGTGTTCCTTTTGGTGGCACCCCAGGTGTCTGGCACGGATATTTCCAGCTGTGGTTCCTGCTGGGGTCACACACGGAAAAGGAGTGGGTGGCACAGGACCCCCAGGCCAGCACCCCCAGGGACTCAGCTTCCCTCTCCTCTCTGCCTGCCTGGAGTGCACACAGCTCTGGGAGTCAAGGTAAAAACAGATTTTTACCCATGGCTTTTCCCTAAAGAGCAGCTCTTTGGAGTGCTTTGGCTACGGAAATGTACTTGGGAGTATCATTTATAGACTAGGACAGAGATTCCCCTGTGGCTTTCCCCTCTCCCCCAGCTTTAGCCACCCTGGGTGCAGCCCCACAGCCTGAGCTCAGCCTGGGCTGGCTCCATCCGCGCCTTTCTGAGGATGTGGGAAGCCAGAGCCCAAATTGCCTCTGCACTGCGAGGGGAGGCTGCACCCGAGCAAAGGCAGGTAATTAAACTGCTTAACTTCACACAGAGCTGCCTCAAAAGAGCCCTGAGTGCCTGCTGAGCTAATGGAGCATCCTGTGCTGAGGCAGAGCCAGGCAGGAGCAGGCACGAGGTGCGGCACGGGTGGGTTTAACCCCAGAGTCCCCAGCTGGGAAACCCTCCCTCCTCCACCCCCAAGCCCCTCTGGAAGCCCTGTGCCCCTGACCTGAGGATGAGCATGAAGGAGGGCGTGTGGGATGTGCTGGCGAGGATGCCAGCCAGGCAGGAGAGCACCACGAAGGGCAGGAAGAGCTGGGAGCAGCCGCTGCTGCAGGTGCCCGGCGTGGCAAACCCCGGCTGCCCCCGGGCCGGGATGCAGCTGCAGCTGGTGTAGTTCTGTGGAGAGGAGAGAAAATCCAGAGGCTGCTCAGGGATGTGCACATGGAAGGGAATGCTGCCAGCTGCCACAGGGAAGGAGGGGGGCATGGAAATAATTAGCAGTAATTAGCTCTCGGTACTTTGGGGAGACCCTACTCTGTTCTTCAGTCACAATTCTCTCTCTTCCTCTCTTTTGCTTTCTTAAACAAGAAACCTCTGGGTTTGTATTTTTTTTAAGAGACCTTTAAATGAAATGAGCTTGATCTTTTGGCTGCCAGAGGGGGTGGCAGTTTGCAGAAGGGTGACCCCAGAGGCAGGAGCAGCTCAGGGTCTCCCAAAACCTTATTCCTATATCCAAGCTTGCGTGGTGCCCTCTGGAAGAGCTGCAGCAAAGCTGGGCACACAACTGTGGGGTTTTCAGCAGCTGGGAGGGCTCCTGGAAACCCTGGGACAGGGAAGGCAGCAGGCAGTGAGTGCCACAGGTCCCTGTACTGCCAGAGATGCTGAAAATGGTGACAAAAGTGTAAAATTTCCAAGAAAGCAAGGGCTGGAAGAGGGAGGAAAAAAGCAGTGGGAAAGGATGTGCTGTACAAAAGGCAGGCATGGGGGGGCAGGAAAGCACACTGGGGACTAAGCTCTGGCAGAAAACATAATTGTTATTAAAATGAAGTGCTGTTAATTAACAAAATGCTGCTGCAAACTGCCCGGGCAGTCCCACGCTGCCATTCCCTCCTGCGCCAAGGGCACAGCGGAAAGCTGCTCATCCTACACGGACGGCTAAGGATGTTCAGATAGGTGTCGGAATGGTGCAGATTTCCCTTTGATTTCTCTGAACTGCGAAGAGAACCCTGGTGTAGTTGTACTGTTTTAGAAATTTTTCTCTTCTTTCTCAAGGAGAATAGAGATAAGCTGCATTTTTGTACTTTCTTTATCTCAGTGTTTGGCACTAGGTGTTGTAGAGCTGTGACCAATGGTTTTAGGAGGTGGATTCCCTGCTGACCAATAGTTGCTAGATTATTAATGGATATATAAAGAAGTTTCTGTAAATAAAGTCTCTCTTTTTGCCATCTTGGGTCCACCTGCCTGCTTCCTCTGCCAGCTTCTGCGAATCTCAGGAAATCTAAACCAACACCCTGGATCCTGAGAGGCTTCTGCTCATTGTCTTGGCCAAAGGATGTTTCCAATGTCCCCCTGCTCATCCCACACAGGCCATGCAGAGCCTGCTCAGCGCTGATGAACACCAGAAAACCGAATTGCCCCGCAGTGTCCAGCAGGGCACTGGCCACCCCTCGTGCCCCAGGACAGACTCACCAGCACGGAGCTGTCGGCAGCGAGGCTCACGCTCCGGCAGCCAGCGGAGCAGGGCGAGGTGTATTCCACGCCGTCGGAGCCGCAGATGGGGTTGAAGGCTCTCTCGGGGCACCGGCACTGCTGGTTACACGCCAGGTCATGGTGTGCAAACCCAGGGCTGCAGCACAAGGACAGTGTTAGTGCAAGGTGTGGGGCACCATCAGTTTGTGTCTCCTATGGACAATCAGCTGTGTGTGTCCTGAGATCAGTAAAACCCCTGAGTGCACACCAAACCCTTCCCATGTGCAGGGAGGACCACGGGAATTCCACCATCACCCCTGAGTGATGCCCACCCTGGCCTGGGCAAAGCTGAAACGACCCCACACGTGTGGGATGGATCACACAGGGCATCTGTGCATTTTCTGCCCCAAACCTGACAGTGCAGCAGACTCAGTGTCTATCCACAAAACTTATCTTACTTCACCTCCCTCAGCCTTCCTCCTCCTTCCCACCTCCTGAGGGAATAAAGCCATTTCTGGGGATTCTGCTTGGCTGCCACCCCCACCCCGAGGGATGTGCCCGTGGCTGGGGTGTGCCCACCCCGGGATGTGCCCCACCCCGTGCCCAGCCTGACTGGTACCTGTCCCAGTGGGTCACACCTGCCACCTTCTGCGTGGGGCAGCCCAGGAAGAGCAGGGGAAAGGCCAGCAGCAGGCACAGGAGCATGCCCAGGACACACATGGCACTGCACTGCCTCAGGGACATCCGGAACCGCTTCAGGATGGCACCACCCACCACGATCCCCACCATGGCCCCGGGGACGTTCACAGCACCTGGGGAGAGGCAGGGCATGGATCAGGGAATTGCAGAGAGGGTTGGGTTGGGAGGGAGAGAGCTTAAAGATCACCCAGTTCCAACCCCTTCCCCTGTCCCAAGGTGCTCCAAGCCCTGTCCAGCCTGGCCTTGGGCACTGCTTCTCTGGGCACCTGTGCCAGGGCCTGCCCACCCTCACAGGGAAGGATTCCCTCTTAATATCCAGTCTAAAGCCATTCCCCCTTGTCCTGTCACTGGGTCTTGATTCCCATCCTCTGATCTGTATCGGTCCCTTCACATAGCAAAGGATTTGCTGCTGGGTTCCTATTTTTCAGCACAGGTGATTCAGAAGGGACCGAGGTTTTTGCAGGGACTGGAATGCGATGGAAAAGCTGCTTTCCAAAACCAGCAGGATCCCACAGCAAACTGGCTGCCTTGGGGATCCACCAACGGAAGATGTCAGGAGCAGTAGAAAGCTGTGCTTCAGACAGTAAAATGTGATTTTTCAGGAGAAAACACCAAGGAAACCTGGAGAGGATGTTTAACTTCTGTGCAGTGCAGGATCATGCTCATTTCTGTAAACCCCATTAACATAAAACCCCACTTATTTTTGGGGGTGGAGACCAAAGTTCAGCTGCAGATGAGCAAACTGTTTAATTCTGCAAAGGATCACCAGGGAGATTGCTTTCAGCCCATAAATGCCCACGCAAGGAAGGAATTTCCAGCTACACAAAGTTTTTTGATCTAAGAGAAGAAGGCAAAGCAAGGCTCAGTAGTGGGAACAAAGGCTGAATAAATTGATCCATGGAACACGGGGCTGACTTGAATGCAGAGGGTAAATCACGGCTGGGAAAGCTCAGCTGGGCACATCAGAGCAGGACAGCACTGCTCCAGCACTTAACCTTCCTGCTGCACTCAGCCCCGGGTTTTGCCAGCCTGCTCTGCTCACTTTATTCTGATTTATCTGTGCAGACCTCAGGGGCCTCATCCCCGAGGAGCTGTTTGTTCTAAAATGTGTTTGAAACACTTCTGTGGCAGATCTCTGATCGCTCCAACCCATTCTGAGAGGAGGGCTTCATTCCAGAGGAATCCTTCCTCATTTCTAGATTATTTTCTGAGGAGGGAAAAGCTCAGCAACCCTTACCGATGATCATGTTGGCCAAGGAGGCTGTGAGGGAGAATTGCCTCTCCAGGAACTTGCCCATGAAGGTTGCCAAGCCGGCGACCATGGCAGAGATGTTGACCTGGGCCAGCACCACCAGCAGGTACACGGGGTGCCGCAGGTTCCTCAGCAGCACCACGGGAAAACCTGGAAGGACAAGGGGGACCTGGTGCATGGAGAGCAGGGCAATGGCAAAATATCGATCACAGCATCACAGCAGGGCTTGGGCTGGAAGGGACTGGAAAGCTCATCGCATTCCACCCCTTTCCTTGAAGCCTTCTGGCAGGGCTTCTGCTAAAACAAATACCGAAGTAGATGGGAAGTCATCAAAAGTTAATTTCTTTGTTTGCTGCGGTCGCAATTTCAGTGTCCTTTCTTTTTCCAATAATGACAAATGCATTTTTTGATTAGAGGCAAGAACCTCCAGCGAATTGCCCTCGGGCTGAACCCTGGGGAAGGAGAGCTCTCCAGCCTGCTGAGCAAAGGCAGGCCCTGCTCCAGGGAATTGGGGTGCCCAGCTGGAGCCGCAGCTCTCCATCCCTGTGGAGCGATTTCCCCATCCTCCCCGCACATCCCACAGCCGCTCTCTGCTCCTGCTGCTCCGCCACTGCCTTCCCTTGCTCTGCCTGGCACGCAGAGGGCAACTTCCAAACAAAGCGCTGATGAGCTCCCCAGATGAGGGCTGGCAAAGCCAATATGCTGGAGCGGAGATAAGGAATTAACGGCGAGGATTAATGCGAAGGACTGCCGTAAATTAATGGTGTTAATTCTGAGCAGCTGACAAACAATTGGGACAATCTTTCTATCTGCTGCAGCGCAGCCGATGGGGGACTGCGGCGGGGAGAACTCCCTGGGGCTTGGCTGGGAGCTGTCCTGAGCTGGGCAAGGATTTGAGCAGACTGCCCTGCTCCAGCTTTTGCTTTGGCAGGAGGTGGAGCAGGGCAGTCTGGGCAGGATGAACCCCATCTGCTGTGGGCAGAGGGGCTCAAACCCAGCTCTGAGCCTAAGGAGCATCTCCAGGTTTATCCAGGGGCTGGGCTGAGCACAGGCAGGAATGTCCCTTTTCCTTGGCAGCACTGCCACGCTGGCATGGCCCCCAGCTCGGCTGGGTGTCTGTGCCAGCAGGGAATCGCTGCCCGGTGGGATCAGGGCATTGGCACACTTACGTCTGATGAACTCGGTCAGGGAGAGGCTTTCCGTGTGCTCCGATCTCGACCTGAGCTGGCTCAGCATGTCCTCCCTCTTCTTGCTGTCACTGTCCTTCCCACTCACCGCCTGGGGACACACGGAGGCTGTCACTGCACACATCATGCCAGAACGTCCCCTGCCCTCGTTTTTTCCCTCCCAAACCACGACACGCAGCAGCCCACGGTGTTTCTGGCCTTGGCCATCCCTGTCCATGCCCAGCTGCTGCTCCCTGCCCGCACTGTTGGGTTCCCAGCAGGGCCGAGAGCACCCAGCCATCCCTCTGTGTTGCAGGGGAGCTCTGCCACCTTTCCTGACAGTAATGGATCACACCTCAGCAGCAGCAAGCTGTGCCATTCCCCAGGCACAGCACAGCGTGTGCTCAGCTCACATGAATTCGGGAGGTGCAGCCCTTTGCAGGGAAGGCTGGACACCCTCAATGGGATGGTTTTCTGCCCCAAGACTCTTTTACCTCCGTGTGTGGGGACAGGCGCAGGAATCCAGGGAGGGATACACCTGGATCCCCCCCCAGCACAGCTCTGGCACTGGTTGGGACAGAGGGTGAGCAGTTCCCCCTGTCTCTGGGTGGTCCCTGACAAGCTGCTGGGCAGGAGAGAGGCAGCAATTGCAAGAGGAAAATGTACCCAAGCAGGCAGGGGGGCTGGGATGGAGGCAAAATCTTTGTCCTAAGCCTGGAGGCTGCCCAGGGCAGTGGTGAGGGCCATCCCTGGAGGGCTTGGAGCACGGACACAGCCTCTGCAGCTCCCTGGGCCCAGGGTCCAACATTCCCCATCGCTCCCCCATCGGCTGCGGGAAGCCAAAGGAGCAGAGCGTTTCCCGGAGGTGCTCCGGATCCCTTGCTCCTCAGGTTCCAGGGGAGTCACAGGAGCAGAGGGCACTCATTAGAGGAGATGTGCTGCCGTGCCGTGGAGCAGCAGGCAGGGCTCGGGGCAGTGTGGTTTTCCCAGGAAACCACAGAGGGTTTACAGGCAGAGCCACCAGCCTGGCTCTGCCACCCCCATCAGCTGCTGGCACCAGGCTGAGCTGCACAAATGAGTTCATTCAAAGGCAATTAGATACTCCTAATGGACAGGAAGGAATGGGCAGCTCTTGGGCTGAAATCATCTCCTTTGCTCCGACACTGAGAGTGCTCATTAGACAGCAGCAGGTCACGGTGTCTGTGCTGTGGGTGCCACGTGCCCTTTCTGAGGGCAAAAGCGATGAAATTCCTTTCCTGGTTTTTATTGCCGGAGCTGAGGCTTTCATACATTTTTCAAATGCGAAGATAAAATCCGGCTCCCTTTCACTTTTCAATTGCATTACAGGGGCTCTTCTCTCTGCTCCGAAACTGCAGCGTTTTCCAAAAATACTTTCAAGCTGTTCCTGGCTGTGGCTCCCTCAGCTTCCAGCTGTTGGTACTTCAGAGAGTCAACAGCCTGCACGTCCAGACAAAACTCCAACTCCCCCCAAATTCCCCGCTCTGGGATGCCCCTGTGTGTGACCCTCGCGAGGGACATTTCCGTGCTGGCTCGGGAGCAGCAGCTGCCTGCACATGGAGCAAAGCCCTCCCGGAGGGAAAAGCTCCTCTCCCTGGGCTGGCTTGCCCCTGGTGTGTTTTTTGCTGCCTGAAAGGATCAGGGAGTCCATTCCTCTGGGATGAAGGAAAGCAGAGGTAGAAGGAAAAGCAGGAATCCTGCCTGGGCTGGGAGGGAGGCAGATGATGCTGGAATTGTGCTGGAATGGTCCTGGCTGTACCATCAGAGATGCCCAAGCTCTGAGGAGGATCCCCTGCTCCTGCCAGGGGATTTCAGCATCCTCAGAGCAGGAATTTGTCACACTGGAGTTGGAAGGTGCAATAGCACGGGCTGGCTGCTCAGCCGTGCTGCAGCATCGTGCCATGGAAAAACAAACTGAGCTTGTAAAATGCCCCCACACTTGGATTTTTCTGGATGATTCCTTAAAGGACTCCGTTTCCTGGTGCAGCTCGTTGCATCTCATGTTTTTGCAATGAGATTTTATCTGCATGGAAGGTTTTTCCCGGCAAAGCTGTGGCTGCCCCTGGATTCCTTGAAGTGTCCCAGGCCAGGGTGACAGGGCTTGGAGCAGCCTGGGGCAGCAGGAGGTGTCCCTGTCTGTGGCAGGGGTGGGAATGGATGAGATTTAAGGTCTTTTCCAAACGATCCTGTGAGTCCATGAGTCCACTGGCATCCTGTGCACCCTCTTGGGGGATGAAGGAGGCAGCCAGACTTTGGAGGAAGGAGAACGAAGCTCCCACACTCTGCATCAGGAGGAGCATCCCTAAGCTGACTGGGGGAAATCCCCCATTTCCCTGCACAGCTGTGAATAAACCCAGGGATGGCTGAGCAGGGCTCTGCAGGAAAGCAAACCAAAGGCAGTTTTTCCTGGCAGCTCCTGCTCGCCCCACCTGCTACTGCACCTGTGAGAAGGGCAGCCAGAGGTGCCAGCAGGCTGGCCTCATCCAAATACACCCCTGGAAACAGGGATAATGACCTGCTCTGTGGCAGAGAGCTTTTCTTTGTCTATTTTGAGGCGTCTGCAGAGTTTCCCTCTGGCTGTGCAGAAGCTGGCACTCCCAGCTCAGTGAGAAGTAAGGTCAGAGGAGCTATTTTCATATTAGACAAACAAAGTGTAAAACCTCACAGCTTGGGAAGGAACTATTTTCCTTCTGACAAGGTCGCGCTCCCTACAAACACTCCATTATGTCCCTTCCAGCACGTGCGGGTCCCCCCAGGGATGTTATTTCTGTTTCCAGGAGTGTTGAAATAAGCAGCTGAGGGGCACCTTGCTCCCACCACAGGGGAGGATTATTTCTAGCTGCTGTTCGTGCCTGTCTGGAAAGCTCCCCGGGGAAAATCCAGCTGTAGGGACCAGCCCATCCCTGGAACCTCCTGCCCCTCGGCCCTCTCTGCTCCCCAGGCATGTCCTGCATTTCCAGGCTGCCTTTGGCGGTGCTTTGGGAGCTTTAATGAGGCACCCGGAGCATCACTGTATCTTGGTCCAGAAAAAGACCTCCATTTCCAGCACCGAATGGGGGTCCACAGTGCTGGGAGGCACTTTTCGCAAGGGCAGGGAGGGACAGGACCAGGGGGAATGACTTCAAGATGAAGAAGGGTGGAATCAGATTTGTTTGGAGTGTCCCAGAGCAAAACCTGCAGCGGGAGGGGTCTGGGAGGACAGGACAGATCCTGCACGTGAGAAATGCTGAGCAAAGGCAACGCTCCTGCGCTTGTCTGAGGCGATGCTGAGAGCAGCTTTCCCCTTTTCTGTCCCTTTTGGTGTCCCCCCCGGAGCTGCGGGACAGACAGAGGCTGTGTCCCAGGAATATTGGAATATTGTGACCATACCATGCCTGGCATGGGGTACAGCACCAGCAGCAGATGGCAAAGCGTGAGCTAGACTTGGGCTACACAGCCACTGGAGAGGGTTTAAGCTTCCTCACAGTCCACACAACTCCAAAAAATGGTTCAGGCTTGTGGAGGCTGGAGTAAACCAGAATTATTGGGAAAAAAGCTGCTCTTGACTGAGAACAGTTTTTCCAGTGTAAGAGCCTCTTCCTCTCATCTCCTTCCTGAGTTCATGACAACTTCATGGCTTTGCCATGATCAGCCCTCAAATAGGATTATTCAGGATACTTTGGGGCTAGAGACCTACTGACAAGCACCAAAGCAGGGAAATAAAAATGTTCTGAGCTCAGAGTGACTAATTTACGGAAAGAAGATCAAAAGAGCAACCCCACATTATCATTAATGTTAACAGGAGCCATTCCAGGAACTTCAAAGAAAGAATTCATCAAGAAAAGGTGAAGCTGAAGTGTGGCTGTGGAATAAAAAATGTAGATCTGTCTAGGCTGGTGGGAGGAGGCAAATGAGTCTCCAAAGGCACCGAGGGCTGGGTGTTCTCCTGTGCTTGCTGCAGGACCTGTGGTTGCTCTGCTGCTAGGTTTGCTCCTGCTTTGGACAGTCAGAAATCCTGGGACACTGCCAGGGATCCAGGGGCAGCCACAGCTTCTCTGGGCACCTGTGCCAGGGCCTGCCCACCCTCACAGGGAACAATTCCCTCTCAATATCCCATCTAGCCCTGCCCTCTGGCAGAGGGAAGCTGGCCCTGGTGCTTCCCATTCTGCAGAGAGGGCAGAATTTGGCTCTCACTTCAGCGTATTTTCCTATTAATATTATTTTTAGCTGTCAGCAGATTCCAAGAGCTTTCTGAGGGAGAGGGAAAAAAGGGGAGAAATCCAAGAATTCAAGAAATTCACGTGCTGCAGAGGGTGCTCGGCCACGTGGGAGCAATCCCTACAGATCCCAGGCAGCAGAGCAGGGCGAAATCCTCCTGCTCTTTTTTAAATTAATATCCACCCATTCCCCCCTCAAATGCTTCCAAACTGCTCCGAGCACAGCACTTGCCAAGAAGTGCAGCTGTCTCATTGGAAGAGCATTGCCTTCTCTCAAGAGCTGTTTATGAAATGAATATTCCCACCAGCCGTGATGAAGAGATATTCCTAGGATGGAGTGTGCCACCCTGGCATGCCGACACAGACCATCCCTGAGGGCGTCAGGGCGAGCCGGGCTGCAGGAGGATCCGTCAGGCATGTTGCGTTTGGGATCAGCCCTGTCCTGCTCCCATCCCATCCCCTCGCAGCTCTCTGCAAACCTCACGGCAGCAGCAGAAAATCACTGCATCCCCAAGGGGAACTGGTAAAACAGGCTGGGGAGCCCCGAAAGTCCCCGAGAATCCCTCGCTCCTGTAGAAATCCAGGCAGTGTCAGAGAAATGAAGAACTGCTCTGCTCCGGAGCACGGACTTGTTGGGACAGGAAGGTTTCGATGCTGCCCCGAGGTAACGCACGCGTGGAAGGCGATGACACCGCACAGGGCACGGCCAAGACGCTGAGATGAGCACAGCTGAACCTCCCGAGCGTGTCCCAGCAGCTCCAGCCACATCCAACCCGCAGAGAACACCTCCTGGGCAAGCACAGCTCGTTCTGCTTCACTCCTCCCGAGGCACAGCCAGGGCAGCACTCGGGAGCACACGAGGGGTGTCACCTCTAGGGGTGTCACATCCAGTGGTGCCACGTCCAGCGGTGCCACGTCCAGCGGTGCAGCTCTGGAGTGCACAGCCACTGCCCTGCCCTGCTGCCCAGCTCCTGCTGGAGAAGAGCTGCCTCTCTCTACCAGGAGCCCATTGCTCACATTTCAAAAACACCTTAGTAATTTCAAGCATCCAAGGATTGCTCCCAAAGAATCCTGCCAGGACAGAAGGGTCTGGCTGGCCTTCACCTCCCTGGGCAGCCTCTCATCTGCGCCTGAAACACTGGGGATAGTCCTTTCCTGCCTAGGGAAAAGGGTGTCATTGTCTGCCAGGAGTGCATCGATGGAATTTCAGTTCCAGCTCCAAAATTCGGGATTGCTCCCAGACAGAAGCTGCCAGCACCGACAAATCTGGCTGCCCTCCACCTCCCCTGGCAAACCTCTCACATAAACATGGAAAGCTGAGCCTGCATCCTGCCCTTGCTGATGAGCAGAGCTGTCCCTGGCTCCAGGCTCCTGGGCTGGAATCCTGACTCCATGAGCTGTGTGTGTGCAGGAGCTCTCTTACCTCTCTTGGCATTTCCCGCGGGAAGAAGAAGTAGGGCAGGGCAGACAGGGCCACCAGGCTGGCGGCCACCAGGAACCCGAGCCACCAGGCCCCGACCCAGCGCGGGTCCTTGGTGGTGAGCTGCACCTCGGCTGCAACACAGGAGAGGAGAGGAGAGGGCATCAGACCAGGCTGGGACAAGGGACCCCAGCCCAGCACCCCAAAGGGTGGCCCCAGCCACCCCGACACCAACTAGCCCCACGCTGGTGGCTCCCAGCCAGGGACCATCGGTTTGGGGTCTGAGCAGCGTCTGCCCCGACTCATCCCATCACTAAATCCCATTTCATTCTCTTTCCCATTTCACTGCTGTCACCAGGGTGTCCAAAACCCGCTCAGCCCTTTGGAAGGGGACAGCGGGGACAGCGCAGTCCTGGATGCCCACTCTGCCCCACTGCCTGTGCCAGGTGCTGGCCCAGGGCACAGAATCCACGGGAGGCTGCAACCCCTCTGCCCTGGAAGCTCTCTCAGACATGTTCCCTCACCTGCTCCGACTTTGTCGATGTCCACGTAGAACCTCAGCATGGCAGAGCCCAGCATGAAGGCCACCCCTGGGCCGATGACCGTCACGGAGAACAGGATTCCTGCAGAGGGACAGCAGCAGGGAAGGGCTCAGCCTGTGGGAGGGGACCTCGGGGACAGAGGGGTCCCAAGGTGGGAGCAGGCTCTGCTCTATCTGCCTCCAGCATAGCCCATTGCCTGTCAGTGACAGTGCCCTGCTCCCCACGTTCCCTTCTCACATGGAATTCCCTTTGGCATGGCTCAGACCTTCCCTGGCACCTGCTTCAGCCTCCTGGAAGGACTGCAGTGCACCCAGGAGCAAGGTGTGCCCCTTGGCATCAGCTATCCAGGAAACACCGAGGGTTTGTGCGAGGTCAAGGAGGTAAAAGTTATCAGTATAAAAGACATACACGTGTGAGATTGAACTCCTGCCTTACAGGCGAGCTACCTCTCAGGTGAGAGCTTTGGACCATCTACCAGAGCAAAATTTGATGCTGTACTTCTGTTTTTTTAGCAGTACTGACCTGGTTTTGATCTACAGTTGCTGCTCCATATGATTCAGAAGGCCGTCTGTCACAAGATAACAGCTGGAAAAGGACTGCAAGGCCCTGCAAGGACCATCTCGTCCACCCCACCACCCTGGGACAGCCCTTTTAGGCCCGTGCCCCAGCTGTTCTGCATCATCCCCTCTGCTGCAGAGTACTCTCCCATCTGCCAGGTGGTTGAATTTGCTCTTTTTGGCTTTGTGTAACTTTCCTAACACCTAAACAGGGTCCTCATTGCTGCCCCTTAAACCCACAGCTGCCACGTGTCAACACAGATCAGATTGTTCCTCCTGTCCTTCCTGAGGCCCTTTTGGAGGAGGCTATGGTTATCAAGTCCATCTCCAGGTTTCCACTCTCAGGCCAAAAATCCCAGCAGTGCCCCAAATGGCATTTCCCAGCTCTCCTGCTCTTTGCCCGAGCCTGGGGCAGATAAATTCTTTTTGCACAAACCTTCCTGGCACTGCGCAGAGCGGAAGGGCCATAACGAACCCTGCTCTCATTAATGCAAATTAGTCCTGCCTGGCCTTGCTGTCATCTCCACTGTGGCTTCTCCCCTCGGAAGCAGCCCAGCCTTACCCAGGTAGAGGGGCGAGTTCCTCTCGCTGGCGAAGTCATCGATGTAGGAGATGCCGAAGGGCTGGATGGGGACGCCGCCGATGCCCAGCAGTGCCTGGGCCAGGAACATGACCAGGAGGACCTCGTGGTTCTCCCGGGAGGCGTGGGGGGTGCAGCTGGCGTCGCTGAGGTTGGCCTGGGCTCTGGGGGCCCCGGGCTGGCACAGGTCCGTGGTGTTGCTGAAGGTGCCTGCGGTGACAAAGGGACAGGTGTGAGTGAGGAGCTTGCTCTGCAGAAAGAACTTCACCCTTTGGGCCCTGCCAGGGGCTCTGAGCTCTCCCTGGAGCCTTCCCTTCCCCAGGTGAGCACCCCCAGCTCTCTCTCCCAGCCTGGCTCCAGAGCACAGGGGCTCAGCCCTGGAGCAGCTCCGGGGCTCCTCTGGACTCTGCAGCAGCTCCAGCTCCTTATCCTCAGATGGCAGGCAAATGAAAATACGAAGAAGGTGCAAAGATCACTGTACTGATGTTCACAGAGATGGGTTCATGTTCCATGAAATGTCACCTCCATCAAGGAGGTGCAGCTGAGGTCACCTCCAGGACCTTTGACAGACTTGCAATACAAATAAACGAGCAAACCTGCAGATTTTGTGAGCAGCTACCCAGGAAATGAGAACTCATTTTCCTCGGAAAAGCTGCCTGAGTGAAACTGCTCATTCTAGCACCCTCATCCTCCTTAAAACCCTGGCTGAGGGGGTGGTGGTGCTGAGAGCAGGATTTCCATGGTTTTGCCCCAAATCCTGTGCAGCTCCATGTGCTCAGGCATGGGGCCAGCTGCAGCAACACTGCTGAGACACCAACTCATTGTTTCCAAACTGGGGCTGGTAGCCAGGAGTTATTCACCTGTTCAGTGTGCCTTTGGGGTCTGCATTGCCTGAACCAGCTGCACTCCCTCTGAGGAGCCAAACAAAACCTGTTCAGCTGAGGCACCTAAAACACTTGCTGGAGCTTCATGGCAGGAATTGGAAAGGTGGCAAAAAATTGGTTTTCTCCTTTCTTTCTTCTCTCATCCCTTCACTTTCTTTTGGGGAGAAAATCCCTAGTCCACCCTGTCCCATTCCTTCCATGAGTGATTTAGACCTGCAGGTTTCTCGAGGGAGGCTGATGATCTGGCGGGGTCTAAAACCTCAAAAACAGCTCAGCTAGACTGGGGAGGGAGGGCAGGCGAGGTTGGATGTGCAGGAAACAAGGGGAATCAGAGGCACAGCCTGCATTTTGACTGTTTTCATGTCCTTTCCTGTGGGTCCATGGTTCCCACATCCCCTGGCTCTGCTTCCCACCAGTAGCTGTTGCCTCTCAGGGCTGAGAAGATTTCATTCTCAGAAAAATGAAATTTCTCGAGGACAAGCCAACAGCTTGCAGCTTCTGGTGCCTGGAGGGAAGGTCATTTCACAATGGATTTCCCACTGCCAGAGGGCAGGGATAGGTGGGATAGGGGGAAGGAATTGCACCCTGTGAGGGTGGGGAGCACAGGGTGCCAGAGAAGCTGTGGCTGCCCCGTGCCTGGGAGTGCCCAAGGCCACGTTGGAGCACCCTGGGAAGGTGGAAGGTGTAGAACTGGGTAAGCTCCAAGGTCCCTTCCAACACAAATCATTCTGTGATTCTCTGATTTCCCTTTTCTGTCCCAAAATGAGCTAGTGGAGCACTTACTGGCCACGGAGCGGTCGTACTCGTAGGGCCCCGTAATGAAGTGGGGCAGGGACATGAGGAAGCCAGCCAGGGAGACAAGGATGGCCCCGCAGCCGATGAGGCGCGGCCGGTGCACGCGGCTGCCGAAATAGCTGATGAACACGATCAGCAGCGTGTTCCCCACCTGCAGGGACAGACACAGCCAGGGGTGTCCCCAGGGGGGCAGAGCTGTCCCCAGGGGGGCAGAGGTGTCCCCAGGGAGCGGGAGGAGCACAGGGACAGTGCCCAGCAGGGAGGAGGGGCCTGGTGGCGGTCACCTCGTTGAAGGAAGCGAGCAGCCCCGAGGTCTGGCTGGAGAGGCCGTAGCGTCTCTCGATGGTGGAGATGGAGCTCTTCAGGTAGCCGGAGACCAGGAGCTGGGAGAGCTGCAGCAGCCCGTGGCACAGCACGAAGAACTGCCAACAGAGAGAGAGAGCAGCCAGCAGGGTCACTGAGAGCTGCAGAACAGCAAACTGCATCTCCCTCCCATGGTCCTGCAGAAACCTCTGACCACGAGCCTTTGGAACATCACCCCTGCTCTGCCGCCAGTGAGATCTTCTGAAATTAGGTCAGCACGACATAGCCCTCTGCCAAAAATAACAGCAGGGTCAGGGGCTGCGAGGAGGGTGCAGTTCCTTCAGCTGAGAGGTGGCTTGGGACAAACACGTCCCTTCAGCCGGGATGGTGCTTGTTTGTGCTGGGCTGTCCCTAGGATGCCACAGCAGAGGTGGAGGTTGCACAATGTCCCTGCTCCTATCCAGACACAGCCACAAACAACTGTAGAGAAAGTCAGGAGAAGGTCAGGGAGAAGAATTCAGACTGCTTTCCTTTCCTTCTCGCAAAGCCCTAGGTGAAAAGGAAAGTAAAAGGCATCTCCCCCGGAAAATGTGACAGTTCTCTTCCACTGCCAGAAGAAAACCTTGTAGAGTGTGCCATCTCCCAGAAAATAATCTGACCTCATCTCCATCACCCCTTGCAGTTGCACTGTTTTAAAATCTTTCTCTTCTTTCTCATGGAGAACAGAGATAAGTTGCATTCTTGTGCTTTCTAATCTCTTTGTTTTGGTACTGGATGCTCTAGAGTTGTAACCAATCATTACAGGGGGTGGAAAAACTGTCAACCAATAATTATTAGATTATTAATGTGTTGGGGCCCTGGGAATAATGCACCATTATGAACATTTGTAAATGTAGCAATAAGCAAGGTTAGTTCATTCTTGTTCTGAAGAAGTAAGTGTTGCAATAGAAAATATGTTACAAGGATAGTCTGTACTGTCCAAGTAGATATGAAACAGTAAGATATGATAGAAAAGAAGTCAGCAAAAGACAAGGCTGGGAAAAACTTAGAAATTAACTTCAAAAGCTGAATATTACTAAAATTGTGCCAACCAATCATTAGTTTTGCTTAAGCGTGAGAAAGCATTGTTTAACCAATGAGTAGCTTGCCTTTTACTTGTATAGAACAGAATTATGTATAAAAGACTGTCAAAAATCATCAATAAATGGAGCTTGATTCCACATCATATTGGTGTGTTGTTTCACTCCCAACACTTCGGGCCGCGGCATTAATGGTGAACCTCGACGTGATAGCACTGCCACAATAGCTGTCAGAAGAACTTTGCTCCTGAGAGGAGTGAAAAAGCGGACGAGAGACGAAGTGTGAAGAAGCCATCCCGGCTGTCCGAAGAGAGACGGGGTACCGTCCGAAGAGAGACGGGGTATCGTCCAAGAGAGACGGGTATCGTCCAAGAGAGACGGGAGACGTCCAACAGAGACGGGTGCCGTTTTCGAAAGAGACGGCTGTGTGGCCACACGACTGACTGGTGAGTCAGGCAGACTAAAAGTCTGGGAGCGGGGTGGGGAACGCTGCATCAGCGATAGAAAAAGCTACTATAGATGGACTAATGCGGCTGGCCGCTAAAACTGATTATAAAGTACCCCGTCAGGACTTGGTTGATTTATTGATTTGGTGTAGGAAACGGGGTTTGCTAACAGAAACTAGCCAAGTTTTTGACACTGCTGCTTGGCAGAAAGTAGGGGACGAGATCTGGGACAGTGTCCAAATGGACGAAAAAGGGTCCAAGACCTTGGCAAAAACATGTCGGCAAGTGCGTTTGATGATCGAGCAGCTTTTGTGCCAGGCGAAAGAGGGAGAAATAACGGAGGAAGACCCTGATGCCTTTTTCAATGAGAGCGAGTGCAAAAAATTCGGAGAGAAGTTGTTTATTGAAGTAATTAATGATGATAAGACTGCGAAAAAGCTCTGTAAGGCGTGGAAAGAAGTAATAGACTGTATACGAAAGTATCAAACAGAGAAAAAGTTTGCTGCAGAAAAGTTAGTGGGCGCAGAGAGGGGGGAGGACATTCCTCGAAGGCTTTCGCTAGAGAGACGCTGCGCAGCGGCCCCCCCGACCAGCGGGTCGCTCCCGGTTCTCAGAGTGCAAGGTGTTCCTCCTCCGCCGCCGCCATGGACAGAGGAAAGGTGGGGGGGAGGGAAGTGGCCCACCGCTCCACCATCGCCACAGCCGGAGCAAGAAGTTCGACCTTCAGCCCCCACCTGAGCTGATTTCAGACAGGACAGAGAAAGCTTGTGTGAAAAGATGGGTATAATGACTGTAAGACTTTTGTTATTCCTTACGGAACTCTGAAATTGCTTTCTACATGAATCAATCTTTGGGGATGACATCTCTCCCCCCGGGTCCCAGTGCTCACCCCTCGGCCGGAGAGCTGACTCAGCTGCAACCGATTGTGAGATGTCTTCAAAAGAAGCAAGAAAGCTGCACTGAAGAAACCGATTGCTTGCCGATGGGGGGAGGAGTGGGTAGTTGTGTATGTGTTTCAACTGACAAGTTTTCATAGATACACCTGAAGTATTTAATTTGAAAAAATAATTTTATGTTCTGCTTAGTTATTTATGTATTACCTCAGCTTTATTGTGATCCACAGTTTTAAGTTAAAAATTTGCTTTTTCCCACACGATAGATCAAAGACTTGGGAGTATAAAATTTGTTCTTTCCACAGGATATATTTTATTTTTCTATTTACCCTCAGAGTTCATGAAGCTAACTTGGCATCCCTCCACCATTTGACCTTGGCATTCCTTGAGCTGCAAACCAGCAACAATTAACTCTGTGAGGCCCATGCTAGGCCTCGCTCTGTATTTCTTATCTGCAGAAACTTATGAGAATCAGCTATAGTTAACCCATAGTTTTTCTATGGCAAAAATAGACAGCATAGTGTGAACTTTACCTGTTTGCCTATGTGACAACATTTCCAGCTTTTACAGCTGTTCACAGATTCAAGAATATTGGTTCTTCCTTGTCACCTATAGCTTGCACATAAACTTAACATCAAAATACTTTAAAGTACATTAATTGCCCAGAAAAGTAGCTCAATGTAATCTTATCTCATAAAATACACTTGCTCAGTTGTCTGCTCAGTACCTGAGCTCTTGATGTTTGCCCTTATGGCAAAGAGGCCACAGTGAAACATATTAGTACACTCCTTTGCAATCAGTTAAAACCATAACTACAGTTGCTTCTATACATGTGTCAGTTTTATAAATCCACAACCCGAAGTAAGAGACGTGTCCAGACTCATGGCAATATTATATAAGATGTACAAGACTATCATTTCTGTATACTTCAAACAGTATCTCTGTATGCATGCAAGCGTGAATGTGCTGCAGCAAATGTACTAAAAATGTTGTTCGAATCCTTAATATTTTCTGAGTTTATATGTCAGACCTGTCAACTTTGAGTTGATCAATATTTATGTAAAGTCTGTTGATTTTAAGTTCTCTTAGGAAGTCAAATTTTAGTAACCTCTAAAAAAAAAAAAAAAAAAGAAAAAAAAAAAGAAAAAAGAAAGAAAAGGAGACAGCCACGTTACAAAGAGTTCTTTGCAGTTCTTTTGCTATAGAGATAAGATAAAGTCAACTGTTGCAGTTCTTTTGCTATAGAGATAAGATAAAGTCAACTGAAATGTTCATGATGAAGAACTTTTTCAGAACAATTACTGTTACTGTATTAACAACCTTGGATGTGTGTTCACAGTTATTTGCAATTTGTTTATGGTACCATTGATTCCTTAGTTAAAACTAAATTACTACTGTTACTGTATTAACAACCTTGGATGTGTGTTCACAGTTATTTGCAATTTGTTTATGGTACCATTGATTCCTTAGTTAAAACTAAATGACAACGCCGGCTGCTTTAGAAATTTTCACATAACCCTGTGTAGTTATCTGTAAGAAGTGTATTGTTTTAAAGAATTGAAATTAATAGAGACTTGTTTGTAAGATGATTTAGGGCGGCCCTCTCAGCTTAAGGCCTGGGCTCTGGCCAAGTCCTAGCCCTAAGCTGATCGGGTACTGAATCTTTAATCTCAGATGTTTCTACTCTAAAAATGCAATTGAGTCATTTTGGCTCACCAATTCGGCTTGATAAGAACTGAAACCCCTTTCAGGTAAACTTGGGAGCCTTGCCCGGGAAAGGTCTTCAAGTCTCACCTGTAAAATGGGACTCTCCAGTGATTGCAGACTCTGGGTAGTAGCTAATAGCTAATAGGTAAATGGTTAATAATCTGTATACTGTTGAAATACTGTTGTCTTTCTCTTATGTATATTAGTAGTTGTACCTGTTGCCTTGATCACCTTTGCTCATAGTGCGAAACCCACAACTGAATGTGTAATAACATGCAATGACAAAGCTCAGATGTTAACCTGTTAACCTGTTAACCTAGAGAAGAGAACATGTATGTGTGCTTACATCCACAGGTACCCAGTGACACCCCTTCCTGAGCGCAATGTTTGACTTACGCTGGCCAAAGCTTTAAACGAATCTACGCTGTGCCTTTCTATGTTTCAGCTTGGAACTTAGCACAGAGAGTATTTGCTTCTATCCTCCCGCACGCTGGCACACACATAACTGATAATCGTTCTGCTTATCGAAGCCAAGCTTGTCAGCAGCTCTTAGCACTTTGGGACATTACACACAAAACAGGTGTACCATATAATAGTACTGGTCAGGCTATAATTGAACGCAGGCATCAAGATCTGAAATGCCTTGTGACCATTTTGAAAAAAGAGGGGGAGAAGTCCCCACATAATGTGTTAATGAAAGCCTGCTATGTGTTAAATTGGAAAAACCCAGTAGGGGAAGGAGAAGGGAGCACAGTTCCATTTGAGGTTCATTTAGGAGGTAATTCTCAAGATTTGTCTAAAAATGAAGTTCTAGTAGAAACATGGGATCCAGTCAAAGCTACATGGGAGGGCCCAATGAAATTATTAACATGGGGAAGAGGTTAAGTGTCGATGACAGACAACAACAACGAAGATACCTTGCCCTTGAGCCTTGGTGCAGAATAATCAAACAACTATACACGGAGATAGAACCAGGAGAAAGTGCTGTTTTGTCTTGGACCGATCGCGCTGTCAATTTCAGAGCTGACGGCATCCTACAAAGAGCTATAGCAATAAACTTAGCCAGATTGAGAGAGAGACGGCAAGAATTTGGGGCCTCTCGACAGTATATAGTATTTCGTTGTGGGGGGTGTGATCAACTTGCTTTTACTGATAAGAATGGTCTTTTGAGACAGGAGGTGCTCTTAGGTTGTAGAGAGTGTCGTCATCGTTTGCCCCCACAAGACCCAGAGCGGGGATTGAGAGATTGGATAGGCAGTGAACACCTCGATCAGTTTCTTGAGGAGTTTATCTGGCCTGAATTTCTTTTTGAGAGTCATGATTCTTTGCATGTTGCTTTAGACAGATATCAGCTAAGACGCATTGCTCTTCAGCTAAAATTATTGGTGTATACTCAAACTGTTGATTATTGCTTTAGCAAAGCTGAATCAGAATTCTTTGATGAATATGAAAACTGGGATTGTAATCTTAACTCTTTTAAGCGTACTAGATAGTGAAAGCTTGCTGACTAAAATAGAGCCAAGAAAGAATTTATGGGTTACCTGGGCTAGAGAAACTGGTAATACGGCATTTTGTTTATCACTGGCTTCAGCTACTGATCCTTTCCGTACTTGCTTGATAGGAGTTCCAGGTTTTGATGCTAACAGCTTTTCTCAGTTTGCTACTAAAAATTGTTCCGAAGCCAAGAATACAAGCCACTGCACTGCTTTGCTTTTATCAAGCTTGAAGGTGCCTTTACCATGGGACCCCCAAGAGTTAGACTTGTTAGGAAGCCGACAGTTAGATCGTGATGCAAAAGAAACTGGATGTGTATATCTGGGAAGTTATCAAAGATATGTGAACGATAGTTTTACCATGCTCACTCCACACAGTTCTGTATTTGCAAATGCTACTGCTCACTGTGGAGGTTCTCCTTATGGATGGGGTAGCAACCACATAAAAATCTGGGCGAATGATAGTGCTTTAGCACTGCCAACAGGAGTCTTTCTCATATGTGGAGATCGAGCTTGGCATGGCATACCACGTTATGCACAAGGAGGCCCTTGTTACTTAGGCAAATTGGCGTTATTAGCAATGAATAAGACAATGGCAATGAAACTGAGACAAAATCGAGTTAAACGTGGCCTTGACACTCTTTCATCTGACTGCAAAGATGATGTAGAAATTTGGGGACCAACAGCATGAGTTTTTGCCGCTATAGTATCGTCACTAGGTACAGCTCATGCACTCAACACTATTAACAAATTGGCTTGTTGGGTTGTTAAACAATCCAATACGACCACTGCAATTTTAGAACAACTATCAGAAGATATGGATAGCCTGCGGCATTCAGTTTTGCAAAATCGAGCAGCGATAGATTTCTTGTTATTAGCACAAGGTCACGGATGTGAGGAGTTTGAGGGGATGTGTTGTTTCAATCTTTCCGATCACAGCAAGTCTGTTCATGCAGAGTTACAATGGCTCAGAGAACATGTGGATAAGATCCGAACAGTTAGTAACCCTTTAGACTCCTGGTTTGATTCGATTTTTGGAAATATTGCCCCTTGGATTAAGAGTTTGCTAATGACGCTTGGAGCACCGTTGCTTTTGCTCTTTTTGTGTTGCTTGTTTGGGCCTTGCATATTGCAATGTCTTGTGCGAAGGATGGAAGATATCGCTCATGCCATTTTTGAAAAAAGAGGGGGAGATGTTGGGGCCCTGGGAATAATGCACCATTATGAACATTTGTAAATGTAGCAATAAGCAAGGTTAGTTCATTCTTGTTCTGAAGAAGTAAGTGTTGCAATAGAAAATATGTTACAAGGATAGTCTGTACTGTCCAAGTAGATATGAAACCGTAAGATATGATAGAAAAGAAGTCAGCAAAAGACAAGGCTGGGAAAAACTTAGAAATTAACTTCAAAAGCTGAATATTACTAAAATTGTGCCAACCAATCATTAGTTTTGCTTAAGCGTGAGAAAGCATTGTTTAACCAATGAGTAGCTTGCCTTTTACTTGTATAGAACAGAATTATGTATAAAAGACTATCAAAAATCATCAATAAATGGAGCTTGATTCCACATCATATTGGTGTGTTGTTTCACTCCCAACACTTCGGGCTGCGGCATTAATGAATATATAAAGAAGTTTTTGTAAATGAAGTTTCTCTTTTTGCCTCCCTGACTTCCCTGCGAGCTTCCGTGAATCTACAGGAATATCAGAAAATCAAAGCAACAACCTCTCCTCCACCTGAGCCATCTCCTTCCCTGCTGCCTTGTGGCTCTCCACAGGCATCCTTCCAGCCCCACAGGTGCTCAGCTAAACAGCCCAAATCATCACACAGCCTGGCACACAGCCCACCCATCTCCCTGCAGGACGGGCTGGATACCCCTGGCTCCTCCCGTGGGTGATGCCCAAGCCCTTGGGCACTGCTCCTGCTCCGAGTGTTTCACCAGCTCCCAGCATGGAGCAGCTGCTCAGCCTGGCCTGGATTTCTGCCACGTCTCGTTCTGCTCCAGCCCTGCCGTGGGGTCACTGCCACGCTGCCCTGCTCCACAAGCCAAGGGGACATCCAAAGGGACAAGGGGGAAGGTCACACCCTCTGGGTCCCTGAGCTGCGGGGGTGGGACACGGTCAGCACCCCCAAAGGGACGGGCTGGCACGAGGCACACCAGGACAGCATCCAGGACCATGTCCCTTCCAGGCTTGTGTCACCAGCGACGAATGCAACGTGTCTGGACTGGGAAAATGTCACCCAGCCAAAGGAAAGCGTCCCCAGAGTCAGCTCTGCTGAAACTCCCACGTTCCTGCAAGTCGCCGGCTGCGTCCTGGCTCTGCTTCCTGAACTCATCAGTTCAGAGGGAAAGGCTGAAACCAGAGCTGTTTATTCCACAGCACACAGCCCCTGAGCATCCAAACCCAGCACCTCCATGGGTCTACAGCAGCTCAGCAGCTGCCCCCCAGTGCCCCACCTCCTCTTTAGCTCAGCAGGTCAGGATGGGGTGGGAATCTGGTGTTTTATTCTGCCCTGTGTGGGAAGAGTGAAGCTCAGAAAGGAGAGATGGCCCTGCAGAGGACCTGCAGTGGGTAGGGCAAGGACCTCAGCTCTGGCTCCAGGAGCTCTTAGCTCTCAGATTTCCATTTGCTGTCAGGAGAAGAAAGAACAGACTTTTCCTGGCCTTTGGATCTGCTGCACCGGTGGGACTGATGTGCTGCCCCAGAAGGTGATCCAGACTGGCAAACGCCAGCTTTTCCTCAAGCCCTTTTCCCTTTTCCCTGACAGCAGGACAGAGCACAGACAACCAGGAGCAGCCCCAGAGAGGAGCCAAGCTTAGCACCCCAGCACCTTTCCCCTGAAGGGCTGAGCTGTGCTCATAAAGTCTTCACATCCCTGGAACTAAAGCAGCTCGGAGAATCCAAAGGTTGCTGAGCTGTTGCTGCTCCCAGCGTGCAAGAGAAGAGAGAAACACACTCCATCCTACACGACTGGGGATTAAACACCGAGATTTCCTCTCCTGGTGGTCTGGAAAAAGTCTGTACTTGGCAGGGAGCTTAAAGCTCATCCAGTGCCACCCCTGCCATGGCAGGGACACCTCCCACTGTCCCAGGGTGATCCAAACCCCATCCAACCTGGCCTTGGACACTGCCAGGGATCCAGGGACAGCCACAGCTGCTCTGGGCACCTGTGCCAGGGCCTGCCCACCCTCCCAGGAACAATTCCTAATTTCCAATATCCCATCTAAATTGTCATGCTCCTTGCAGCCAAAACATGCCCTTTTTGTTATGCCCCTCAGTGGCATTTTGACATGTGGTCAGTGGTTTTTGTGACACGCTCTCTGGAGATATAAATATCCTTAAAAACTGCAGAGCTGTGATTTTTGGTCCTCCAGCCACTTCACACACATCCAACCACATTGCGCAATTGTTCCTGCAAGAGCCATTCCAACCCTGGGCTGAAAGTTTTGTTTTCTGAGGAAGTCATTTAGAAACCGGACAGGGTGGCCTAACTTCTTGAAAAAAAACACGAGAGAAGTGGGGGAAACATCCTGTGCTGAGGATAATTGTGTTCTTGGTGACAAGAGCTTCCCCTACATCTGCCCGTGGCAGGGGGTGCAACAAGAGGGTCATTGAGGTCCCCTCCAGCCCCAACCAGTCTGGGATTTTGAGATCTGCCTTCACAGACACAGCAAAGTACAGCTTGATTCTGCTCACAGACCTGAGCTGCCTTTGCCCCTCAGTGGTTCGATTTTCGAACCCTTTTAAAATATCTCCTCAAGGAAAAATCAGTGGGACTATATTTTTTAAGATAATCTCGCTGACAAGTAAAGGGAAAAAAAAAAGAAAACAACAAAACCTGCCAGATAAAAACCTGCTGAATGAGCTGGAGAGAGAATTGGGGAAGAAACCTCAGGACATGGCACTGTGTCCCCAACCTCTGTGCTCCGGTAACCTCTGCCTCAGTGACGCACTCTCCTTTTGCCACAAGGGATGAGGGTGATTACATTCACCAGCATCTGTAGGAAAACCCTCAAAGCCCCAAATCTTCCCCACAAAAGTGACAGAGAAATCCAAAGCCTTCAACACCGACTGTCATCTTTTGCTCTCTGGCCTGGTGGGATTCTCTAATGAGCCAGGTAATTGGCTTCCAACTCCACTGGATGTAGTAAGGAACTGATGGTAAGGCTGTCCTTTCTGATAGAAAGCAATTATTGAGCCAGAAGGGAACGAAGCAGATGTTGTAAGACAGAGAGAGCCATTCCAGGTGCAGCCTGTGGTTCTGCAGAGCTCCTCGAACACTCCCCTGGAGAGCCTGGGCTTGCACCGAACCCAGGAGGGTGGAACACTCTGAAGAAAGGCTGGACATGGGCAAAGCCAGGGCTAGATGGGATCTTGGGAAGGAATTGTTCCCTGGGAGGGTTTGAGGCCCTGGCACAGGTGCCCAGAGCAGCTGTGGCTGCCCCTGGATCCCTGGCAGTGTCCAAGGCCAGGCTGGACAGGGCTTGGAGCAGCCTGGGACAGTGGGAGGTGTCCCTGCCATGGCAGGGGTGGCACTGGATTCGCTCTGAGCTCCCTCCCAAGCCAACCTGTGCTGTGACTCTCTGGAGTTCAGTCCTGCAGGATCTGGGAGTCAAACCTGCACTGCAGCATCGCTGCCCCACCGCTGGCTTTGGGATGGAGACAGCTCCACACCACAGGCCACGGCAAACACAGGGAGCATTTTCCAAATACACCTGGTCACCAGAAATCCTCTCAGTGCCTTCTGCAGGAAGGTGAGCTCCTCTTTCCCAGGCCAGCAATCCGAGGGGCACTGGAGCGAGCAGAGGGGTTTACCTTGATGCTGAGGAAAGGGCTCCTGCAGAGTGTTTTCCGGGGCGCCTCCGGGCAGCTGCTCCTCGGAGCCGTGCTTGTCATCCTGTCAGCCTGTCAGAAATAAACCATTCAGCACAACGCTCGGGGCCTGAATTCCCCCATGCTCGGCAGGCACAATCCTGTCAGCTCTGCAAACACCCCCACAGCAGGCACTCGGCCTCCCAAGCAATCGCTAATTATTCCTGGGCTCCTCTGCTCCGAGAACTTTAATTCTGCAAAGCAACAGAGCAGCCTGCCAAATGTTAAACACCAGGAGGCTGGGGAGGTTAAACGCTGCTCAGCAGAGCCAAGGACAATATTCAATATTGTGCAATGCCCGGGCCAGCCGGACATCCTTACAAATGGGCTCATTGATGGGGGACAGGGCAGCCTCACTCGGGGGGCAGCAGACACCAGGCTGGGAGAGCAGCTGACAAAGCTGATGGCTGTGCTGCCATCCAGAGGTGCCGCAGCTGGCTGGAAAAATGGGAATTGAGGGATCTCAGTGGGCTGCAGAAATGAGGGATCTCAGTGGGCTGCAGAAATGGGCTCTTAGATCTCAGTGGGCTGCAGCAATGGGAACTGAGGAATCTCAGTGGGCTGCAGAAATGGGCTCTGAGACAGATCTCCATGGGCTGCAAGCCCCACGAAGTCCAACAGACACAGTCCTGTCCGTGCCAGGACCAGGAGCCAGGCTCTGCATCCTTGGGAAGGGATTCCCCCCAGGCTCAGGGCAGCAGCTCCTGCCTGCAGAAGGAGCTCAGCAAGCCCTTCCCCACCCCTGCCCACGCTGGGCTCTGATGGATTCAAGCCCTGAGGGATTAAAACCCTCCTTTCCTGCATCCCATCTCCATGCATGGTGTTCCAGCATCTCCCCATGAAGAACCCCTGCACTTTGGCTTTCTGACTCGCAGCCACCACCTAAACGTAGCCATGCAGAGCCATTTGGGCCCGTGGGAAGCCAGCACGCCCTCCCTGCCCCACAGACCTCCTTCCCCTCTCTGTGGCCACTCAGTCCCTCCTCCGTCCCCGAGGGACCGCTGATGTCTTTGTTGGGGTTTCAGCAGCCAGGCTTCCTGAGGAAGCCGCATTGTTCGGAGGCACGTTAAACCCATTAGGCTCTAACTTGTTGTTCAGCGCGCTCTAATAGATGTTTTCATCTCTGCAGCAAATGGGGTGAAAGGCTTCCCATTATTATTTTGTGTAATTCTATTTCCCCCATGATGAGAAGCACAGGAGCGAGGACCCGCAGCCTCAAACAAATTAACAAACGCGGGGGTTGATGTAACTTCTGTCGGGAGGAGACCTCCTCGACTGTGGTGTTTATGAACCCTTCGGCGCAGAGCACAGGAGAGGTAAATTCCAGAGGGGACCTGCACGAGTTACGAGCTGCACAGCAGCCTCTGCAAAAAGCAATTGCTGCCCTCAGCCCCATCGCTGAGATACTGCTACAGCAAAATCCAGGATGGGATCAATACAGCGAATTGGATCGTAAATGAAGGCAGGCAGGAAAAGCTCCCCCGGCCCCTGGAGGGTTCGGCGGGGCAGGGGCAGCAGCACCTGCCTGGCTCCAGGGCCCTGATGAATTATTGACAGCCCCAGGGTTTGCTGCTGCAGCCCCTGGAAGCTCAGGGGTCACAGACACAGGGTGGAAAACCAAAGGGGGAAAGCCAAAGGAGCCCGAGCCTGGATTTCCAGGGATGGGAATACTCACGGAGCTGGACAGCACTGCAGGTTAACTGTGTTAATGGCTTTGTCAATGAGCCCTGCAAAGCACAAACCCAGCGGTGTGCAGGAGTGCTCTGCTCCTCCTGCCCGTCCTTCCCACGCTCTCCTTTAAATTTGTGGAATAGGGAGGGTGGCTGACCCCGGCGGAATGCCCAGCAGAGATCTGAAACACTGCAGGGTTTGGCAGCAGATCAAACTGAGGACAAACCTATTGCCCTGAGACCCCACCCAGCCACAGCTCTCCTTTGGGAGCAAAATGAAACCGAAAAAGTACTTTGATCCAGCACAAAGGACATGAGCAGATAAAAAAAAATATGCAGATAAGGCTTAATTGATTTTAAAAAAATGCCTGAAGACAGCAGCAGGTTCAGGGCAGTCCGATCCTTGCTGCCCTCGGCCGGATGGAGCCCAGCCGTGGCAGCATCCTCTGGGGACGGCCCTGGCTTGGCACGAGCCAGGCTGTCCTCCTGGTGGAGGGACATCTCGGGATGGAAAAAGGAATTCCTGGTGCCAGCCGCTGCTGTGTCAGAGCTCTCTCAGGGGTTTCTCTGCAGGGAAGGTGACAGATGGCTGCTCAGAGGGCAGAGGTGCCTGGCGCTGCAGGGCCATAGCTGCTGGTGCTCCTTCAGCTGCACATGCAGGGCTTGTCCTCACAGCCCAGCCTTCCTCTGGCTTCTGTCCTGGGTCACTGCATCCCTCAGAAGGGCCTGGCATGGCAAACCCTGGGCACACACTGCGCTGAGCTCAGTCCCACGCCAATGATGCCACCAAAACACTGTCATGAGTCCCAGCCTGGCACCTCCTGCCTGCGCCTGGGAGACAGGGACTGCAGGGAGCTGGGGACAACCCCATCTGTGCAGAGCCTGGCCACAGACCCCCAGGACCCCAAAGGACTTTAAAACTCGTCCAGTGCCACCCCTGCCATGGCAGGGACACCTCCCACTGTGCCAGGCTGCTCCAAGCCCTGTCCAGCCTGGCCTGGGACACTGCCAGCGATCCAGGGGCAGCCACAGCTGCTCTGGGCACCTGTGCCAGGGCCTGCCTACCCTCACAGGAAGAATTCCTTTCTAATATCCCATCCAGTCTTGCTCTCTGGCAGTGGAATGCCATTCCCTGTGCCCTGTCACTTCCTGTAACTGAGATAACCTCACAAACCCTTGCAGCACTGATTAAGATGCTCCACTTGTCCCCACACTGCCTTTCCTTTGACACCAGGGGTGCAGAAATGCCCCAAACCCCATCTGGGACCTGCACCACTGTCCTGGCTGTGCCAGCAGGGTCTGGGCTGGGTGCCACCAGCACCCTGTCCCGTTCCCAAGGACAGGGATCCGTCCAAGGCCTTTATTAAGAGCTGCTCCCGTTAGCTGAGCAAGGAGAGGCACACGCTGGGCTCAGCAGAGCGTGAGTAAATAACAGCCGATGTAACACAGCAAATTAAATCCCAGCAGGGGACTCGAAATGCCAGCAAATATTCCATAATCTGTCTTCCTTCTGCTGAATAATTTTCACTCACTGGCAGCGAGGCTGGAATGGTGTCAGGGTGTGTATTTATGAGTGGGCCTGTGCTAAATGGGAAGCTGGCTTGGAAAACCTGGGTGCAAAGATGCTTTATAATGCAACAGAAGGAAAAGACAGTGCATGCACATCATGCCCTCCCTGGAGGACGCCTGGGAGGATAAAAAGGGATGCAGAGATGTGCCCAAGAGCTGTTTCTATCTTGGACCAAGTGGCAAAAAGAAAGTAGAAATGAGATGGACCCAGCTCAGTGGCTCCGTGTAATGACAAATGGGCCGCAGATGACACATTCTGGAATCTTACAAGAAGTTAGACAAAACCAAAAATGTTATTGGAGGGGAAAGCTCCCCCGAGCAGCAGAGGCTCTGGGAGGAGAGGGCAGGAATCCCAGAGCCTGTGGAGTTGCATAAGCAGCGGGGCTGGCATTGCATAATCCCATCCATCCCTCACTGGGCTTTGCTTCCCGAGGCTGTGAGGGCTGTGGAGCTGTCGGGGTCTGCACACCCTGAGCCCCCTGCTCACCCTCTGCTCCTGCTGCTGCCCCAGCTCCCGTGGGATGCCTCCTGCTCCGGGCACGAGCAGCACCCACGGAACTGCTCCTGCTCTCATTCCTCCCCTGTCACCTGGGGCTTTGCTTGTGCTGTGCCTCAAGAGTTCCTAAGACATTTGCCAAACCAGGATCTCCCAGCTCTGCGAGCCTTACTCCTTCCCTCTAAGGTTTCACGCAGTATTCTGAGTAAAAAAGTCATCCCTGTGCTCTGGACAGAGCCAGCTGCTGAACATCCACCCCCTGCCCTGGGAGGGACAGATGTGTCTGTGCTGCAGAAAAGCCTCATCGTGTGCCCTCGGTGGGGATTTTCTATTTTAGCACCACCTCCTCTGGGCTTGGCAGGGAAACTCCTCCTGCCCCAAGCAGCTCCAAAGCCGCAGATAGGAGTTAAAGGGATGAGTGAAGGATGAAGAGCACAATTCCAGCAGGGACCTGCCTTCCCACAGGCTGCAGCAGCACTTGGCTCTGTGGAGAAACACCTGCCGAGAGAAGCCTGAAGGGAAGCGATCCCAAACCACAGCTTTCCCGACTTGGGGTTTTACACACCAGAAATACCTTCCCGATGTTTTTTCCCCTCTGCCCTTCACTGCTGCTTGGGCAGGAGTGAAGGCTGAGAAAAACACGGATTTTTTGCTGAGTCCTCCCGAAAGCTGTGAGAGTTGGCAGTGCAAAGAGCAGCTGGAGGAAATGGGCAGAGCCAGAGCAGCTCCAGGGACACACACAGCTCCGGTGAGAAAAAACAACTTTTGGAAGGGGAAGCTGTTGGAAAACAAGGAGCAGGAGCTGCTGCAACAGCCCCATGCCCTGAATGCACACCCTGAGTGGAAACCCCAGCAGCTCCATGGAGCTGAGCCCTCCGGGAGCAATCCAGAGCTGTTTGCTATTTATTATCTGTAATTTCTAAAACAACCCCAGCAAACCCAGATTCTCCATCTGCACTCAGGGTCTGCCCAGCACCACAGACCTGCTCCCCACGGTGAATATCCCATGAGGAGCAGCTGAACCACAATCCTAAACATTTATTTCCATGGGACATTCAAGGGCAGCTCTTTCCTCCCTCCACACTAACCCAGGGATTAACAACCAGAGCATGCCCAAATTGTGGAGGTGGCCAGCAAAATGTGCTTCACCAGGAGCTGGGAATGACGCCGGCCACCTGCAAGCAAAACGGATGGATGGAAGAGCAGGAGCAGGGAAACGCTGCTGCCAGGAAAGGGAACTGAACAGAGATTTGGAGAAGTGAGAAAATTCCTTAGCAAGCAAGAGAGGAGCTGGCTGTGAACAGCAGGAGGAAACACGGAGGGTGGGAGAGACTTGGTGACGTTTCTGGGTGATGGTGGACAAGGAGCAAGTGCTGGAGTGAAGCCCCAGCCCAGAGCAGCTGTGAGGGCTGGAGCTGGCACAGGAAAAGGAGGAAACGCTGGTATTTTGGGCAGCACAGGGAATTACTCAATGTCCTTCTTGCAGTGTTTAACATTAGTGCACTGCACTGTCACCCAAACGCTCGGATGGACCGAGAAAGTCCAGGGAAAATGTTGATTTTCTGGAAGATTCCTTCAGACCTGCAGCTGCAGCCACATCTGGCTCCAGCCAAGCTGACAGCAACAAGCCCTTTCCTGCATCCCTGGGGTGATCTTGTCCCACGGTTTCTCCAGCCATGCACTCTCTCAATTTTCCCTGGATGACACTTCAGAGCCTGGCAGTGTTCGAATCATGTTTCAAGCCAGAAATTCCCCTCACTGCCTGCTGTGCCTCCCACATTTCCTTAGAAAACTACCTTGCCCCAAGGCCTGAGGGCCAATGAGAGGTGCTGAGATGGGAAAAGAAGCCTCCAAATCATCCCTCAGGTCCGCATTCACCACATCGTGGATCGAGACCCCAAAGGCTTCATCAGCCCCGAGCCAGGGCAGGTGTGGCAGGCTCAGGATAGAGCACAGAGGCATTGCCGTTGCAGGAGGAGTGAAACCATAAAAGAAACTCTGTGGCAGCCTCAGGCATTGGGAAAACCGGGAAAACTCCCTGCGAAGGGAGAAATAAATGGAGCTGCCTCACCGGGGGAAAAGACCCTCAAATAAATCAGCACCAGCAGAGAGGAAGGGACAGAACACACGTGCAGAAAGCTGGAATGGAACAGGCGTGGAGTCACCCCTTGCTGCGAACCCTCCGCCTCTGGAGCTGCTGTGAGCCCAGCGGATCCAGGAGCCTTGCGAAACACCGGGGAAGGAAGGGCAGCGTGAGAGAGCTCACCTTTCCCGAGAGAGCTCACCTTTCCCGAGCCCGACCCCGGCGGAGCCCCAAGGCATCCCCAGCATCCCCTGCAGCGAGCAGCGCTGCCGTACTCACAATTCCCGGGCTCTCCCGACGCTAATCCCACGGCTCGGGCAGCGAAGTTTCCCTCTGCAGCGCAGCTGGGGCCATTCGCCTTTTTCCTGCCCGGCCGGAGGTGGGATGGGTGTGGGGTGCGGAGGTGGGGCTTCGGCTGAACTTTTAAAAGCCGGAGCAGTTACCCGGCACTTTTGCAATCGCGTTCACTAGGATTTCTTTTATTTTTGTTTTTGTTTTCTCCAGAGGCTGCAATCCCAAAATGACAGAGCTGCTCGTGCGGTTTGTTGAGCCAGGGCTTGGCGAGCTGCTCACCCTGTCCCAGCCCCAACTGGGCTTTGCTGTCGCTCCATCCCCTGGCTCCCGTCCCCTCTCCCTTCCTTCCCTGCAAGGGCACTTTCCTGGAGTCCACTTTCTTGTTCAATTTGCTTTATCTGCATTTTTTTCCCTGTAAATTTTGAGATGTGGTGTAATCCTGGGATTAAGGAAAGGGAAACTTTGTTTGTCTAACCCCGGACTATTTATTTTTCAATAAGTCTCTTGCTCTGAGCACTGAGGCTCTTCCGGACGAGAACTGGAGAAGTTAAGAACAGGCAGTCCCATCCATCCCTGCCCTCTGGCACTGGGAAGCCATTCTTTGTGTCCTGTCCCTCCGTCCCTTGTCCCCAGTCCCTCTCCAGCTCTCCTGGAGCCCTTTAGGCACTGGAAGGTCTCCCTGGAGGTCTCCCTTCTGCAGGTGAACACCCCCAGCTCCCCCAGCAAACAGAGGAGCACAAGCACAGGTGAGCTCTGCCAGGGCAATTCACACTTGGGTTTCATGAAGTCGCAGCTTGGAGCCCAGGAGAGCTGCACAGCCCTGTCCGAGGGGAATAAAAGGGACAGAGGGAGATGGAGAGACCCTAGGGGCGTTCCACGTTCTCTTTCCATCCCAGAAGCTGCAAGAAGCTCCGGGGTGGAACCTCTGAGGGGACATTTCCCCTCTCCAGGGCCCTGGTGCGGCGGAGGCAGAGGCAGGCACAGCCACCTTTTGCTCCTGGCATTTCTTGTTGGGGTGTGACGGATGGGGCACCCCCAGGATGCGCTGGGCAGAGGGACTCGATGTTTCCCGAGGGGAGATTATCTGCTCCCTCTGCGCCAGCTCATTAAATAATAATTAAACAACCTCTTGATTAGCGCTGGTAGCACAGAAACTTTCGCTAAGCAGGGGACAGCCACATCAGCGTGTCCCCAAGCACTCTGCCCCCGAGTGACCCTGGGCTGTCCTCCGGGCAGGGCTGCCTCAGCCAGCGCAGAGAAAAGAAACTTTATCAGCTCTGCAGCGTCTCGGGAAGGCATTATTAGACTGGAAATAAATATTATTAATATTTTACCGCTGCAGAGCTCCTTCCTTCCTTCCCTGGGGGCTGTGCACAGGCAGTCCCCAGAAAAGGGCCCTGGTTTGGGGCTGGGAGGGCAGAGCTGCTCGGAGGGGAATCAGCCGGGGCAGAGGAGGCTGTGCAGCTGCGGGGGAGCACAGACAGACACCCCAAAACCTCCCCGACGGGGGATCCTCGGCTCCGTGCCCGGAGCGCAGCAGGGAGAGGCGGACACCGGGAGTGGAGAGGCAGGAGCAGCACGCTGGATATCCATGGAAGAAGAGCACCATCTATTGACTCCTCTGCCTTCCTCAGCCTCTCCATCTGCAGCTCCCCGGCTCCGCTCCATCCTCCGGGGTGGCCACAGCATCCTCGTCCCTGCTCCGGGGCGGCTCCTGCGTGTCGCAGCTCGGGGACATCGCCTGACCTCCCCAAGGGCTGCTCGTCCCTCCGAGGCCAGGCTGGGGGAGCTCAGAGCCACCGGGGCTGGTGGCAGTGTCCCTGCCGGAGGAGATGGGGAAGCTTTGGAACCCTTCAGCCTCTCCCGTGATCCTAAAAATCCCATGGAGTTCCCAGAGGAGGGCAGTGCGCTGGGGCTGATCCTTTGCTGCATGGTTGGGTAAAAACCAGCTGGATCAGCGCTGGGATCTCACGTCTGAGCTCTGCCGATGTCTCACGGAGGGCTGGCCAAAAGCTGGGATGCAAATGTTTGGGATTGTGCAGAAATTGTTTGCAGAGCTGGGATTTGAAGCGGACGATGATCAGCTGCCTTGTTTCCGTGTGTTTTGGGACTGCTTTCTGAATCCCTGCCTGCGTCCTGCCTTTTAAGGTCTGTGCTTGTAATGCCTGGAGAGGACAACAGAAAAGGCTCATCTGCTTTTGGGATTTCAGTCAGAGCCAAACGGAATAAGGAACTCCTTTGTTTGGCCTTTCTGTTTAATGAAAAATCCCAAACCACCACCAGAGGGAAATAAGACCAGGATGTGTCAGATTCTGGGAAACAGGAATTGTGAAATCACAGGGTTTCCACGTGAAGAAAAGTCTTTTCCATTATTTTCCAAATAGAAAAAGAAAGAGGTTTCTGGTTCTGTTTGCATGGAAATTTATCACTATTTAATTTTTTTTTTTTTTTTTTTTTTAAATAAAACCTCAGATTTATGCAGAAGTGGCTGCCCCATTCCTGGAAGTGTTTCAGGCCAGGTTGGACAGGGCTTGGAGCACCCTGGGGCAGTGGAAGGTGTCCCTGTTCCTTTCCAGTTTGGAACCGCAGATGGCAGCACGATCCTGGGAATTGCTGCCTCGCTGCTCCCACGGGAGAGCAACGCCGTCCAAACCGGGCTTAAAAACCCCGGAAAAACCTAGCGGGAAAGGGAATTTAAACTGTTTGTAGAAAAATAGGGCAAAGCAAAAGGCAGAGTGCCAAGTCCTGCATTTGGGTCACCACAAACCCATGGGGCAGAGTGGGGTCAGGCAGCACAGGAGGGAATGGCCTCAGGCTGGGCCAGGGCAGGCTCAGGATGGACATCAGCAGGAATTTCCCCATGGAAAGGGCGCTCAGGCGTTGGAACTGCCCTGGGAGGTTTGGAGTGCCCATCCCTGGAGGTGTCCAAGGAATGCCTGGCGGTGACACTCAGTGTTCGGCGCTGGGGACAAGGTGGGATCGGTCACACCTTGGAATCGATGGCCTGGGAGGGCTCCTCCAGCCTCAGTTGTCCTGCGATTCTGCTCTAAGGAATGCAGAAGATAAACTTCAATATGCAGCTTTTCAGCCCAAACTTTCATTAATTCCCGGAGATTGGTGCTGCAAACGCAGCAGGATCAGTGATATCCTGGTGCTGAGTGCAGGTCTGAATTCCAAACACAGCGTTCCAGGTGGAACTTTGCATTCCTGGAGTCAATCCTACCTCACGGACTTGAATCCAAGACAGAAATGAGAACAACAAGAAAAAGAATAAAAAAAATATTTCCCAAGGCTTTGTGCATTGTGAGTAAACCTCAGCTGGAGAGGACAGGAAATTTCCCTCAGGCCTGGCCTAAAGGCATTTCAGCACCTTTTAAATATTAAATGTGCTATTAGTTCCAGGAGCTTGTATTGCTCATTCCTGAAGGAGAAGAGGTTTTACAATTCTGCGGAGAAGGTTTGCTGTCCCACCTTTTACACAGCATCGCTTCCAGCTCTCAGCTGGCGCCACGAAACGCTGCCCACAAGGAGTTAGTTGAGATAAAATAGATGCTCAATTGTTATAAAATAGATGTCTAATTGTCTCATTGTTTTGCTGGGAAGCTGTGGTGGATCTTTCACACTAATGCTGTGCCAGATGAACTGAGTGTGTTTAAAGAGGAATGAAGAAGTTCCAAGCTCATATTTATCTGCTTACACGGATAAAATATTTGTAACTCAGTGACACACAGGTGCTAACAGGAAATTCTGCTGTATCCATTATCCCTCATCAGCTTGAAAAACCCAAACTTGTTAGCTCATGTCTATGTGGCAAAACTTTTTCCAAAACATTACCAAAAATACAGTTACCTTTTTAAAACTCCTCACATAGACTCAGTTATAAAAGTGGTTTGAGGGTTATTAATTTGATTGAAAAATTACAAGCTAGACTGGAAAACAGCTTTTTGTTTGAACAATATGTTGGAAAGCCTTTGTTGCTGTGGTATTAAAATGCAAATGTTAAAAGCAAGAGGGTACTGGTGTCATAAAAAGAAAATCATTATTTCAAAGGTGATTATTGCTTTACAGTAATGAGAAATTTCCAAGTACTCCAAATGCTTTCTCTTAGTAAGGGAAAATGACCTGTGTGTAATTCCAATCTCAAAAATGGCTTCGAAAAATCCTTTATTTGAGCCATCAAGAATTATTTCTGCCCCATCTTAAAACCAAACAGTTCTGCTGCAGCCCAGGGAGTGCATTTTACGCTGGGCTATAAAACTCCGAGGACGCAGCCTGAAAGGTGGATGGACCCGAGCCGTGAAACGAGGCAGCACATTAACCCTGCTGTCCCCTTCCCTTGTCCTGCTGCTCTGAACATCAGGTTCCTGATCCCAGAAATGCTCTTTGCTCACTGGATTACGCTCTGGAGCTCTCCATGGGGGAAAATAAACCGCGGGGAGGCAGGCTCAGGGCTGCCACTGCTGGGAATTCCAACATTTCCAGGTGTTTGTCCCTGGAGGTGCCCAGGGAATGTCCTGGGCTGGCACTCGGTGCCCTGGGCTGGGCACAGGGTGGGGATGGAATCTTTTCCTGCCTCAGGGATTCTGGGATCCCAGGATTCTGTTTTTATGCCTGGGGTTTTGCCTGCAGGGTCACATATTGGGAAATCTCTCAATCAGAGCCCTGGGACCAGAGCAGCAGTGAGAGTCTGGGTTTGTGGCTTTTTCCTGAAAAAAATCTCTTTTTTGCTCTTCAGACAGCGTGAAAGGTGTGCAAAAGTGATGCAACATCAGTCATCACTCACCACAGTTTTTAAAATGACTTCGCAGTTTTTAAAAGGACTTCACAGTTTTTAAAATAGTGACTTAATCATTTCAGGTTTCAGGGATGTTTCTTAATCCTGAGCTGTCTTCCTCAAGGGAGGGAGCAAGATCTCATCTTAATCCTTGTGTTCTGTGAATGACGTTTCTGTGGCAAAGGCACTGCACAAAAATCAGGGTGTCAGAAGCCACGCTGGAAATGTTCTTTTTATTCACTGAGGCATTTTTTCCCTGTGTTTATTTGCTGGTCTGTGTAGAAAATGTCTTTTTCCTCCTGACCTTTCCCTGCTCCTCTAAGTAAAGCCGCAGATAACTTTTGCTGCTCTATCCAGCTGCGTGTGCTCTGTAAGGAAACAATCCAGATTAAGGAAAGTTTAATTCCCACTCACTGGCATCAAACTAAGTTGAAAACAGTTCAAAACTCCTGCTGAACTTCAGGAAATTGCTTTCCCATAGACTTTGCCTCTATTGAAGCAATTTGGATAATTCAGGGGCAGATAAACCAGGATAACGATCACAACACAATGAAGTGTTTCCAGGACTAGGAGGGAAAGGAATTGATAATGAATTGTGGAATGTTTTAAAAGAAACAGCCGCAGGGGCTCCGATGGATTTTAACTCTTCACCGAAGAGGGAGGAGTGTTCCAGCTGGTCTCTGCTCAGGGATAGCCATGCAGGTTGTTGTGCCCAGGCCTCTGCTCAGGTCTGGAACGCTCCGTGGGGAGGAGAAGGCAAAGGGGAGGGCACAGCTGTGTGCCAGAGGCGGCTCAGGGCTCTAATCCTCCGTCCGTACGGACAAGATTAAAGATCTGCCCCGAGTTTTGATTAAGAATGCAAAGTTAAAGGATTAAATACGGGGAAGCCAAATTAAAGAGCTTTAAGTCAATCTCCAAACTCATCAAAGTACCCAATTTTTAAGCTGTCATTACAACATAGGATTAGTGCAAAGCCTCCCTAGCCCTGATTTGATGTCCTTCACTCAGCGATGTTTTCCCCTGCGGTTCTGTGCCCCGGCACAATCCCAGCTATTGTCTTATCATCTCACCTGGATCCCTGCTGGACCTTCCCGGGCTCTGCAGCCGTGTCCCACTTAGCCTGGGAGCCCACGGGGACACAGGGCTGTGCTGGCCCTGCCCTGCTTTGGGGACCGCCACCGAGTGCATCACAGCCCAGAGAGAGCTCCGAGGCACTCATGGAATTATGGAGCAAAGCAGTGGATACATCCCAGGGAACGAATATATCCCAGGGAATAAACACATCCCAGGGAATAAATACACCCCTGGAATAAATACACCCCAGGGAATAAATACACCCCTGGAATAAATACATCCCATGGAATAAATACACCCCTGGAATAAATACACCCCAGGGAATAAATACACCCCAGGGAATTAATACACTCCAGGGATAAATGCATCCCGGGGAATGAATGCATCCCAAGGAATAAATGCATCCCAGGGAATAAATACACTCCAGGGATAAATGCATCCCATGGAATAAACAGATCCCAGGGAATAAACAGACCCCAGGGAATAAATACACCCCAGGGAATAAATACATCCCAGGGAATAAATACATCCCATGGAATAAATACATCCCATGGAATAAATACATCCCAGGGAATAAATACACCCCAGGGAATAAATACATTCCAGGGAATAAATACATCCCATGGAATAAATGCATCCCATGGAATAAATACATCCCAGGGAATGAATTAAACCCCGTTCCTCCCCACCCCTGGGCCTGCTGACCCCAAAGTCCAGGCCAAAAGGGAATGATGTAATGAGCAGCCAGACAGGGATGAGGCCACTGTGGTATCCATCTCCAGGCACCTGGAAATGAGCCTGGAAGTGCCTAATTGCTGTGCACACCTTTCTGGAACCAGGAATGCTCTCAGCTGGAACTGCTGACAGCCCGGGATGGGGAGGGTGCTTCTGTCCAGGGGGTTCTGTCTGTTTTTGCTAATGCAAAAAACTGCTCTGAGGAATATCCTGCAAACTGCCAGAAATGTTATTGAGCATTCCTGCCGTGATGCATTAAGGTAAATGTTCCCCTGCTTTTCAGGATAATTAATCGTGCCCTTCCCATTTTTTATTCATGGAATTGGGCTGTCTCAGCTACATTAAGATTGTGCTTCCCAGGGCTTTTCCCACAAAAGATAACTTAATAACGCTGTTAAACACTTTGCTAATTAAAGCTTTAATTTGAAGTTACTGTCCCTTGTAAGACACTGTGCCATACAAACCATTTCCGAATTTGCATCTTAAACCTTAGAACTTTTTGTAAGAGTTAAGCACAACAATTCAAAGCTTCTTGAAGCCACTGTTTAACTTTCCCACATACCTGTGCAGAATGCCTTATCCAAAACATCAAAATTATGTGCTAGATTACGTGAGGGTTTTTTTTTTTTTAGAGGAAGATTAAAACTTTTGTTCTTTTTTGAGCTTTATCATCCTCCTTTCTATATTATTAAGGACTTTTCTCTGCCTGCTCTGTGTCTTGTGATAATTTGTGATAATTTTCCTCAGTAAAGGACATGGAGCAGTTCTGCTGTGCAAGTTATGTGAACAGACAATTCTGCTGTCAGTACCTAGTGTCCTTCAGAAATATCCTTCTGGATGGTGGAAGACAAGGGAAAAATACCTGGACTTTGGAAAAAAGGTGCATTTTTTCCTTGTAATACTTCTCCACCCTCTTTCTGGAAGCTGCTTGCTGCCCTCATTTGTTCTGGGTGTACTGCACATAACCTGAAAGTGCTTTCATTCCACAAATAAAACACAAACAGGTTTTCAAAAAAGAATTTGTATGTGGCTTTTGAATAATGGTGAGGGGCAAATTAATGTAGAGGGACAAGGAGAATGATGAAGGAGGGAAAACTGTTGTTGGAAGAACAAAGGAAAATGCGTTGATTGCCCAGAGAAGCTGTGGCTGCCCCTGGATCCCGGCAGTGTCCCAGGCCAGGCTGGACAGGGCTTGGGACAATCTGGGATGGTGGAAGGTGTCCCTGCCCATGGCAGGGGTGGATGGGATGATCCCTCCCAAGATCCCTTCCAACACAAGACATTTCATGTTGCTCTGATGATGATGAATTCATTTTCTCCTCTGTGAAAGCTCCAGATCCCCCAGCTCTCTGTGGTGCCCCCAACAAAATGTGACAGCTCCAGTGACTGTCCCTGTGCCTGGTCCTGAATGCTCGGAGCATTCATTTCAGTTTTTTGTGGCTTTGACTCCCTCGTTGGATTTGTGGCTCATTACGAGTCCCTTCACGTTCCCCCAGTTAAATTAAATGACTATTATTGCCTTCTCCTGCTCCCTGCCCCATCCAACTGTTGTTGTTTAATTAAGGATAACGTGCTGCTCTTCAGTGAGTGTTTGTTTACAGCCAGATAAATGTCAGGAATATGCTGTGGTGTAAAGTCTTTTAGCTGGGACTACTCAGGTCCTTTTAACCACTACTGCATCTGTAAAAAAGAAAAGTTGCCTTAAAATCTCTTTTTATGATGACTTTAAAAATATTTTAATTATTAACGTAAAAGAAAAGTGCAGTTCAATTTGTGCTTTTCGCGGTATCCTTCTTCTTGGCTTTGTTTTTTTTTTCTGCTTGTTTATTTGTTTTGGTTACGTGCTGGCAATCTGCATGCTTTGAACCTGGAGAGGAAAAGGGCATTTGTGATTTATCTGAGAGCAGCAGAGAGCCTGAACAAGCTATTGCCTGCAGACATGCCTATGCCATGCTTAAATCACCCTAAAAACAAAGGAAAAAATAATTGGGAAAGTGCCTAAATGCCTTTACTTTTTGAAATTCCCTTCCTCACCTTTACCAGAGTTAGAGAGAGGTTTGTTTGAGCCCTGGTGTGTTTTTGGTGACCAGGCTCTCACAGGGAGTGTCCCACTGAAGGGACATAGACATGGGGTGTTCCCTGGATGATGCCAACAGATGCCTGGCAGAGCTTTGGTCACCCAGAAAAGCCTTTAAATCCTTTCCCAGCACCTTCGTGTCACAAACAGGTGACAGGTGACAGCCACGGGCTGCTGAGGTGTTCTCTCAGATGCTGTGCAGCTCCAACCACACCTGTGGGATAGAAAATCCACAGCCTTTAACACACACTTGGGGTGTTTATTATGATTTTGTCCTTATTATTTAGGGATTGAAATAAGGAGAGTTTCGATCAGCTCAGAAATTCCTCTGAGGCTTCGCCGTTCCTGGCTTTGGTCCCTGGCTCAGCCCCTGGAGTGCCCTTGGTCAGGGTGCTGAACCCTCTGGAATGGTCCCTCTGCAATTCCCAGCCTGTGGAAACTCCTGGGCGTGGATTTCCCTCTGCCTTCACTCGCACTTTCCATCCCAAGTGGGTGGGAAGTGTCTGGGTTTCACCCTGAGCAGTGACAATGGCACCTGGCTTCGGCTGCAGCCTGGGCAGAGCTGCACTGAGAGCTCAGTTTCAGAGCTGCAGCAAATGATGAGAGCTGGAGGAGCTGACAGGAGAGACAAGCACATTTTAATTCTCTGGGAGAAACCTGGGGCCCCTAATGCACTCCTCTCTTGATGAAAAGCTGTAAATTCACGCTCCTCTCCGAGGTGGAGCAGCCCGCAGGTTCAAAGTGCTGAATTTCTGAGAGGCTCTGATCAATCACAGTCTCTCTGATTTGGCCAAACTGAGACAGAAAACCTCGGGAGGAATCTCTTCTCCATGAAATTCACAGAGCAGCTTTTCAGCCCCTGAGTGTTGATGTGGAGGTCACGCTCCTATCAATAATTATTGCCCCTAAGACTTTATCTGACTGTCCAAATCCAGGGCCCCGTTGGCTATTTCAGGGCTTTCTTGGGCCATTGGCTGAGTGGCAAAGCCAAATTTTGTTTCACCTCTTTGTATTAGTTGGAAAAAAGCTCCTTTGGAACCTCCCCTGTTGTTTCTGCCCCACAGCACTGCAGGTTTGGGGATTTCCTCAGAGCTCTGCAGGGAAGGGCTCAGGTTTGGGACTGGAGTCAGGAATGGGATGGGCAAGATTTGAGTAAAAAAAGAACAATTTTTGGTTTATACAACCAAAAATTTGGCTTCCTATATGGGACATTGCAATGTGTCTGGAAAGAGCAGGAAAGGTCTTCCATATATGTGTGTGTGTATATATATATATAAAATATATTTTTTTATTTTTATTTTTATTTTTATTTTTATTTTTATTTTTATTTTTATTTTTATTTTTATTTTTATTTTTATTTTTATTTTTATTTTTATTTTTATTTTTATATATAATAATTATTTTGCTCTTTTCAATAGCACTGGAAGGTCAGATTTGAAGGGAAAATCCCCTTCACAACCCTTAACTCCCAGAGCTGCTGTTGGATTTCCTAAACAAAAGCAGAATTGCAGCCATTTATTAAAACAAACCCCAGCACTGCCTGAGTTGAACAAACATTGATCATCTATTAATATCAAGGCTGGCACATCTTGCTGCTGCTTTGGCTCTGGATCAGCATCATCATTTATTAACATTTTGAAATAGCTCAGCAGAATGGATGATGCTCAAACCTGGACCTGAAAAATCTCCCCAAATGTCCTCACAGAGAACGTGGGAGGTGAGGAAAGCAGAAAAAAATCAGCCAAGGGTGATGCAGGAAATTCAGCCCCTCATTTTACCCACTTTCTGTGCATTTTGTATAAATCAAAGGCCGTGTTTTAAGTCTGTATTAGATCATCAAATAGCTCTTTGCAAAATGTCAGCAATTCGTTGCCCGAATAGCCTGCCAAATAATAGTGAATCAACTGCAAGTGGGATGCAGATTCTCCTGGAAGCTTTGGAATTGTTAACCTCAGCTAAACGCAGGTAACTCTTTAAGCACTTGCTGCACTTTGTTGGCTGAGTTAGGCTGGAAAGAACGGATTGAATAATCGCAGGAATGTGCTTAGACTGAAAGGTGCAGTTTGAGTTTGTCACCAGAGCTGTGCCGGCAGGTCCTCGCTGTGCAAACCAAACCTCCTGCAGGTCCCTGTGCTGCTCCAGAGACTTTCCTGCAGTCCCTCCTAGCGGTGCAGGTTTGGGGCTCTGTGATCAGCCCTGTGTCTCCACAGGCTCCCGGAGCAGCTCCATGCACAGCCTGCACCTTGGAACAGTTCAGATGTCACTCATCAGACCGAGTTGTTCACCTGAAATCTGCATTAAACACCAGGGAGGAGGTCCAGGTAACCCAAATTGCTTAAAGCCTGACAGACATCGGCACCAAGAGTCAAAGCAGACGCAGACAAGGTCACCTGGTGCCCCTGCGTGATGGACACAGCCTAAAAATGTTAATTAAAGACAAGAGTGAGGATGAGGAGCAGCTGAGGGATGGCCTCCAGTTTGGGTGCTCATGTGTCCTGCAGTGGCATTGGCATCCTGGTCCAGTGTCCCTGCTGGACTCTGGGTTCCTCCCCAAGGAGAATTCAGGAGCAGGAGCCCCTCCAGCCTCACTCTCCCGGACCTGTAGGAAAGCCCCCAACTGCTGTTGGAATATTTGCTTTCACCTGTGCTGCGGATGGACTTTTCCACTTTTCCAGCTTTCAGTCACCTAAAAACTCCTGGATGTGAGGGAGCTCTGCTGGTGATACACTGGAGCAACCCCAGAGACAGAGCTGAAAGCCAAGTTAATAATGAGTGTAGCCCTCCCTTTGAACGTCTCTCCCTTGGCACTGGGTCTCATTACAATCAATCGAAGGAGCACAAAACAAAAGGCCAAGTACTTACTGAGTTTAGCCTGTAGATAATTGAGTGGCAAATAGGTCAGGCAGGTTAGGAATTTATTTAAAGCATTTTATTTTGATAATGCCAGCTGTCACCAAGTGCTGCTGGCAGGGATGGCCTCCCAGTTCATTTTTCTTTTTTTTTCATTTTCTTCCTACCTGAGCAAGCCTTGACCCTTGAAACAGCAGCTCTGGTGCACAGTGCAGCTCTAGGCAGGGGCCCGGAGGTGTGGGCACTTTGCATGGTAAGAACAGACACTGAAAAAGGTTATTTAGCCATCAATAGCTGGGCAAGTTCGCTGTCTTTAATTCATTAGCCAGATAAACTTTAAATTTGGCTTTATACCGCTGGGCCTTCTGAAAGCACTGCAGCTCTCGAGCTCCAGATACGCACTGAAATGAGGAGACAACTTTGGGGTCTGGTGGAGAGCAAAGGTCTCCTTGCAGGACTCAGTCTCTGCCTGGGGTGACATTTCCGTCTGAAGAAAGGGAGGCGATAATTTGGGAAAAGTCAGGACAGTGAGAGCATGCTGGAAAAGCTCTCCACGACCCTCAGAGCATCCCCCAGGGATGCTCAGAGCGATTTAATCAGCAGAGAAAGATTATTTAATCAATCATGAATCTGGGGTTGGATGCTTTAAAGAGAGGTAATATTCCCCTCATTTTGAAAGGGAAGCAGGGAAAGAAGGGAAACAAGTGTGTCTGACAGAAATGAGTCATTGCTGGTGACATCCCCGGACAAGAGGAGCCTCTGTCAAACACAGAGAGAGTGAAACTCGGTCCCTGTGCTTCCCCTGTCCCCTCCAAAGCGGCAGACCCTGTGGATTTGGTTCTTCTGGGCTCAGGGGGGTGTGCAGGGCTCGTGAGACACCAGGGCAGCCCCAGCCCCTCCCGAGCGTGGGGTCCCCCAGGGTCTGCAGGATGTCCCCATGGCTGTGCCCTGCCCGGCTGTGCTCTGAGCAGGGCATGCATCTGCCCAGCGAGCTGATGGAGCACAGCAAATCCCTGCTGGATAGCGAAACGCCAGATTAGCAGTTAGGGAACCTCGTGATTAGAGAGATTAACTGCTAAAGACATCATTCCTCCCTCTCCTTCAGAGCCGGGAGTCCGTGAAAAAGCACCGCGCTGGCAATTAGGAGAGCAGGATGTGCTGACCTGCACAAGGGGACTGTGCTTTGGGAGAACATTTCTGCAGCATTTCTGGCTGCCTGCTCTTTGGGCAACCCATTTGTCTTCTCTGGACACTGAGGTGTTGCCTTCTCAGAAGATGCTGCTTTTTGGAAGGAAAAAGACCAGGCTGCTCCAAACCCCAATGTCCAGCCTGGCCTTGGACACTGCCAGCGATCCAGGGGCAGCCACAGCTGCTCTGGGCACCTGTGTCAGGGCTTCAAACCCTCCCAGGGAACAATTCCTTCCCAATTCCGTGGGATTCAGAGCATCGTCTGGTCCAGATGTTTCTGGAATTGTGATTCTTTGGGATAACCAGAGCCTTGGGTGGCTCTTGAAGTCCTCAGATATTTCTGACATTCCTTCTTTTCCACTTTCTCAGGAAAGGAACACAGGGATGCTAAATAACCAACCCTTCCTAAACCCAGAGAGTGTAGGGGAAAGATCAGCCGACACTGAAAAAAGGGCATTTCTGGGATGAAACACAGCTGGCAGCAGCCAGCAACATTGTATTTCTTTCTAATAAACCCATTATCCCTGCTTATAAACAAGTTATCCCTGTTTATAGACAAATTATCCGTGCTTATAGACAAATGTATCCCTGTTTGTAAATACATGTACTTCTGTTTGTAAGCAACAGTACTTCTATTTGTAAACAAGCGTATTTTTGTTTGTAGACATCCTGCTGCTGCCGGGATAGAGACCTAATGAGGACACTGACGTTCCTAATCTCTAACCAGGTTTCTCTGCTGCCATGCCGGGAAAAAAGCAGGAAAATGGGATTTGTTAGGATACAGGGGGAAGGTCACAGTAGTCGTACCTGCTCCTACACCCACTTTGGTAAAAAGTAACCAAAGTGCTCTCTCTTAGTTTCAGGAAAACATGAGTAGATTTTTTTAAAAAATTAAACTTGGAATTCTTGAATCCCAAGGTCTAAGCCACAGGGAAAAAAGAATTTAAAAAAGGCTTGATCATAAAGCTTTTAGCACTTTTAACCAAGTCATTTAAAAATACCTTAGCTGAGGCCTGTGGATGGCAGAGCAATAGAGTTACACCCACTGAAAAATAACAACCTGCTTTTCAGTCATTATTTCAACAATAACCTGCTTTCCAACCATTATTTCAACAATAACCTGCTTTTCAGTCATTATTTCAACAATAACCTGCTTTTCAGTCATTATTTCAACACTAGCCTGCTTTCCAAGCATTCCCGTGGTGCAGGGTCTGTCTGTGACCTGCTGATGGCACACAGGAATGAAGCTGCCTGCTCTCGGATTCTCTGGGAGCTCTCCCAGCCGGGGCTGCTTTTCCCAATTCCTGCAGCAGACTGAGCTCCCCAAAAGCAGGCACTGCTTCCCACTGCAGGCACTTCACAAAGACCCTGCTCTTCCCTGCCCCACTGCTCCCAACCTCTGAATGGACACCGAACAGAGGAAATGCTGACAAACAGCAATCGTAATTCCAATTTTCAGAGGAAGGAAAAGAAGAATCCAGGGAGTTTTGAGTTGCCTGAGAAGCACTTGCATGAAATAATTATTTTTTAAATAAGTGGGAGGAAATAAACAGGATTTAATCTGAATCTGTCAAAACCAGGCTTTACTTATCTGATGAATTTCCTTTTTTAAGAGCTTGACCCTCCATGGGTGAGGGAAGGGGTCTTTAATAAGCCTTTGATGTCCCTAAACCCAGGCTGAAATTCTCCCTGCCTGCACCATGCAGGGGCCACCCAATCCAGGCCAGACCTTCTGTTATCTCTGTGGTCAAGATTTGTCATAAATGGAATATTCTTGGCCCTAATTTCTGAGAGATTTTAGTTTCCAAGTCAAGAACTGCTTTATTGGCATCAGGCTCTAGAGGATATGGCACTGTGATTGTGTCAGTGTTGCTCACTGATCACTCCTTGTGGGAGTTTGATTTTTCTAACACCAGCACATGCTGCTGATATCAGCTGGTGCTATGATATTACCAAATAATAATGTTTTAAAAGAAATTGAATAGGGAAAAGATGGTGGAAAACAAGTTTCTCACAGAAAAGAGCCTGCAGAGTGTTCTTTACAATACCAGAGAGAATAAAAAAGCCTCGTTGTTGGATACCTTTGTATTTCACACATTTCTGTAGTCACAGTTTATGAGTTCATGGTGTGAATTTTCACTTTGGTGTCTGGGCCCTGCTTTCTACACAACTGCGCTCAGCAGGGCTGCGATCTTCGCTTCAGGAGGGAAAAGAAAAGTTTCACTGCCAGCTTGTTGGAAAAAAGAACCCTGTCAGTTGTTTATTGATTTATTTAGAAAGCACGTACAGCGATGCACGGGGAGGGGACAGAGATGCAGACCAGGTGAGCCCCGAAGGAGAGCCGGGCGCTTCCCGGAGCATGGGGAGCACATCAGTCCAGGTGAGCCTGTCAGCCTCTGGATGCCAAGAGGAGCCCAGGGAGGCTGTGGGGACAGGAGTGGCTGTCCCCAGGCCAGCAGAGTCCCATGCAGGCGGGCAGGCTCCATCCCGCGGCGCTCAGGCGATGCTCTCCTTGCGCAGCGAGCGCCGCTGCTGGCACGTCAGGATGCTCGGGAACGATGGCCTCCCCTTCGGCCTCGACCTCTTCTTCAGCTTCTTCTGGTGCTTCAGGGAAATTCCCAGCTCCTCCATGATGGCGTTGAAAGAAAGACACTGCGGGGACAGGGGACAGCGTTAAACACTGCCCTGCCCGTGCCTGGCTCGGCTCCCTCGGAGGTTAATTTAACTTTAACTTAGCTGGAGCTGCTTGGCAATGTTGCCGAAATTCTCCACAGGCACATTTGCCGTGTTTTGGTGGCTTTGCATCCCAAAACTTACCCTTTTTCATTTCCCCCTGACCTTACGAGAGAAAAGATCTCGTTTTAAATACCATATACTTTAGTCACAAAAAACCATGAGTACACTAGAGAAAACAAAGAAGAGTTTTTGAAGATTTCTTTGTGATTTTGTTGTTTTCCCCTCAAGAAATTAACAGACATTTCTAAAATATGGCCCAGCCCTCAATCTTCTTCTTTCTTTGGAAAGAATCTTTTCAAATATTGTGTGTTGAAGAAAGGAGATAATTACCACAAGAATCAGGGAGCTGAACAGTTTAGAAAGAAAGAAGAGATCTTTGTTCTTCCCACCATCACAACATTAACAAAGACTTTTGGGGCAAGTGGAAACTTCTTTTAAAATCCACAGCTGGAACAATTACATATAACACAAAGAAACACAAGGAGCCTTTAAGTGGAAGTATCTGGCTTTGCAAAAACAAAGATTGTTCTGTGCAAATATATCTGAATAGATTATTTCTGCACAAAATCAAGTGATGGCAGCAGTGGGAAACAAAGCTTTAAGCACCTTACCTTCATGGAGCTGAGTGAAGTGCGTGGCCTGGTTCTGCAGCGAGCTCCAGCCCCCAGTGTGGGAGGGAATTTTAGGGGTCCTGTGTGTGCCACCCTCCCTTTGCCAAAATAACACAGGAATTCCAGCGGGACTCCCCTCTGGAAACAGCAGGAGGAGCAGGTATGCTCTGAACGCTGGTTCTGTATTGCTCCAGGCTTTTCAGGAGAGCAGCACCGCTCATTTCCAAACTAATAAACCCAAATGCTCCGAGTGGCTGACTTGGCCTGGATTATTGCTCTCTATGATCTCAGCTTTAATTGAGTTTTTAAAATCTGGATTACAGAGTGAATCCCGAACGCCGTGGTAAACAGGGACAGGATCCTGTTAACCGTTTGTAGGATTGATCAGGCTTATTTTTATTTTCTGCTATTTTATTTTCACTGACCGCCTAATGCGCTGTATTTAATCACAGCCATCAGTCTCTACGGAATGCAGGGAGGGATGATTTCTGCAGATGAGAGAGTGCATTTTACTGCCTTGTTAATAGGCTGGTGTTTTAATTTTCCAAACGGATTCCTATTACTCAGACTGCAATAATCGCAATGCCTTGCACATTCATCTCCACAAAACAGCCCCGTGAAGATCATTTTGCATCTGCAGACAGATACACAGAACATATTGCTGGGAGGCTTTTAATATCTGATCTGTGCAGTGCCCAGTGGTTCCACTTCCAGCTGTCTGGAATTTTAAAATAAATATTATCAGGAAGTCTTCCAGTTGTTCTTGGGAAAAGTGGTCCAGAGCGAGCACAGCCTCAGGCAGAATGGTGTGAGATTTACAGGAAAGCCATGGACATGGAACACACTCCCTGGGGAATCCCGGGCCATGGCCTTCATGGAGGCCCAGCAGCCTTCAAAAAGGGATGTTGGCATGAAAATGCGATTTTAAAGGGTAATAATGGATTGGTTTTCTGTCTCATATTCAGGTAGCCAGACTGACAGGGCTGCTTTAAATCTCCTTTTTTTCCCTCTCTGTTCTGTCCACTCTGAGACTGCCCAGAACAAGAGCAGAGTGGGCACAGAGCGATGCCTTTTACAACTTCATAAGGAATTTAACATTTTGCTTTCAGCCAGCTCAACTCTCTCATTCTGGCAGTGTCAAAATGCTGCAGGCCATGGCATGCAAAAGGCAATGTCATCCTTTAGAAACAGAACAGGTTCCGCTCTCCGTGTGTGATGTGAGACTTTCTCTGTGCCCTTTGGTCATTTCAGCAGCTGTTAAAGCTTAGTCATGAAGCCCCCAAATCCTTCCTTACACTCCCATGCAGAGGTCTGCAATAAGCTTTAGGAGAATTATGGATTCAGAATTTTAAAAAACCCAACAAAACAAAAAGCACCCATAAAATAAAGTAGAAACAATGAAAAAAAAAGGAGCTGTAGTCAGGATTTATCAATATGTTCCTTGTGCTGCTGAGCTACCACTGGGGACAAGACGTTTTAGTTGCATTTTATTAATACCTCACAAAACCAACCAAATAACAATAAAAATAATAATAAAAAAGCTGCCCCAAACCCAGTGGTGCTGTGTTGAAGCACTGAGACTGTGAAAATCAAAGGACGTTGGGCAGATTTTATCCTGGAAGAACAGAGCAGCTCAAGGACAGAGGAGGAAGTGTAGAAGTCAGGATTTTTCTCCTGCACCCATACCTGGGACACTGACCTGTGTCTTGTGCTGAAAAAAAAAGTGATTTATCTGTGCCCAGAAGGAAAAATGTCCCAAGTAGTCTCTCCTGGTGAGTAAACTGCTGCTGGGGCACCTTAAGAATCTGTGTGAGTATTCTGTCACCGAGGGCAGGAGGAGATCCCCAAACTCACTCTTATAACCTGACAGTTTCTTGTGCAGTCACTGTCAAAGCAATGTGACAGTAATCCACGGATTAATTGAACTTTTCCTCACTTATAGAACTGTTCCTCTGTGCCCTGGTCACGAGAAAAAATCAGCAGAGCTGCTTGCTGCTCTCCCACATCATCCCAACGCCAGTGATGCCTTTTGAGAACTCTTTTTGTGCCTCGGGATGGAGCTCCTCAGGGACAGCAGGAGCTGCTCTGTAATTCCCCTGGGGAACTGCTCCCAGTCTGTGGGGACAGCTGAGCCCAGGGAAGCGATGGCTGTCACTGCCAACAGGACTGTTGGGACTGACAGATGGAAAATGTTTACCCAGCAAGTGACAGAAATGCTCTGGATCCTGCACTAATCCAAGGAACAATTACAAAACCAGCCCAAGCTGCAGCCCAGAGGATTTCTGTGTGGAGCAATGATGGAGATAAACACATTAGGCATCTTCCTTCTCCTCTGAGAATTGAGAGGAGCTGAATTTAATTAGTTTTTAAGTCTCTTCTACTGGGAAGTTGCAAATAAAAAGTGCTTTCTTAAATCAGGTATTCAGAGGACCTAATTCAGGTCTTTTCTGGCAAGAAGGAGCATTTTATGGAGAACCAGAGCTTTCAAGGCCCCATTCAAACAAGTTAAGAGACCATTGTGAGCAAGACAATTTCTTGCAGCATCTGGAGTGGAGCATAAACTCCCACCCACGGCTGAGCAGAGGAGAATTGGTAGAGCCAAGCTGTGAGCAGCAGAGCTTTGTCACAAAACCACTCCAGCCTGCTGCCGGCAGGATCAGAACTGTCCCGGGGCTGAGAGGAAATCCCAGGGCACTGTTTGCTCAAGCTTTCCTCAGCAGCCAGAGAGCAGCAACTCAAGGAGGAGCACTTGGGGTGTGAAGGCATCGCTCCAGCGAGTCCCTGCCTGCAGCAGAGGGCAGGAATGGCCCTTGGGAAACAAAGCAGAGAATTGTCTGATGAGCGGGGACTCACTGGGCAAGAAAACAGAAAGTGGGGTCAGGGGTGAGCGGTGAGGGAGGGAGATGAGCTGGTGAGACTGGTGGGACTCTGGGATACACTGGAATGCACAGAAAAGGAAACACAGGGGTTTGCCGCAGTTCATGACACCCACGAGCCGACATTTCCACTGCGTGCATCTCAGATTGTTGACATCTGTTTTTTGGTGGCAAAACCACATCCAGTCCATTGTCCCCTGCCCTGTCAGTCCCCCGCGGGCTGAGGCCTGGAGGAAATCCAAGAGTTGTCCTTCCAGGTTATAAAACACACCCAGTGCCAGCCTCCCACACAAAACATCCCACCAGGGGTTCAATATGCAAAGCAGCACCAGGGCTCTACTGTCTGGGATAAATTGATATCCTGATTTTTCCACTGAGGAGCTTTCTCTGTTACAAATGAATATCATGAATTGCTCAAACAAGACAATGGAGTTGCTCTGTTAATGGCCTGTACGGGTGTTGCCTGAGGGTGCTCCTGTTGAATATGTTCTTAATGGTTACACGGCATAAAATTTAACTGATGGATCTGATTCTGTGCTATGATAGTTACTTGCAGGCTTTGACTAATGAATTTTAAATGGAGGAATTAAAATTCATTAAATATTGACACAGGGAATAAGAGATGCCAGCTCCACATCTCCGGCTGTGTGTAGCAGGGGGTCAGGAAGTTAATGGAGCCCTGCAGGGTGTTTGGGGGGCTCTCGGAGAGCTGCCTGCCCCACTTGCAGCAGAGACCTGGCTAAATGTTCCTTGCTGCTTCCAGCAACGAGGCTGCCATGGCTCAGCTTGGCTCGGGGATGAGATGAAAAGGAGGTCAATAATTTTTCTTACCTGAAGCAGGCGAATTGCCCCGGGAAATGACAAGATGACAATTGCACACAAGAGACTGTGATAATTCTGAGCGGCTGCTACGCCGTGCTGAGCTCCCTGCTGGTCACAGTGTAGTTATTCCCTGCCATATGCATTTAAACGGCCCCGATTTGGGGGCTTTGGCTGTTTGCTTTGGCTCAGCCATCCCTGAGGCCGTGCCCTGTGCCAGGGCCATGCCCTGCCTGGCGTGACGCCCTCCCCGCACACACCTTGGTCCTGTCCTGCCTACACCGTGTGGATGGAGGGCTGCGCTCGGACCCCTCGCTCCTCCCGGATTAACTTGCCACAGTCTAACTCCGTGGATAAGGTGGTGCCAGAGGTGGAGTTGGACGGGTGGGGTTGCTTACACTGCAGTCCGTAAAAGAAACAAAAGGCCTTGCATGCAAAAGAAGAGAAATGGAGACAGTAAATAAAGGAACCAAGCAAAACTGAAAACAAGCATGAGAATGATTCAAAAGCCATTGAAATAAAAAGAGACTCCAGTTATGGAAACGGAAAAGCCACAGATTGTACTCAACAATGCTTTGGATTAGCCGAGTGATAACACACCCTGCACAGCATTTCCCATCCAAGCTGCTTATTTCACCAGGGAAAAGAGAAACAATCCCAGGGAAACCAGAGAGACTCACTGGAATCGCTGGTATTGGGCTCTCCGGGAAATGGCTCTGGAAAAGCAGCAGGATGTGCCACATTAGCTCGATGGTCTTAATTATTAAGCAGCACCCTGCTGTGCAGCAGCAGTGCAGGTGCAGCAATGGGGTGTGTGTGCAACCCTGAATTCTGCATCACTCACCCCCACACTGCTCAGGAAATGAACATTCCTGACCTTTAGGTCTGCTTTGCTCCTGGCCTCAGGGAGGCACTGCCTTTCACAGACTCCTGAAAGGATTCCAGGATATTCTGCACCATGTTAGCACTTAAACTAAACACTTTAATTATACTAAATATTTTAATTAGCTGCAACTGTTCTCCAAAATGTATTTGGATAAAAGATCTCCTGAGACATGAACAAAACAAAGATACCAATACATTTTTTATGCATTTTATGCTAAAACGGGCTAAAGTACTAATTGGAAAGCTGCAATATATGCAAATACATGCATCCTTTATCTCTGCCTCATCCCAAACCAGGGACACTTTGAGTGACATGTCCTGGGATTGCTCCATGAGCTGCATCTGTTTTCTGTGGGCAGTGACACTGCTTCTAATGTAAACCACCTCCCAGAGCGAGTTCAAAATGTTCCCTTCTCCTCCCACTCATCCCTGCTGCCCTCTGGGTGGTCCTTTGCCTGCACAGCCATTTCTGGTGTTTCTGTCACCACCCTTGCAGGATGACACCTTGGATGGGGAGGGGGAGTCCCCCATGGAAAAGCTCCTGCCTTTCCCACTAAAAGTACAAAGGGAACTTCAGCAAGCCACTTTGAGATAGGTGCCTCCCATCTGGGAGCCTGGAGTGAGGGAATGGGAACCTTTGGGGATTCAGGGGCCACCCCATGTCCTGCAGAGTGGGGTCCCTTGTCCCTCAGGAAAATCCTGCTGGAGTGAGGAGGAGCCAGACAGGGCCACAGCCAGGGACAGGACAGAGCCAGGACAAAGTGCCCTGGGGCAGGAGGGGCTGGTGACAGCTTCAGGAGCACTGTCCCAGCTCCTGCTCACGCCCTGCCTCTTGCACAGGGCTGCTGCTTGGGTAAATGGCTGTTTACACTTGGTTCTAATGATTGATCCTTTCTCAAGAGCCACTCTAATGCTCAAGGCGTGATTTACACACAGCATTTCCTTTGTTTTCCCTCTGCCCTTTTAAATTGCTCATTACACTTCAGTGGAGCTATAACCAGGATTTCTTTGGCTCCATAATCTTACTTTACAGTGGCATCCATCACCTCTCACTGCTTTGAAGTGCATCCTTCAGCACAGCTTGTAAAGCCCTGGCTCTGAAAAGAGATGCTTTCTGGAGCAAGAGGAAAATTACACTTGGGATTTGGATGCGCTTCCCTCAAAGGGCTCGTGTTGATGCCACGTAAAAACCCAACAGCCTGGTTGTGCTTTATTCCTTTCCAATGTAATTTATGCTTGAAGTCCTAAAGTTCAAGTAGAAACTGTTGGAGAAATTAACTGCCCTTGCTCTGCACTGCCCTAGTAAGCAGCACTAATTGGACCGTGGGTGAGGCACTTCCCTGTTGTTATTAATAAACAATTTGTCGTTAGAGGCAGGAAAGCCTGGTGAGAGCTGAGCAAGATGAAATTTCCAGCCCAGCTCGGGGCCACGGGGCAGGGCTGGCTCACCTGCTCGATGTCGCTGTTCTTGCGGGACTTGTAGATGAACTCGCCGATGGCCACGAACACGGAGAGCACCAGCCCTGCCGCCAGCACAATGAAGATGCCGCCGATGTTCTCCACGCCCAGGGCGCTGGCCTCCTTGCTGTCCTCCTCGGGGCAGCCGTTGCCTCGCCACCACTTCTCCTTCATCATGTGCAGCTTGCCCTCCTCCTGCAGCTGCAGGATGGCGATGGTGATCTTGTCCCGGTACGGGGACCCTGCGGGGGACAGCGAGGCCTGGCAGGGCTGGCAGGGAGCAGCTGCACCCACGAGCACTCCCTTATCCCAGGACTGGCTATTCCAGCCAGGAAGGCTGCCTTTCTCCATGGCTGGAGGTGGGAAGGGGAGTATCTGCTGGTGCCTGCCCTGGGGATTGGGAAGCAGAACACTCCACTGGTGCAGTTATTTGAGAATTCATTATGATTTTAGGGTCTCCGAGTGAGGTTTATTTAAGCCTTGGAAATGTGTTTTCTTGCTAAGTCATTCCTCCACATCATATTTGAATATTGCTGTGAGCACCCTTGGAGAATTTCCGCTTTGCATCCCTTCTATGGCTCCAACATCTGTTGGTTTTTGCTGCTGCATGGAAATGAGTGGCTGCCCCAGAGAAGCAAATCCACAGGCACTCAGACACTTCCCCTTCTCATTTACACCTGCACCACCCACAACTCCACCTCAGCCACCTACAGCCTGGAAGAACACTGTGTGGACGAGTTTTTTTTATCGTGATTCACAACAACAGCGGCCCTGCAAGGTGAAAATAGCAACTATTTCATGCTTTTGGTTTGCAGGCCATCATTTGCCAAATGATGTGTGCGCAGGATCTAGTGGAAGGTGTCCCTGCCCATGGCAGGGGTGGCACTGGATGGGCTATAAGGTCCCTCCCAGTCCAGGCCATTCTGTGACTGTGATTCTCAGATTTTCTTAAACTGCCATTTCACCAGAAGTCACATTGTGCTGCAGCCTGATGAAGGCAAACCAAGTTTTAAGGCAGACTGTGTGCCACAATTCCAGGGACCCCGTGGCACACAGAGACACAGGCGCTTTGGAAAAATCTCACTGAGGCACCACTCCTGTGTCCTTGTGCATCGCAACAGCCTTGGAAATTCAGCCTCCCAGCTCCAGCTCTCCTCCTCATTTTGCTGTGCAGGACATTATTAGAAATCCTTGTCCCACGGATCCATATGCTGTCCATTTCCTTTATCCCCAGCCCTGTCTGAGGAGAAGCAGCGTGAGGAACATTGCAGCTCCTCAATTGCTGTGCCAGCACTCAGCTGCTGCTGGGGCAGAGCACTGCCAGCACCGGGCCCTGCTGTGACTACAGCTGCCAGGAGACATGTGGCAGACTATCCCAAATCCATTTGGGAAGCCAGAGCCTGGCACTGCTTGAGGCAGCCAGCTCTGAGAGGAGAACGTGCCTGCTGTAAATGGATGATTTGTGTGCTTGCTGTTACGGACCCAAAAATAACAGCACAGAAAACGGGCCAGAAACACCTCCAAACACTGGCTTTGCACAGAAAAGTGAATTATTACTGCTGAAAGCAGCAGTGCCTCGCAGAAGAGAGAGCAGAATTGTCCCTGCCTTAGGAGAGGTTTGTCCCCTGGAATGGGTGAGGCTGCAGGACTCATCCATTTGCCCTCTCTGGAAGGACACAGCTGGGAGGGGAAGTGAAGCAGCCAGAGCCACCAAGGAGGATTTGTGGGGTTGTTCATTCCTTCTTGCCATGTTTATGTTGCCATCAGGATCACCACAACTCTTCTGGAGGGGAACAGGCACCTCCATATTTCTGCATGTGCTTTTAGAGTTTGTCAAGAGTGCCTGGAGAGCTCTGTTGGTGATGGTTTATTGGTGAGCTCTAAAACCACCCACAAATCCATCTCAACACCTCTTTGAATATTCAGCACATTAGTTATGGCCTCTGAGCTATTAACAAACCTCTTAGGCCAAGAAATGCATTTATCTACTTTCTTAGCAGTCTCGCAGGGAACTGGGAAGAGCTTTAGTGCCAGAATTACCTGCATCAGCACTGGCACTGATACTGGAGTGTGAACTTCGGTGTTAAGGGTCATAGACAAGCCTTTTTTGTCTTTCTAATTTTCCGTACAGCCCCTGCAATCAATACTCTTGAGTGCTCTGAGAGAAATAACAGAGCCTTGGGGGTCCCTCTGAATGGTGGAGGGTTGATCTTGTTTATGAAGTCAATTGTTTATGAGGTGCTTGATGGTACTGGATTATTCCACAGTGCTTGGGGATATTTATTCCCCTGAATTTTGCAGGTTTTCCTTCAGAGAAAAACAAAGGTGCACTTCTCATACAAGAAACATTTCATAAATATATTTCACAGCTGCATTTCCAATGGCTGCACTCTCTCTGAGGATTGCCATCTGTTCCAATTACTCCTTCATTGTTCTTGGTTTAAAGTGTGGCAGCTTTATAACTGCAAGGAAACTCTTGCCACGAGTTTGTCATTCTTGGGGACTTCAGCTTTTGTATAAATTTCCTCAGGGTGCCAAGGCTGCTCTCACACATGCAGTGGAAAAATACACTCGGAATGTCATGTCTGTGACAATCTGTGTGAGCACCACAGAGAGTGACAGTTCCGAGTGCAGAGGTGTTCCTCCCTTATTTATATCTGTTCTGTGAGGCAATGGATGAACCAATCCACAGCTGGACAGGGCTTGGAGCAGCCTGGAGTGGTGGAAGGTGGGCAGCACTGGATGAGCTTTAAGATGCCTCCCAACCCAAACCCTTCTGTGGCACTGTAATTCCATGAACAGAGGACAAAACCTGGCTCCCCATTGCCACTTGTTCACAAGTGCACACCATGGCAGGGACACCTCCCACTGTCCCAGGCTGCTCCAAGCCCTGTCCAGCCTGGCCTTGGACACTGCCAGGGATCCAGGGGCAGCTACAGAGATCCTCTGGCCACCTGTGCCAGGGCCTACCCACCCTCCCAGGGAACAGCTCCTTCCCAATATCCCATCATCCCTGGCTTTGTCAGTGTGAATCCATTCTCCCTTGTCCCATTTGTGATATCCCAGGAGTGATTCAGCCTCAGGGGACACTGTGGCTGTGCTCCCCAACATCTGGGCCCCAGAGGCTCTTACCGATGGGGGTGCCCACGCCGTAGCCCTTGGAGTCGATGAGGCCCCCGATCTGGGTGAGGTTGCAGTTCCTCTGGGTCACGTACTCGATGCTGGTGGACTCCATGAGCAGGGCGTAGTCGGTGGTGAGCACGCGCTGGATGCCCTCGTCGTTGTTCTTCACCAGCGCCGTCTGCTGCCGGCTGCTCATGAACGCCCACATCTTCTCGTACGTCGAGATTTTGGATTTCTGGGGAGGGAAAGGAGGCACAGCATCACACCAGCACCCAACCTGCGCTTGCCAAATGCTCCTCGGCCTCCCCAGCCTCAATGGCAGGATCACATCTGGGGTGACCGGGAATCCATAGCAGGGTTTCCTTCCCGCAGCATTTCTGGGCTTTATGCTGAGGAATCTCTTTTTCCCCCACTTCCTTTGCAGTGCCGGGAGCTTCACTACCAGCCTGGCTGTGAAGCGTTGTAACGTTTCCCGGGCCGATGTCGTTCCAGGGATGGCAGCACCCAAGCAGCTGAAGCAGTGCAGCTGGACACTGCTGCCCTCGGACACCCTGCTGCTGCTGGCTGGGCAGACCCACTGCTCTGGGAGCAGTGATGAACAAAGTGATGAACAGAGCATCCATCTGCCTCTGCTCTGCTGCCATCACTTGCCTGGAAGTCACGTACTTCAGTGTTAAAGTTGGAGAAACAAACCAAATCACTCCTGCTTTGTGCTTTCCACTGCAATCAGACCTAAGGACGTGATCCTTTTGCCACGGGGGTTGAGGGTAGTGTCCCCTCAGTCCCTCAGACCCCTTACAGCCATCCAAGCTGATTCCAGGCTCAGTTTCAAATGCCAGCTTCTGCAGGATTCCTGTGAGAAGCTGATTTTCTGGTTCTTCGAGCTTTAATTGTTAATATGCCTCACCTGTAAATTCAGTGTCTGTGAATGTCACCTAAATTCCACCTCAGTTTGGCAAGCCACAGGATACCACTAAACCCTGAAGGTGGTTAAGTGGCTCTTTACAAGTAGAAATCATTTTTACTGCTCAGTTGGGAATATTTTTGAAATTGATGCTATGTTTATGCACCAGACTGAGTCTGACAGGGAATTTACGGGAAGGATGTATTCCTTATTCAAGAGAGTTTGCAAGAAAGATCTTGGCTTCTCAACTTGCCAACTCCCATTTTTTTCCAGGACAGATTCTATGCCAAATAGTGGCCTTTGAATTTTCATTAATTTCAGTGGAAACACATCTGCACTTTAGAAGGCAGGAGTTGGCACAGGCTGCAACACAGGATTAAGATCTGTTCTCATGGAGGGACAAGAAAGCAAGGGAAGATTTATGGATGTGCTGGAAACAGAGCAGGGCAGCAGTCTAGAGAAATAAATGTGTCACTGCTTGGGCATGGGAAACATCTTGCCTTCAGCTGGACGTCTCCCAGATTTGGCCATTCCCACAGATGGGCAAGGCTGCCTGGGATGCTGCTGCCTTGCCCTCCTAGAAGGTTCAACTTCCTTGAGCTGCCCGGGTCCCCTTTTTGGGGTATTTTCCTCTGCTCTGGCCAGATCTGGGTTCTGTGCACAGGGAGAGGGCCGACTCTGAGGCTCCTTTCAAAGTCAGAACTCCATTTCCCCCCCACAAATAACTTGCGTTGCTTTTGTTTTCATTGCCCCCAGAGTCTGGCTAAAAGTCAGAGTCACTGCAGAAACTTCCCTGAAAAATATTTCATCTTTACAATCATTCTTCTGGAGGGGAAACTACTGCAACAAGGATAGTGGTGCTAGGCATTCCAAACCAGTGGGCAATCACTGGTTAATACATGCATTACAGACACCACTAACTAAAACTTATGTAAGCTTGAATAAATGCAAATAGAGCTTTCAGAAAAGCAGTGGAAGTACCTTGCTTTTGTAATGTGATTCCCAATCTCCATCCCATCCTGTGTAATCTCATCTTCCAGGGGCTTCCTGCTGCTGCTGTGAGCACAAGGTCCTAAATCAAAGCTCTTTAGGGTCTGCTTTGTGCCAGCATCTTTTTCTATGCCTGATGTCTGCAGAAATCATTTTCCCACGCGTGTCCCTCACAGCGCTGAAAACCAGACGGGTCTGGGCTTTGCCCCTCATGTCCTACGTGCCACTGCCTTGCTCCTCTCCCCTCGAGGAACACCCAGCACCTTATGGCTTGCTTTAGAAAATGCTGGTCTGAACAAAAAGAACTGTTTCCCTCAGCATTTCTTGGCTTTAGTTCTATTTGATTTGACAAATCACACCTTGCAGCACAGAGAGCACTGGAGGTGAAGACCTTTCCCCAGTGCATCCCAGCCCCGCAGGGATGGACACCCTCCGTCCTTCGGGGCTGCTCCTGTCCCTCTCCCTGTCCCAGCACTTCAGCACTGCGGGCAGGGACAGCTCCCAGAGAAGAGGCAGAGTCCGGAATGTTATGGCAAACGCGTTTTAACTGTGCTGCACCATGGCTGAGTGCGGGAATGGAGGGGCTGCTGCCCAGATCCCCTCCTGCTCCTTCTCCTCATTCCAGCCCCTCCCCGGTGTGTGTGTGTTTACTGAGCTCAAGGAGGATCCGCAGCATTTCACAGTCCCAGGGAGGACTCAGAGCCTTCAAACTCAGAGCCTTCCTCTGCAGACAGAACTATCTGGTTTTGTACTGTACCTCTCCAGGATTTTTTATTTCAAGTTTTGGACAGGACAAAGAACACCTAATCTTGTGAGGATCTGGAGAGGCTTCCATAATTAAAATCATAGCACCTTTTACAGAGGACTGTGAGTGTTTACAAGTGTGACACATTGCCTTTTTCATGCATTTTCACTGTGTCACCTTCCTTCACCCCAGTTTCTGCTCTGTCCTTCCCCTGTGCTTGTGTGCACATCTATTTCAGGCACAAATAAACTGGCACACGTAGTGTATAAATATTTAACCACCTTGTCTGAAATCTTTCTTTTAGAGGCTTACATGCTTTTAAGCCTACCCATTTCTGCCTGAGGGATTAATGGTGCAAAAAGACATCAGTGTAAAACCGAAAACAGCTGTAGGAAATTTGTTCTGAACTTCAGGATCTATTTCCTACAAAAACATATGGATGCAACAGGTTTTGAAGTTTCGCCTGGATGGGCATTCTCCCTTTTCCCTGTGAAGGGCTGGTGGCTGTGGCAGGGCAGGCTCGGGCTGCAGCAGCTGTGCATGGCACTGATGTTGTTTTGCCCCATGTGCTGCTCCCCCATGGAGTCTCATCCCCGTCACAGTCTCTGTGTGTGTGACTCTCCACAAACACCATCCTCAGCTGCCACAGGGAAAAGCCTGATCTGGGCTCGTCCTGTGCCTGCCTTCCCTGCTGAGACTGCTGATGAAGCTGCTAATTAATTCTGACTGTAACAGGACTTTTGTGCATGTATTCTATATTTATGGCTTGTTGGCTTTTACACTGATATTTTATAAGATTATCCATTTTGTATGTAATTAATACTAATAATGAAGGGGAAAAGAAAAGAACACAATAATCACAGTTATCTACCAAACAACTGGCCACAGAAAATTGTCTTTCACTTACAGATGTGCTCAGGTGTGTGTTGATAGTTTGGGTGATGGATTTTGAAAAAGGGACAAACAAACTGCAGAATTATCGTGGCGCAAATGTTACTTTCAGCAAGCGAAGCAGACTCTTCCAGCTGCTTTTTAGTGAGGCGGCTGGAAGGAAACAGGATCCCAGCTGGAGGAGAAGATCCCAAGTCCCTGCCCCGGCTCCCATCAAAGGCTATTATTTTTTCCCCTCTGGCCAGAGCATCTCTGGCCCGGGGTGGCCTTACCTTGAAGAAGGTCATTGTGGATCCGTCTCTGACAGCCCCGTACTCGATCTTGGTTTGCTTCGCCAGGTCATCCGCCGAGTCGATGGGGGACTCCATCCTCTCCACGGTCAGGAAGGCAGCCAGGTTGGCAGTATAGGATGAGATTATGATTAAGGTGAAAAACCACCATATTCCTCCAACTATTCTGGTGGAAAGAGCTTTGGGCATCAGCTCTGATCCTGTTACAACACCATCAAAACAATCATGTTAAAATGAGGCTGAAAGATGCCTTTGCTGATACCACAGACTGGTTTTAGGCACAGAATGCTTTTATGAGCTGTAGCATGATAAAATGATTTCAACAATAATCTCACAGATGCACAGCTGACATTTATAATGGGAACACACTGGGAAGGGGATGTGTGCCATGATACATGACAAATGGAATTATCCTTGGGTCTAAGCCCCTTACCTCTCTGAGCTAACCATCCTTGTGACATTAACCTTGTACATCCCCAGCAAGCTGCACTGGTAATTTCTGTCTGCTTCTGGAATCCCTTTGTGCCTGGACACTGCAATCAATTCTGTAACCAGAGCTCTTTAGCAAACGCTATTCTGCTCACAAGCTACCTGACAGAAATACCTCCCGGGAGGAGCCTGCCCTGTGCAGCCTGTGGGCACATCTCAGCACCGACAGGGAGATCGATAGAGCTCCCTGCACTCCAGCGACCCTCAGCTCAACCCCCAGGAAACTTGTCTGTAAACGTGTGCTTCACCTGGAAAAATCAGAGGGTCAATGGACACGTCTCTCGGATCTTCAGGACATGCAAAGTTTCGGACAGTGTATTTAACACTCATTATTCTGAAGAGGTTTTAGCAGGTCTCTGCCGCTGCCATAAATCCCCACAGAGCGGCATGCTCTGAAAAGCACTGAAAAGCACCTGCACTGAAAAGGTTTCTGAGCAGCTCAGATAACCTCTATTTCAGCTGCAGAGACACTGGTGTTTCTAAGCATTCTGAGGCAATTTTTTTGCTTTTTTTCATTAGGGGCCATCCCCACATGAATTCTGTCCATAATGGGGGATTCAAGGATCTGGTTCAGCAAAGCTCTTAGGCAGCCACCTGAGTACTTTTGACTTCAAAATTAAGCTTTTGCACAATTATTTTGCTGATGAAGGATGGACTTAAGAAAATACTTAAGAGTCTGTGAACAGAGTGGTCAGGGCTAAAGCTTTTGGTGTGACAAACATATTTTTTTTACTGGAAAAAAAAATTGATGTCTTATGACTCCCCAGGTATTCAGTGAGTTCTGCAAGAAATTTCAACATATTACAGAGAACCTTTTCAGCCGTTGCAAAAACTCTGATTGTGACTTTTGGGGCAGAGACTGAAAGGGTAAAATCTTGCCCACCAACCAGCAAACAGATTGAAGCTGGCTTTGTAAACACAGAGCTGAGTCTCTTAAAGGTCAGAGCTAAGCTTAGCCCAGGGGTTGGAGTGTGTTGACAGAACTGCCAAACAGCGAGAGCAGTCTGAAAGCAAAAACTCTCCCTTGAAATTTTCCAGTCCAAATGGAGTTGTTTCCAGAGCTGTAGCTCTGTCTGGGTCTGTGTTTGGGGTTCTACTGTACTTTCTTGCTTTTCAGATTAGATTTTTTTTTTTTAAATACAATGAAGTATTTCCTTGCTGCTCTCTATTTTAGAGCTGTGTTTGAACTGCAAAAGCTGTGCTGATTCAGGTCATCCTGAAGGAATTCTTGTTTTTCAGCTTAGGCAATCATACAAGAGCACACTCAGTTCACAACCTGGAAATTCTGCACTGTGTGACTGTTCTGGTGAGTGCAGAGCAAACCCCACTCCAGCTGAGCCAAGTGGGGCAGCATCTCTTCTGACCCTTCCATGGTTATTTCAGTGCTCATCTTTCGAGCCTCGCTTCCAGCAAAAGGCATTGATTTATCAGAGAATAACAGAGTGGCCTGGGCTGGAGGGACCTTAAAAGGCAACCTGTGCCAGGGCCTCGCCACCCTCACAGGAAAGAATTTCTTCCTAATATCAAATCTAAACCTACTCTGCCAGTCTGAGTCCATTCCCCTTGTCCTGTCTCCTTGTCCCCAGTCCCTCCCCAGCTCTCCTGGACTCCTTTAGGCACTGGCAGGGGCTCTGAGGTCTCCCTGGAGCCTTCTCCTCTCCAGGTGAGCACCCCCAGCTCTCCCAGCAGAGCTGCTCCATCCCTCTGCTCATCCTGGAGCCTCGTCTGGACTCTGCAGCAGCTCCAGGTCTGTCCTGTGCTGGGACAGGGCTGGGGCAGCTCTGCAGGTGGGCTCTCGCCTGAGCACAGGGCACAGGGACAGAATTCCCCTTCCCTGCTGCCCACGCTGGGGCTCAGCCCAGGATCTGCTCCCTTCCCACCCTCCCCACGCTGGCGCTCTCCTGACCCCTCTGCTCCTGCCCTGCCCCATTCCCTGGCTGAGCTGGGGCTCCGAGGGACAGCCTTCCTTTGTGACAGTGACACTTCCCTGAATGGATTGGATGAAATGTGCCCTGTTTGGATGCTTTCAGAGGATGCATAACACATCTGAGACTTCCAGGGTAAAAATAGGGGAAGCAGCATCTAAATCAAAATGTTGCCAGCAAGACTCGGGGGCAGAGACAATACTTGCTGAAGTCTCTCTAGTGCCTTTTTATGGCAGACATGACAGCCAATCCTGATCCAGACTTTGCTCACGCTCTGTAGAAAAGAGAAAGTCTGATCATCACATTTTCAGATTTAATCACAAGTGGCTTCCAATCAAGCATAACGAGCAGCTGCTGCCACGGAGGAAGAGCGCAACGCTAGACCCAGACTTCCACCACCACTCGCGTCATGTCCAAACTCTTCACGTGACGATGATGCACAGACAATCACACCACAAGTTTGCACATGGAAACATTTGTGTTGCCTTACAAATGTTTTGGGGTTTTTTTTGGTCCTTTCTTTCTTTTTCTCTCTTTCTTTTGTTTGGTTTTGAATCTTCTTAAAAGACAAGCAGAGTCTGGTTGGGGCTGACTGTCATGTACCCAAGGTAGTGGTAACGAGCAGACACTGCATCCCACAGTTTGCTGTGGATGATGGTAAACTCCAAAAAAGGCAGGACATGGGAACACAAAATCCTGGGGCACTTTCACACACAGGGCAACCACAGTTATATACACACACCTGCCAGATACTGTAAAACCTCAGCCTGTGTTTTACTGAGAAATTGGAAGGAAAACAAAACAAAAAAGCTCCAAAGCAAAGCAGAAATGCTCTTCTTTCATCCAACCTCCTTCAAAGCAATTTCTGTGGGGAGGCTCTATATCTTCTCAATACAATAATGCACCACTAAAAGCAAGTGGTGCATCTTAGGTCAACACAAGCTTTATTCTCTACCATAGCTAGGAAAAAATCCTCTTTTAAAAATATTTTAAATTTTTTTACTGCTATTTCTATCTGTTTAAGAGGAAAGAATAAACGGTACCTGTATGAATGCAGGGGTGGTTTTACATTCCTTACTTAAATGTTTAGGAATTTAATACCAAGGTACTGCTGGGCTTTCCTCTGGATTGCCTTTTGGTTGTCGTGGGGTGGGGTCTTTTTTGTTCAGCTTTGATTCAACTTGAAATGTTTGTCAGAAAACATTTTCTCTCTTTTCAGTGGACCCCACTTTTGGTGAAAAGTGATTTAATTGGAAACCTTAGAACATAAATGCCATAGACAAATGTGTTTAGTACACAGATCTATTTCACTTCCCACACGGAGTAAGCTTCGCTGCCCCTCCTTGGCATCTGAGTAAAATGTCAGCTGTTTCCAAAATCATCAGCAACAGGGGCTTGTGACTGGGTTAAGTTAAGGCTCCTAGGGTTGGATGCATTTACAGAAGGATGGGACTCAAACCTGCAGAAAAGCCATAGAAAACAAGGGTTTGGTTTTGGTTTTAAACGATGTGTTTGACAAGTGCCTACAAACTTAACAACCCTTCTGGAGAAAGAGCATCTTTCCTTGTTTGGCAGCTGGAACAGCTCTTCAGGGCAGCTAAGGCTGTTTGTGTTGGGATGGAGCCCAACACTTTCCTGTTGCCAAACCTCTTATACCAACAAACTCAACTTCAGCATGAAGCACTTCATATCCCTCTTGCCATTAATTTGCATTTCAGCTGCAGAGCTCCCGTGTGGCCCTGCCGCTCCCCTTCCTCTCAGAAGCCTGCCCTCCTTGCTCCTGCTCTGGCTTGCGCAGGCTCCCCTGCGGCAGTGGCACATGGCTTTCCTCCCTTGTGCTCCTCTGAGCGAGCGAGATCAGGTTTTACAGTACATGCTGCATTTACAGAGGGTGGAGTTTACCAGCACAGAAGCCCTTGAGCAGACTGTGGGACGTGTGCGAGAATGAAGTGTAACCGGTGTACCTTGCTGCATGAGAGCTCCAACTCCAAACCAGAAACTATTTAGTAAAGTAAAATTGTTTTCCACCACATCTGAGTCTGGGTTGCACGGGTGGGGGTTATACCACTCATATGGTGTAAACCTGTGGCAGTCAACAGAAACAGTCCGTAAACATCGAGCAGAGGACACACAGCAAACCTGCTGAGCAGCGCACCGCGGCTGGGAGAGCGCGGGGAATGGGAAAGGAGAGCCCCGGGACATCCGGCACTGCCCAGATGTGCCAGCTGTGGGCAGCTATGCAGCCCAGGGATGGCACACTCTGGGGCTGCTCCTCTGCTCCCTGCCCGCCCTGCTCACAGGGCACCGCTGGGAGCCGTGGGGTTTGGGAAGCATTTAGGCAGTGAGGGAGGAGCAGCAGTCCCAAAAGCAGCACCGCTCTCTGGCTGGGGGTGCTGGACATGCCCTCCCTGCAGGCAGCAGCTGCCCATCATTCCCAGGATCCCTGGACACTCGGAGCTGGCAGGGAGCCACAAGGACCGAGGATCCCCACTCTGCAGCAGGTGGCACAGCCTGGGCAAGGACCGAGGATCCCCACCCTGCAGCAGGTGGCACAGCCAGGGCCAGGACCAAGGATCCCCACCCTGCAGCAGGTGGCACAGCCAGGGCCAGGACCAAGGATCCCCACCCTGCAGCAGGCGGCACAGCCTGGGCAAGGACCGAGGGTTCCCACCCTGCAGCAGGTGGCACAGCCTGGGCAAGGACCGAGGATCCCCACTCTGCAGCAGGTGGCACAGCCTGGGCAAGGACCGAGGGTTCCCGCCCTGCAGCAGGTGGCACAGCCTGGGCAAGGACCGAGGGTTCCCGCCCTGCAGCAGGTGGCACAGCCTGGGCAAGGACCGAGGATCCCCACTCTGCAGCAGGTGGCACAGCCTGGGCAAGGACCGAGGGTTCCCACCCTGCAGCAGGTGGCACAGCCTGGGCAAGGACCGAGGATCCCCACTCTGCAGCAGGTGGCACAGCCAGGGCCCCATCCCACAGCCTGGGCACTCTCAGCACTCCGCTGTACCCAGCTCTGAGTCATGGCAGCTCCCCAAGGCTGCAGGGACACGGGATGGGCACGGCTGGGAGGCACTGCCAGGGATTCCCTGGAAGGACTCTGGCCTAGGCACATCCCAGCAGGAGCACCCCAAGGATTGTTTCTCCTCTGGCTCCCCAGCACGTCTTGGCTCCCTCATGGAGCTGCTGAATGCAGCCTCAATTGCCAGCCTCACCCAACACATTCTAATTACTGCTGCGACGATATAATTAAGCATTGAATTTATGCACGGTTGTGAGCGGAGTGCCTTGCTTAGCGGAAGTAATGAAGGCTGGTAATAATGAGCCTGTTAATTGGGAGAGGATGTCGCTCAGGATGCCATCAGCTGCACAATACCCAGAGAGAGTACCAAAAATCACAACAAAAGACAAAGTTTTCAGGTTCAAGATACAACAGTTCTGCATGCACCCGTCAAAAGAAAAGCAATTCCCAAGTTAGGTGTTTCAGACTTCTGCTGGAATAATGGAAGCAGGTGGTGTGGAGTGACCAGACTGTTCCCAACTCAGTTCATGCACACAGAGGGAAACACATCCTTAGCAAGAGAGCCTGAATTAGGACCAGGAGGTTGCCAACAGCCCCAGGAGTGAAGAGCTCCCCCCACAGTGTTCACACGGGGCAGTAAGAAGAGTAAATCCCTCTGCCTGGCCTGCCTGGGAAGCCCAAGGCTGGGATTTTGCAGGGTTTCAGAGAACCACCGCATTCAGTGAGTTGGACACAAATGTCTTCATCACGGAAAGAGCCAAAGAGCCATTGCTGGAAAGGGGCTAAGGAATTCTGGCTGCAAAGCTCTGTCTTCCAGACTGGAAAGGTTTTTCTAGCCCTGGGTATGTGTTTCAATGTGTTAGTAGGGTAAATGTCTGTTTTTCACCTCGAAACAAAAGCTGATTTTCTTCTTGTGTTCCTATTGCTGCCCTGAGCTCTGGTTTACAGTTCAGCTGAATTTCACTGCTCAGACCTTCTGTTTTCCTGGCTTTTTCCCCATGGTTTTCTCCCTCTTCATCAGCAGCTGTGCTGAGGTTTCTGATAAAGGTGAGATGCTGAAGGTCACCCAAGCACCTTTTTCCACAGTCTCTGTGTGACATTATTGACTCAGCTGCTTGGCTCTACCTTCACTGACGTAACAGCACAGCTGACAGGGCATTAGCAGCAAAGGGAGATTTTGGCAGAAAACACCTCGTTCATCCACTGGCAGTGTACTTGGAACAGAGCTTTGTCAGTCTACAGCCCTTCACTGTGATAAAAACTTCAGTGTTTGAGTTTAAAAATTAATGTAACAATGACAGGGCTACAGAAGGCTCAAAGACAAATGAGAAATTATTCAGCTGCTGGAAAGTTGAAAGAAATGACAGGAGGATTATAGCAGTCTGTGAAAACTATTCCCAAGTATTTGTTTTCAAGGAACTGATGTCAAAATGTGCTTAACTGTTTCATTTACTGTGGCAGTGCAAAGAAGTGGATGGTTCCTGGGGTTATTAAAACCAACCAGTATTTGCTGAAACACTTCGTAAATCATACAGAAATCTTGATGTATTTGGAGACATAGACAGGTCTCAATGTGGGTTGCAAGGACAGCTTAGCTTAAAATGTATAAATCTAAATTTACACGAACACAATTTCACTTCTTCAGCCCATGAGGCTGAATCTAACCAGGCACTGCTTTCAGGCAGCAGCTCAAGGAAAGCATTTGTTTTCCCTTGCCCTGCTCTGAGGTGGAGAGGGCTGGGGGATGTTTTCAGCCTTGGCACACAACTGCAGGAAAGTCAGTCTGTCAGAGTGGAGCAGATTTAAGATTAGTCATGAATGAGATCATGGATTGTGTACAGTGGAGTTATTATTTACGGTGCAGTGAGCCCCTGCAGGAGCCTGTGGGAAGTCAGGACTAATTGTCCACAGCCCCACAGCTGCCAGGGAGGGATAAACTCCTTTCACCTCAGGCCACCCCTGGGAAGTTAAGCCCTGACCTCTCCTCCTCTGATTCACAGAACCATTTTGGGTGGAAAACCTCTAAGTCTGGACCTCCAGCAAAGCTACATTCACCTTTTGGGTTTTTTTACCTTTGAACTGTGTGCACTGAGTGGGAAAGGGAAATGCCTACATGCAAGTAACAAACTGTTTTTCGGCACATATCTGCTGGGGTGGTGCCTCCTGATGCATCCATTGGATATTTCTCTCGGAACAGCCCTTAAGGAAAGCAAAACCTCAGTGCAATACACAAAAGTGACAGCAGGGTTGATGAGAAAATCCCAAGCATTTGCAGAAAGGTTTTAGGATTGGATAAACCCCCCAGGATGGTTTGATACCCCTGTTCTCCACAGAGCCCATCCAACACCTCCAAGAGGAGAGGCTGTGGCTGCACCTGAAACTCTGTCCTGGGCTTACCTTGCAATGACAAAGAGGACACAGCTGACTCCAAGGCAGGCCAGGAGAACATACATCCAAATATCGGGAGAAAGGGGGTTTAAAAAGGAGAAAACGCCGGGGTTTGTCCCGTTGGGCTTCCGGTACAAGATGCTGATCCCCAGCGTCATGAAGGGCTTGGAGAAGTCAATCACTTTCTCTCTGACATAGGTGATGGTGAGAGGAGCAACAGCCAGGTCAGCTTTCTGCAAACACAAAAGGGAAAACGCTCGCTTCCATGTCCAGCAAACCCACCACAATTCCCTCCATTTCTTCCCCAAGTTAAAAAAAAAAACCAACAAACTGGGCTCAAAATAAACAAAATTTAACATTTCTGGGGTACTTTGGGGGGTGTGAGAGTCCATTTCCTCTCTTTACAAGGCAGGAGGACATTTGGGACGTGGCCACAGATGGAGATTTCCCTACAACACCTGCAAACCACTCATTCAAACCTTCCTACTCTGATGGGTGATGAAACAAAGCAGTGGCTGCAAAAGGTGAAAACCACAGCAAAGATTGAATTGATAAAATACCCCAAGTGAAAAGAGAATGAAGAGACAAGGGTCTTACATGATCTATGAGTTCCTTGACCATCCCATTCCACTCTCCCTTGTCATTCTGGGCTCCGTATTTGCCGTCAGAAACGAGTTTGACCTCGTAGATGAAGCCTAAAATATTTGACAGCTCCTTTAGCAGGTCCAGGCAGTACCCCTCGAATCTGTCATTGCCATACAAGGGCTTGTCAGACTTCTTGTACATGACATAGGGATCTTCCTGCAGGGAAAGACAGCAGACAGGCAGCGAGAGACGTGAGGATGGTTCAGAATACATCAGCTTCTCTACATGATGGCAATATTTTCCAAATGCATTGCAAGTCAGTGGAAAGCAGCGATTTTCTGTGTGCATTAAGAACTGTTCTAGGTTTGTTAACAAACTCACGGAATGAATTAGTGATAAGCATAAGTGCCCTGATTTTCAGTGGAATGGGCCATTTGTAGCTCTCAGGAGCTTTAATTCCAGTTGTGCTCAGCAGCTCCAAACTCACACCAAGGTCCCACTCCTTGAGACAGGAAGGGACACTAAAGGAGAGAGAACCCTAAAGAACAGAAAAATCTCATAAGGGGAATCTAACAACTTTTACTTTTTGAAAAATAAGTCTTTTTTGCGAAAAATCTTCAAATGGAGCAAATAGCTGGGAGTTGTGCAAATACTCACATGAGGGAATGGAGAACAGCACAGGCAGACTGCAGTACATTGCTGCTTTCCCTTTTACAGGATTTTGGATAAAAGAAGATCTGGGCAAGCACTTTAATGTGGTATAACACCTCTGGCAATAGACAAGCAGTGTAGAAGGGAGCCTTTGAGCTCTTTCCCTCCTCCTGAGGAATTAGGCAGAGCAATTGGAAAAAAAGTGGCATTACTGGGCAGGAGGAAAGCGTGGGGCAGAGCAGCTCCTGAATACCCACTTACATCTTTTGCACTCATCACAGTAAGAACAATAACTCAATCTGTCTGTCTGCTGTTTGCCGCTCTCTTTCAGCCCACCTTGTCTCATTTTCAGTAAAAAAGAAGGATGTATAAGCACTGACTACAAAGTATTTGTGTGTGTTTGCTCTTCCGGGAAGTGCACAAGGTTCTTCTCTGAAATGCTGGAGAAATTATTCCGGAGGCAGAGGTTCCTGGGAGTCTGCCACTGGCAGTAAGGTGTTTTTGACTCAATCTCATGGATGTGTGCGGATTCTGAGCCTAAATCCAAAGCTCTGGGGAGCCTTACCAGAATGGTGGTGACGATGAGCGTCCGGTTGGCCAAGGAGTCGGTGATGTTGGTGGACCTGTCCTTGTTGCTGTCCGTCATGTTAAGGCCACTGTAGGAGTTCCAGACCCCAATCTGCACAGAGGAGAGTGGCTGAGAGGCTGCCCTTGTCCCCTAAACCCCCAAACCCGAGCCTGGGGGCTCTGCTCTGGTCACCTCAGGAAGGGACTGAGGGCTGGAGAAGGGCAGGAGTCAGAGAAAGGCAGCAGCACCAAAGGGCTGGTTCAGAAACCCCAGGGAATGACTGCAAAATGCTAAATGCAAACCCCTGAGAGGGACAGTCCAAGGCTTGGCAGTTCAGGGCTGGGGTGGCCAACTGGCTACTAAAGTGGAACATGTTGGCTTTGTTCCCTGCAAAAAAAAGTCAAATGTCTATTTTTATGATTTTTTAATTTTGTCAGTGGTGGAGTTGAGACATGTGGCAAGACCTCTCTCTTCTGACAGAACAGATTAAAAGCCTGAATAACTCCAGGAGCAGACTGATGGATGAACTGGCCTTTTGCTTCCCCTGTGCCTTCAGCAGGTTTAGCAAAGATTATTCCATCATTCCCTGACTCCTGGACATGCCAGAGCCATCAAGGTGATACCATTTCACACCCCGAGCAGTGTTTGTTCAGCAAACATCAGTGGCCAAAGGCAAATTCCTTCCTAGCCCCAGAGAGTGAAAACTTGCAGTATTTACTGCCCAATCCAAAGCCTCCAGGGAAAGATCTTTGTGATTTCAGCGGATTTGGATCTATGCCTCGTGGGGGCAGAAATGATAACAATGTTGATTTATTCAGATCAGCATTTACCTAACTCAAATGCAGGCTGGGAGCATCTCCAGTGTTTTTGCCCTTGGATTTTCATGCCCAGCCTGGCTGAGGGCTGATGTGAGGAGCTGGCTCAGGCAGTGCTGGTTTGTGCTGAAGATTGTGGAGAGCACAGCCATTTCAAACAAACTCGGGGTCTGTGTCCTGGGTGCCACTGCTTTTGCCTTTCATAATTTTTTTCTTCCAAATTCTTAATGGGGTCAGCCATGCCATTAAAAAAAAAAAGTTTATGCCAAGCATTTGTCAGTCATTCCCTTTGCTTCCAAAAGGAGATCAGGCTGGGAGGCTGATCTGGAAAGTACACAGGAGATAAAACGTTGGCTGTTATGACAGGTGTGCTGGGAACACAGTAAATATCCAGAGTCCCTGGATTTGCACCAGGGAGGGCGAGCCCTTCATCCTCACTGACTGGGGATGTGTTTATGGGCTGGCACAGGGAGAGAGGGGAGCCACCGTGGGAGCAGGGAGCGGCACAGAGCACACAGAACACACCAGGACACATCCACACGTGGGGACAGCCTCGGCTGCAGGGAGCAGATCAGGGTGGGACATCACTGTGGGGACCCAGGGGACGCTTTGCAGTTTAGTGACAAGTTGGAGAGGTGTCGTGTGCCCTTCCCAGCCAGTCCGTGCCCTGGACCAGCTGTAATTAGCTTTAAATCCGTTGAGCAGAGCACGAGGAGCCCGCAGCCAAAGGGACACTGCTCCTGTGTGTCACGGGATGATTTATTCCCAGCAGTGAGGGCAGAGGGGTCTGTGCCTCAGCCTGAGCCACTGCACATCACATCTGGGCTGTTAGGCACATATTTGCTTCCTAAGAACACAAAAAGGTCCTAGAGGGTGTTCTATACCTGTCTATTCTCACAAAAAGAACACAAACTCAAACCTTTTAAAACTGCGTGTGAGGGAGGGGTGTGGAATAATGAGATCTGTGAGAACCATGTACGAAATACAGTTCTAAGCACTATAAAAATGTTCTGCCTCATGGCTGCAGAACACTTTAAACTTGGTGGGTGTAGTTTTTATCTTCTCCTCATGGAACAGCAAGCAGGGGCTGTAAGTCCTGTGGGGAGCAGTGCGTGGAGCTGGGCTCCAAATCCCACTTTTGTGTTTTAAGCACCTTACATTCAAAGAGGGATGAGATTCCTGGGGTAATTTACATCTTTTATAAACAAGCTTAGTTCCAATTTCCATATCTTAGTGAATGACAGCACCCACTTAATCATCTCTATTATTTCCTGTAAGGAGCTAATAACACACTCATCCAAATTTTGAGGCAATAATGCTTGAACGCTGCCAGCGCTGAGGGTTTTGTGTGGGGAAGAACACCCCCAACCCTGCACGTTAAACCAGACTTTGCAGCTGATGCCAATACAAATCCAAAGAGAATTTTACCCCTCACAGGGAATTTTAGGTGAATCAGGAAGGATAGCACCTGAGGAAAGGACTGGTTTTGCTGCAGCCAGGAGCCTCTTCTCAAAGAAGGGAGAAGCATAGCTCCCAAGAAGTAAAATAATAATTAAACCTCCCCTGATTTTGGTGAAAGAGCTGAATCCTGCCAAGATGTTTTTAGTCTGTGGAATTACAGTGTCTCAAGTGGATATGTACTTATCCTAGCAGGAAAATTCCTGCTTTCAGAGAGACAGTTGTCTCTAAACTGCAACAGGAGAGCCACTGCCAAAACCCAGAGGCTGAGAGTGAAGACCCAGCCCAAGGGTTTTGGCATCACCTGTCCATGTACAAACCTTCTTCCACACTTTATACAAATGATTAGAACCCTCGCCAGCAGCCTTGGTAGAGGGAAAAATAAACAGAGTGCTTCATTAAAAATGGAAAGAGAACCCGTCTGGAGAGCTGTGTGGGAGCAATCACAGTTAAAGTCTCAATTAAGCCATCAGCAATTACCATCCAGAGCCAAGCCAGCACAGCCTGAGCAGGGGACAGCAGCCTCAGGAGTGCTGCTGTCACCTGTGCTGGGCTTTGGGGACACCCACGGCTCCAGGGCAGCCCTGAGGGAGCCCAGATGAGGGCTGAGGAAAGGGAAGAAGAACCAATCCAGTCTCCAAAACCTGGAGAATTCTCAACATCTCAGCTTCGTTCAGGTTATTACTTAAATACCTCCTTTCCTCTCTCCCTCATGTCACATTTTTCTGTGCATATCTATATAAATTTACCTATCTCTTTATATGAATTTACCATCCACAGTTGCAGTGGCAACAGTTGAAATTGAGGTGCACTTAAAATTATTCTTTTCATTAGATAAGTATTGCCTGCCCCAGGTCCCTCTCCCATACCTCAAAATGCACAGTACACGCTGTCAAATAAAAACTAATCTTAGCAGCTCTAACCATGACCCAAATTATTTGAGAATAGTGGGGTTTTTACCCCAATCACAGGAGATTCAAGCTGAGGAACCATGCCCTTGTCCAATTAGCTTTTTGCTGTGTTTTTGTCCTAAAGACCTGGTTACCTTTTCCGTGCCTTCCTCCTTGAGGCTGATGATGTCCAAGTCGAAGTCCTTCCTCAGCCCGTCGGTTTTGTTGAAGGTGATGCGCCCGGTGAGGCCTTCCCAGCGTGCCTGTGGGGACAAAACACACCTTCCCTGTGGCAGGAGCTGCTCTGAGCCCACGGCAATTACTGCCAGCTCAATAAACCACAGCACGGAAACACTTCCAATTTTTTTTTAAGCATATGTAGCTTTGCTACTTTGACAAAACCCCCTTTTGTTGCTGTTTAGTTTCTCTGAGATATGTTTTGCATTTTGCAAGCAGGCACCAGCCTGTGACAGTTTATATAGATTGATTTACTCATGTCTGGTGCTGTATAAAAAAAGACTGAACAAAGAATGACATGTGCCCAAAGACAGGGCAGGTCTGCACTGCACAGGAATTCACTAGGGAATTCAGAAAAGGAGTCTGCTCTGTCCAGGCTGTGGGGTGAAAGTTGGAGCTGCCAGGAAAAGGCCAGGCATCCACGGAGAGCCCAGGAAAGCTCTGCAGTGTGAAGAGCACACACAGTGTCACCCCTGGGTTTGAAGGACAGCGCACAGTGATCAGGTCTGGTCCAAGCAGCACTCTCCTGCTCCATCCTAACGCAGGGAATGCTAATCCTTGTTTTCAACACTGGCACCAGGATGTGGACTTCTCCTGGATCAAGGGCAAGGATGGACTTTCTCCACAATTCCAGTTTTCAGTGTCTTGTGAGCTTCCCACCCAGCCCATCTGCCTTGAAATGAGATCTCCCTCCCTCCCCATTTTGTCCCCAGAGCTGGGGCTGATCTGTAAAGCAAAGTGATGGGTTTCAAAGTGCAGCCAGTTGTGATACTCTATTTTTGGGAGCTCCCCATTAGATTAAATTTGTCAAAGATACAAGGAGAGCTGAGGATAAATGATGGCATTGTTCCTTAGTGTGTGTCAGCCATGTAATTTTAAATTACAAGCTTTTCCACCACACATCGTTCCTTGCTTCATTTAATTTATTGCAGACAGAGGACAGAAGGAAAGCTGCATTAAAAATCACCACACTTACAGACTGGTGTCTCCCCTTCCTGTTTAATCTGAACTGCAGCCCTGAATCTGCAGGATTTATTCTCAGATGCTGGGGAGTTCTCAGCATGTGTCTCAGACAATCTGGTGCATTTGGAATTTGTAGAAACAAAGCAGGGCTTTGAAACACAAGTAAAATAAGAATGGAAAAGCATAAATGCAGCAAACTTGCTGTGAGATTTTCCATCTTACTGATTCGGGAATATTCAAACATCTCTGCTGGAAACAGCGAAACACCTGCAGGGTTATTTATTATTTATTTATTACGCTGATATAATCAAGATGGGGGGACACATGAATGACTTTCAATCTCTAATACCTCTTTTTCCAGCCTGTCTTTTTATTACTCTGACTTACTCATAAAGATGGAACAATTTTTCCAGTCTGATCTTTAGAGATCAGTTTCTCCTGGGAGGGTGCTCTGCTCCTGTTTATTGATTACACATCCCACGCTCGGCTGCCCTGCTAACAGGGATGGTCCCGAATAAACACCCAGGAAATGTTTGGAAATGGCAGCAGGAGCCTCCAGCTCCATTCTTGTGGAAAAAAGATTTCTATGGTGAAATGCATCTCACTTTTCCAAACAGGCTTTGGTGCTTCTATCTCCACACCAAAAACAAAAGGAAAAGGAGTTACAAGCTGCTGAAATTTGAAGGTACAGAGAAGTGCACAGGGCCTTTGTCCAGCTTCAGTCCCTCTTAGACCACCAAATAATGACCCAAATGTGACTTCAGTGACAAACAGGAGCCAGGGAGTGTTTCTCAGAAGGGTTAAACTTTGATGGGATTTTTAAGCCCTAATGGTGAGGAACATGCTTCAAATACCATCTGAATTCTAAATTTAATTTCTGATTATTATTTTATTTCTTCCGAACAGAAACAGAGAAAGCAGCAGTTGCAGAGCTCTTGTTAATTAAGAAACTGAAATGAAGCAGAACTTCCTGAAGAGCCAGGAGCTGCAGGAGTGTGTAACACAGAGATGGGATTCCATCCTTTCACACAGGATTTATATCAATTTTCATGTTTCTGGTGACACACTGAATGCTACAGGATACAATACGAGTCGAATGGGAACCTGATCATGTAATTCATCAAAAGAGCATCACCATGATGCTGCTCAGACCCTTCCTTACTAAGCCTTGAGAAGGGAGTGCTCAGAGCAGGTTACAGACACACCTTCAGGCACCACCTGCCATGGCCAAAACGTGCACAACAGCAGAATCAGACTGTGCAACTTCCTGCTTTTACTGCTTGAAAAAATGAGGATTGTGGGTGAAGTACGAGCTCAACTCTGGGCTTAAATATTCCTATTACAATCCCTGTCACTGGATTGATGGGAAATTATAACAATAGGAACAACAAAGCTCACTCAGCTTCCAAGATCAACCACTGCACAGGAGTTTTATGCATTCACACCCCGTCAGATGGTCTTTGTATCAATTTCCACTTCATCAGCTCGGATCAATTCCTGCAGCAGCCTTGCTTTCAGCCAGAGCCAATCAACAGTTCAATCCCAGGATCAATCAGTTCAGCTCCTTCCAGACTTAGCACAGAACTGTGGAATATCCTAAGTGGGATATTCCAAATTAGCTACAGGGGTGAAGGAACCGATATTCCCAAATTTCTCATGAGGGCTGTGATGGTATCTGACACCTGAATGAAAAATTAAAAGAAGCTAGGAACACCTAAACCTACAATGCTCAGAACACCTCAGGCCACTTTTAGGTAACAAAATCTCCCAAGGCCATAAATAACAATACACCACCATAATAATGAATAATGAACAATTAGTAATGACAATAATATAATAATAAAATAATTAAAATAAAATAAAACTATAAAAATAAAATAATAATAGTAGTACCCAAAATGTTACTGAGCAAGAACAGTTTAATTTTCCTTTGGTTTTCTTTCCTTTTGGAAGAGAAAACCCCTGCTTTATTGAAATTGCAGAGAGGGCTGCCAGATTGAAGTGAGAGTGATATTGCTTCTCCTTGAAGTGGAAATCATCGTGTGCCATGAGCCACACATGGACTTGTCAGCTCTTAAATTAATCCTCTTATTAATAGAGATCCTCCAGGATTATGGAATACAGTGAGTTAGGGTGACTTTTCCATTATCCTGCTCCAAATCTGGCATAACTGATGGAATAAAGAGAATTTCAACACTCGCCAGCACAGGGTTTTATCTATTGAGATAAACTGAGAATTATGATGCTCCACGGTCTCTTTACTTGGAAGAGGTCCAGGAAAAGTCCTGGGCTTTCACTGAGCAGCACTGGAATGGAAATGAGGCAGGGGTTTGAGCAGTTGTTGCTCATTTTTTATAAATGAATCTACTGCCCAGGTAACATTTCATGAGCTAAAAACAGAATGGAACAAAATATAATAATCTTCTTGTCAAACAGCTGGTTTTGATTTTAGATATCACAGCATCAGAACCTTGCAGATAATTTTTTATCAATTTTCATCAATTCAATATGTATTTATTCTCAGCATGCAATCCTACAGTAATTTTGCAGTCTGTGTCTAGATCATTCCATAAATGAGTGTTTTGCCACTTGAAATTTGATTTTATAATAAGGATCCCTATTGACATTACCCTCAGCCATACACTGTCTCCTTGGGAAGCTGACCTTTACTTCCTAATAAAGCACCATGGGATGCAGGTCAGGCAGTTGTTTTGTTTGCTCTCCCAATTAAGAGTTTTTAGGTCAAAGTAACAGCCAGTAATAGGCTCAGAGCAGAAATGCACTTCACGGACAAGAAGTAAAATTTTTGAAAAGTGAAACAAAGAAAAAAAGATTCAGTGAGAGTGCATCAAGCGCTAATATTAAATTACCTGGTGAGAGGAGTCCTACCAAAGTAAACAACAGTTTTAATTCAGTGTAACTGAATATTGCAGCACCAGAGGCCAGAGAATGAATCCAGCCATTGCCCACAGACCCTGTCACTGGCTCCATGCTCAAATGCAATGGAAAAGATGCAGCAGAAGACATTTTATCTCATGTTTTGCAGCAAAATGTTGTCATTTTTTCCCAGTCACACACACAGAGATCTCTGTGCTGCCACCCAGGCCCTCTCAGAGAGCAGGGGAGGGAGGGAGTTCCTGGCTCTTCTGGCATCAGAGCCCTGGACTGCTCTCTCCTTTTTATTTGTTCCACTCTGCAGAGTTTGAGTCCCATGGAAATACTCCTACATGTTGACTCTGGTAGTAATAAAAGACCATTCAACAACAGAAATGTTCTGTTCTCTTACAAGATGTTTTGTGCTCCTGTGTTTGGAGATGCTGCCAATTGGAAACAAAACAAATTGATTGATACCTCTGCAGATGGATTGCTTTCCCTTCTGTCATAATTTGAATTCTTGCTTTTACTGGAATGAAAAACCTCCAGCTCCTTCTCCTTCCAGTGCTGTTCCACGTTTTTGGTTTGGATTTAATTATTACCATGAATGCCCTGGAAATTACGCCCTGTGATTTTATATCAGGCAGGACTTTTTGCCTGTGGTGCAGCACTTTTTGTGGTGGCTGGAAATCACAGCTCCTCCCTGTGTTTCTGCCTGCTTCTTTCTCTACAGAGCAAGGCCATCATTTGCTTGAATGCCTTGAGTTCACAAGGAAAGATTCCAGGAATTACATTTTTCTGTGTATAGGGTAAGGGTGGTTTTTCATCTTGTAAAAAGGAAAATGAACTAAAGCCATTTATAACAACACAATCAAGAGCACAGAGTGTAACACTCTGAATTATCATCGTGGCTTCGAAAAGGAGGCAAAATAACTACCTAGGATAATAAAGATGGCCTTGTGGCAAAATTTCACTTCTTGATGCTGAATCAGGTGCTGCCCTTTTGCATGGGGAGGGACTGGATATTTTCTTTTAAATGAATTTAACTCTTGAAACAGTCACCCAGAGACCAAGGACACGGTGCTGGACGTTTTAAAAACCGCCAACTGTTTACAATCCCCTTCCTGTGTACAAATAAGTGCAATTAAGGTCTCATTTTAAACCTTTAAGAAGGAAAAATGATGTGAGAAGTTAAGCAGGCTTCTTCAGGGACTTCATTTGCCTAATCCTGGCCTTTGCTGCAGGCTGGAGACTCTCACTCCTGGTCTCAGTGCTTGGGATGGATCTTGTGCTAAACACAGCATGAGCTGAAATCTCTTCAGATCTCTTTCAATCACTGAGATTTTTCTCTGTGATTCTACTTGAGGGCATTGAACAGTCACTCAAAATCAAATCTGCATCTCTACCCTTCTCTCTGCACTTTTCTCTTAATTGTGGCTGGGTTTGAATGAGCGGAGCTCATGCTGCTTTCGAGGGCAATTGAAAACAATCATAACCTGGGACACAACCAGAATTTGACCATTCTATGAGAAACACATTTGGTGTTTACACCCATTTTTCCTTCAGGGAAGGTGGGATTTTCCTTTCTCTCCCTGTTCCCCCTCCTTTTCCCCCTGAGCACAGGCAAGGGGCACTCCCTGTAGATGCTTCCAGAAGGGCTCAAAGATTGGAGCATCCTTCAGTTGTGAATGACATTGGGGCACTGAGAGCCACAAGCTTCTGACAAGGATTTGCTATTCATTAAAAAGCCCTTAATGAGCTGTTGGAGAGCCTTGACCCAGACATTTCATAGCACTGGCCCACAAAGCAAATGAGGTGACTTCAGTTCTTTTCAGCACCAGAATAAAATGCAAAAACTCACCAGGGAGCCATTGAAGCACTTGTTAACTCCAGCATCTGCCAGAATCACTGCAGGCAACTTCTTTGTCTGCAATGGGTTTATTTAGGCTGGAGTACAGAATACTTGTCTTCAGATCAGGCTGGAAAAAGCTTTCCCAGAATGTCAGTACCACATCACAAAGCAGGAAAATGGAATTCAATTTATGTGGGCCCAAGCTATCACCCTGCCTCATTGCCTTTATTTTCTCCATCCCTATTCACTGATTCCTAATTTATAAAGTTCCTCTATCCCTGTTGAATGAAGCAGATCCTAACAGGAGCTAGGGAAGTTCAAGTGTGTTTGCTATTTGGTTTCCAACACCTGTTTTAGGCTTTACAGGAAATACAATATTGTCCTGTTAAACCTTCTCCTCTGCTTTCAACCACCTTTTTTGGCTACAACAGACACAGGAAGATAAGACTTAGAGTATTTACATCAGTGTTTTACTGACTGTGAGAGACTCTATCTGCAAGGCCATCAGCCATTAGCTCACATATCTCATGCCATGCAAGAGAAGCTGCTTGTCCATGATAAATGAGAGCTGTGTCACTCTTCAGGCTGTGAATTGATCTGCTGGGGTACATCTGGTACTCTTGGGCAAAGTATTCTGCTTTAGGCTTCAGGAACCTTTGGTTTTATACTCAGAGTCCCCCAAAATAAGTAGGGCATCACTGCAGGGGCATTCATTGACACAAAGTCTTTTGTTATCTTTCAATTTTATTATAATTACTCTTCAAATGCACCGGAAATTGTGTGAGTGACAAAACTACCTTATTTAGTTTGAGGTTCAGAAGTAGAAGAGGAAAGGTTTCTGCTTAGATCCCTGCCCTCTGGCAGTGGGGAGCCATTCCCTGTGTCCTGTCCCTCCATCCCTTGTCCCCAGTCCCTCTCCAGCTCTCCTGGAGCCCTTCAGGCCCTGCCAGGGGCTCTGAGCTCTCCCTGGAGCCTTCTCTTCCCCAGGTGAGCACCCCCAGCTCTCCCAGCCTGGCTCCAGAGCACAGGGGCTCAGCCCTGGAGCAGCTCTGGGGCCTCCTCTGCTTCAGGAAACAATTTCCTTCTTTAGAAATACTGCCTGCAATGTTTTCTGGATATTGAACACTGATCAAACAATCTGCAAAACAACTGGAATTACGCAGTGAAGCAAGGACAGAGCTACAGACTCACTTTTTTTTTCAGTTTCCAGAACTGTTGTAGTTACCTCATATTTTTAGGAATTATCAACATCCATAATAAACATTACCCGAGTAAAAAACCTGGGAGCTCTCTCAGTGTTTCAGTCTGAGACTTTGCCACACCCAGGGTTTAGCAGCTTGGGTTTTTGGAAAGAGCAGAATGGAAGGCACGGCCTTGCACCTATAAAGGCATGGGAGCAGAGCAAGGACAAGGACAGGGAGCAGCACGGAAGGAAGGAAGGAAGGAAGGAAGGAAGGAAGGAAGGAAGGAAGGAAGGAAGGAAGGAAGGAAGGAAGGAAGGAAGGAAGGAAGGAAGGAAGGAAGGAAGGAAGGAAGGAAGGAAGGAAGGAAGGAAGGAAGGAAGGAAGGAAGGAAGGAAGGAAGGAAGGAAGGAAGGAAGGAAGGAAGGAAGGAAGGAAGGAAGGAAGGAAGGAAGGAAGGAAGGAAGGAAGGAAGGAAGGAAGGAAGGAAGGAAGGAAGGAAGGAAGGAAGGAAGGAAGGAAGGAAGGAAGGAAGGATGGATCCCCCTGGGCATCAGCAGGGGTTGTGCACTTGCCTCCTTGATGAGGTTCATGAAGCGTGGCCCGAAGCGCCAGGGCTTGTGGCGGTGGCACTGCAGGGAGCTGACGGCCAGCTGGGACGCTCGCTGCGAGGCCACGGCCACCATGTACACGGCGTCGTACATCAGCGCTGCCTCCGTCTGCAAGCAACACAGCCTGGTTAGTGCCTGCCCTGCTCAGGGCTCCTCTGCTGCCATCCTCCATGGGCTGCTCCGGGAACAGCCATCGGTTCCGACACCGCAACTGCTGGTAGCTCTCTGTGCTCTTTGAGAGGGAACTTGTGGGTCTAAAGGCATGGCCTCAAATGGACATCACACACTGTCTCACTTTGTCACTTCAGAGAAGTCTCATCTTCACCTGCACCTCTCACGTGAGGTGGGAATGGCTGTGTCTCCCCTAATGATGCTGCACAGATTACCTTCCAGGTAAACCTAATGAATAATTAAACCGGGGCCTGAAAAAAAAGGGCAGTAATTCTGCAGATGAGAAACTGGATTCCTTTGTAGGAACTACAAAGCTGATCAATTTTCTTTTTCTTTCCCACGCAATTCCTCTGGGAAATTAATACATTTGATTCTTCATCTGTGCCATTTACCTGAGTAAATTACAACAGCATCAGTCTTATCAGTATTGCAGGGTTTTGCTCAAATGTATCTGAATTTAAGGACTACTCTTACGATAGTGCAGAAGAGGAATTGGTCTTGATGTGCTTGTCAGGATCTGCCCAAAATAAGGCTCCACAATGGGAGCAAATTGTGAAATCAGAAAACATTGTGAATGATGAGTCAAGCAGGAGGAGACAATACCAGCTGTTCTCACTGTGAAATGTCTCAAAACAAACAGTTGTTCCAGCCACACTCAGGGAATAAAGGACTGACCCCAAATTGCTCAAAGTCTATGGAAATATTGCCATCAATGTCAGCAGCCCTCAGTTTTTCCATTGGTCTGGGCTCTCAGGATTGGATTTTACTGGATCTGCCTGTGCCCCAGACCATGAAACCCTGGGAGGAGCTGCTTGGTGAGATAGCTCCTCCGTCATCACTTTGCTGCTCTGTCTGGCACCGCTGATGCTTTACCTGGACACCATGGTGCATCCCATAGTGTTTGCAGCACTGCCAGCCCTCCAGGCTGCTGCAATCCTGTCCTTGTGCAGCTCCTCACTCCTTGTGCAGCTCCTCACTCCTCCCTCCCGATGTGCCACCCCCTTGGCTTCTCACTTCTCCCTCACCTTGGCTGTCTTGGCTTGCATGGTGCAACAGATCACATTGTTTTCCAAAGTCAGTCACCCACCCTGATTTCTGTGCTTTTATGTCAGGAGAAAGAGACTAAGAGTCAGTCCTGAAACTTGTTTTTCTGATTTCTGTGTGCTGCTGAAGCCACTGCAAGCAAAGGCAGAGATGCCATTGGAAGAGCGCTGCCCCTGGGTGCAGTTTGGGCATCAGCAGGACGTGAACTCACAACTGTCTTGGTCATGCCCTGCTGATTTCCCACAAGCTGCTCTCAGGGCAAACAGCAGAGCATGAACCAGCAGGGATCAATCCCGAGTTAATAACAGGATGTGCAGTCCTGATCTCCCTGTGCTGTGTGGGCTGTCACAGTCTGATTGCCACATGAAATACAGCAGCGGTGAAGCTCTCCATCAAACTGGGCAATAATGGAACCTGCTGGGAATATGGAAATGATCACAGCCAGGAGGCAGAGGCTTCCCTCGCTGCTGGGCCAGAGCATCAAGGGCACTGAGACTGTGCAGATGCAAAGGAGAGGACAAGAGTCAGTGATATCAAGCAGAGCAGAAGAGTGATGAGAGCTTTGCTTTTCCTTGTGTCATACTTGGGTGATTTCTGTGTGAATTCCCACCAGGAATTCCCAGGGACAATTTTCTCGCTGCTTTGGGTACGAGTGAGCACAATGACTGCCCAAAGCAGCCCTAGGCTGTGAAATGCCAGGCACAGCACACTTAATGCATTTCTCCTCAGGATATTAAGACATTTCCGAATTTTCCCTGCAATCATCTGCAATAAAGTGTATTTCTTACCACTTCGAGCTCCACTCAGTACATGAGATACATTATCTATACTGCAAAGAGATGGCGACCCCTCACCCTGCCAGACTGAATGGAGTCATGTTGCCCATGTAATTGTTCCTATTCTTTCCTTTGCTTCTTGGGGGAGTGCTAGGCAGGAATCCTAATTCCCGGGCTTGATGATACCTTTCATCTATCTTTAAATTATGTCTCAAAAGCCAGAGTTTCTGTAGAGACAGAAACGAACAGAAAGGGCACTTTGCCCATTTAAAATGCTATTCCCATCCCACACATCTTCCCCTGCAGGTTATAAATCCTGTACCTGCTCTGGTATTTATTTTCTGCTGTGTTTTCCACTCCACGCAGAAGGCGATTGGAGGAGCGAGGCAGCATTTGAATTTTTTTACAGCAATGAGACGAATGACGGCACGAATGTCCCTCTGCCACCCCTCCCAGAGCGGCTGTGTGGCCGTGGCTGCTCACTTACTGTCATCATGCCATCGAGGAGCCCTGTCTCGGGTTTGGGGGGCGCCTGCAGCCGCTCCATCGACCACTTCTCCACCACGGACGACACATGTGGGTTCTCGATGTTGAGCAGCCGAAAGCCTGTCATGTTCACCCCGCTGTACCTGTAGGGCTCTAGGTCCAGTGCAAACAGGTCCTAAAGTGCCAGCAAGAACACCAACATGTAGGGTTTTTAAAACAAAATGTGGGGTTTTCCCCCTGTGCCCTGGCTGCCCTCAAAGGCTGCTCCCGCTTGAAGCCTGACTGAACCAAAGCTGTGTGAGACGGGTGACAAACACTCAGCTGCTTTTTGGAACACAAAGATCAACTCCCCTCAGCAGAGCTGCTTTGCAAGCAACCTGCACATTCTAATTTATAGCAGTGCTGCAGCTCTGACAGGCCAACATGAGGAATTAGCTGGCCACTGTCAAGCTTCCTTCTCAGCTCGGGGAAGGAAAATTCCTAGAGACGTCGTGAGCACTGCACTTTGCCTGTTCAGGAATCCCATTTTTCCCCTGCCGTTCTCCCCAGGTGCCCTCCTGGCAGGCTGTGGGATGGATATGTCAGTGCACACTGCTGCCGTGTGCTCCAGAGCCTGGCATTGGCAGGGCAGGGAAAAAAATGGGCATTTGGAGGCACTTCGTGTGGGACCCTGCCAAGCTGTGCTGGTCACGCAGTGCAGATATGAGAACTGCTCCTCAGAGCCTGAAGCTGCTTTTCAACACCACATTTCCTGACCCCAGCAGAGCAGGAAAACGTAAAGGCAGGAAAATTTCCAGAGCAGGAAAATGACAAATGAGCTACCACAAGCAGAAACATTCCCAACACCACAGCTCAGTGCTTGCTCTGAAATGCCCTGCACCATCTCCCACACACTACTGCTGCTGGTGCCCATTTCATGGTAGATTGTGGTTTATTGTATAAAATTGTAAGTTCCACAGTCAATCCTAAATTTTCACATTTTCCTTCTCAAAGAGAACTATTTCAAGCTGCTTCTTCAAGTTCCAAACATCAGGAGCATCTCTTCTAATGAACTGACTATTGGATTCAAAGTGATTTGTCACTTCCGCATAAAATGTGTTTTGGGAAGGAAATAAAGACTAAGCTGATGCACATGATGCAGTCCAGCCCTCTAGGACTGTTCCAGCAATGTGAATGCTTTGCTGTCTTTCTAGACTACAATGCAAATGAACCTTAAGCACAAATTGAGTTGTATTTTTATATAGCACAGAAGTTAAAATATAGGAAAAGCATCCTGAAGTAAGTATCTATAAATTTGGACCATCAAAGAAAATGTAGGGGTTTACTTTTATTATAAAATTTCCTGGGTGATTTTATCCATTTGTGATTTTGTGGTTTTGTAAGTAAATTAAACGTTCCAGTGATGAACCAGCAGTGCCCACGGTGCAAAGCCATTCATTCTTTATTTTATTTCACTCTGGTCCATCTGTACTGATGGCTTCTCCTTAATCACCATACTGCAATTAATTTTCAGTTCATTAAAATGTTAGCCAGCCCCAGAAATGTGTCCAAATAGCTTCTTTACAAAATTTGGGGTCCCAATATTCCTAAGGAGTGTTAGCACCCATTCTCCAGGGCTTTCCTTGCCTAATGGCGACAAAGATCTCCTTGAAATAGGGGAAATTTTTAGCTGCCTTTTCTGCCACAGAGAAAATCCCCTCCCCCCCAGATCTTTATCGTGCTTCTTACCAGTGTTGTAAAAAAGTAGTGGTAGTATTCCGTCATCATTCCCATGGAGAGAATCTGTGGGAAGAGATGGAGAGGTGAATGTTCTTCACTCTGAAAGCTCCCAGTGTGCTGCAGTGCCTTTTGAAAAGCAAGGGTTAAACACATTATGTGTCATGAGAGCTTGATTGCGATAAACCCTACATTTTTCTTCAGGAGCCAAAAACATCCTGTTGTATTTAAATGGTGTTTTTATCACCTCTGCTCGGGAAAGAGATTAAAGATTGCAAAACTTCCAGGACAAGAAAAATTACTAGAGATAATGAGAAGCTGATTTTTTAAATCCTTTAGTCTGCAGGCTGGAAGTGTTAAAAAGGAATTTACTAGCAGACAACACAGCTTGCAGGGAGAGGTGCTTAGGTTTTTGTATTTTGCTGCTGGGTGAGAACAAGACATGGGCAAGGGCTCAGGAGTAAAGGAGGAAAAGAGAAAGAAGGAAGTTTCTCTGGGGTCTTGTGAGAAGGAGGAGGAATCATCAACTGGGAAAACACTGAGGAATTCATGCCCACAACAGCAACACACAAAGGTTAACTCCTATTCACTCTTCATCGCAGCAATGTAGGGATCCGCTATTAATACTCTTTTAGGACACTTCTAGCAGTGCCTGAATAGCTCTTGGAAAGACAGGGGGAAATAGTGGGATTTGGCTGGCCAAAATTCCCTTTCCTGGCAGAAGCCTCTGAAAATCAGTTGAGTGATTGTGTATGGCAATTCCTCACATTAAAAAAAAAAAAAAAAAAAAAAAAAAAGGAAAAAAGAAAACCCTGAACTTTCTGAGCTGCAGCAGATAATAAAACCAGCTCAGTGTTAATCGCAAACAACTGATCCGTTTCCAGCCACTAAAAGTCAAGCCAGAAGGCAAGTATCTTATTGAAATGCTCCACTGGATTTACACATCAAAATTTCCTTTTTTTATTTCTGCTTTTATTAATCCTCTTCTCTTCTGTCTCTTGGAGCTGTTTTATTACCTGTAGAATAAGCTGGAGGCTGCTGCTCCTTCCCTGTTTCTGCACAGATAACAATACATGGATGCATCCACGGGAACTTTTATGTGCTGTGTTTCCCAGCTGACCTGGCTGGACTCAGTCCCCCTCCCTGGAGCCATTGGATTTCTGTGGCTTAGGGAAGGAAGTGCCAATTTTACAGGATTTTTATGATGCAGATCTCCTTTGGGCTGAAACTGTGCTGAAATAGCCCAATTGTGACCCTGTGGGGCTCAGAGCAGCTGCCAGGTTAAACAAATGTGCTCTGAGCCCAGGAGATGCACAAATTCCTTTGGTCCTTTCCAGGATGTTTGCAGTCAGTCCATGGTGGTGCACAGCAAACAGAAACAAAACCCCTGATGAGAACAGCCCCTTCCTCTCTCAGTCCTTAAGGATGATAATTAGTTAACAGCTATTTAGCACTTAGACAAGCCTGGGACGCTTGCATGGGACACTAAACAGGGGTTTTTATCAGTGGGTCAAACAGACTTTGCAATAATTTATTTCTGTTTAAGGGTAATATGGCTGCTAAGTAAAACTCCCACTGAAGGACGTTTGAATGCTGTGATGCAGGAAAACAGGAGATGGAATCAAGTCAAAGCAAAAGCAGGAGGAATGCTGAGAACCATGCTCATCAGTAACTCCCGAGCCTTAATCCCTTGGATGCTCCTGTCAATGCAAATAGCAGAGTTTCCAGAGCTCTTCTGCTGTGTGTTTGCAGCACAGCAGATCCAGGAAAACAGCTCCCAGCAGCTCCCAGCAGCTCCCAGGAGGGACACAATAAGAGCCTGCTCGGACCAAAGATGGATTTCAGGCTGGGAGAGCCCTGGAGCACCTGGCAAAGCTTCCCACAGACCAGGTGACCATAAAGAGATGGAGCCCAGCAGAGAGAAGGGAAGGCAACATCTCTGTCTGTATTTCTGCCCACAGGAAACTGCAATGAGGTTTCATTACACATTGCTATTTAAATAACTTTGCATGTAATTATGTAAATAATTATGCACCTGATACAAATGTCCTATTTAAATAATAATAGCTCTTACTTGCAGTGGAACTCAGATGAATGTAAACTAGGGAAATCAGACTCAAATATTCTCCTTGTACATCTCCTGCCCAGCCTTCCCTGTATCAAATTTGTTCTTCAGCCAAACTCAGATGTGGTTGGACAATGGGAGATAAATTCACTTCCATCTCTAATTATCCATTCCAGATCAGAAGCTTGGGCCTTGTCCTTTGCAGCTGTGTACTTTTAGCTGTGGGTCATGAACCGCGACATGAATCCAAGAAAATATCAGTGGTCAAATTATATATGGCAAGCTGACAGAAACTGGATAAAAATACTCTCTCTTATGTCTGAAAATCTCTTTCGGGTGCCCTGCTCCTGGCTTGAGTCACATCCCAGCTCTAACATGCATGTGTTCAACTCACAAAGGCCTCCCTGCCTCATTTAGATCCACTGTCAGTGTCCCTTCGAGGCGGGCTGGAACTGGAATGATGGGGAAGTGCATTAGTGGGAGCTGCACCAGATCCTGTGCTTGCTTCCTCTGCATTTCCCTTGCCTGAGCTATTATTTAATTTCATGACCATTAAATGCATTTCATTATCCAATTCATTATCCCTGCTGTTTCTAAGATCAGCAAGGCCCAGCACAGTGAATAAAGGCCCCTGTGCCTCCTCGCCTCTCTTTCCAGTGGCAGAGGTTTTGCTGAGCACACAGTCCATGCAGACAGCTTTATTTGGCCTTGACTGAGCTCCCTGCAAGCCTGCATCCCTCGAGGCACAGCAGCTTCCCAGCAGGTCCCAGGGGCCAAAGAGGGTGTCCCCCACCAACAAACCCTTTATCAAATCACCAAGGGGAGCAGAACCAGCCAGGCCAGCACATCTCTGCTTCTCCCCAAATGGGGGCACCTGGGGGATGTGCACTGCTATTCCTCCTGTAGAAGTGGGAACTGAGCTAATCCTGCCTTTTCTTAGCAGGGAGTGGGCTCAGCCTACCTGCCAAGCTCCTGGAAGGAGCAAACTCAGGAGCTGAAGCTTCCCATCCTCACATCTATTACTGTACCGGCAGTGTACACCGTGGTGACACCCGGTTTTCATCCTTCTGTGGGAACGGAATTAATGATTCTTTTCGTTGTCTGTCACATCGTTTTTACAGAATGCTCTGAGAGAGCCTTAAACCTGATTAAATATACAGTACACTTCCCCAAATGTGTTTTGGAGGTGTGAAGGAAGGAGTAGGTAATTTAAGGTTAGCAGGGATGTAGTTTCTGAGAGGTGAGTTTGCCTAGCAGTAAAATCTGTATCAACTCTTGGTGTCTTAGAACAAATGGAGGGTGAACCATAAATATTAGACCTCTTCAGCCAAGTTCCTCATACAAAAGGCAATATCAGACTAAATAGTGCGCAGGATAAATCGCAGGATTTGTGCATAGAGCAGATTGCAATTTGCAACAGCCAGATTTCATTTACTTGTGGAGTGTTTGTCTAATCCAGATGGAGAACCAACCCTCTGTCCACCAAATATTGCAGGTAAATGTCATAACCAGCAAAGGAGGGCCAGGCCTCATTAGGCTGTCAGGGACTGGGGAATTCCAGGCTCTCTGAATATGTCAGAGAGAAGGGGAAATGTGGGAGTTTAGGGAATAGCTTGTTCAGCTGTGTGCAGGTGCTGTATTTTGGATAAATTAGGTTATTGATTCGCCTGCTCTTGTTGTGCACACAAGGAAGTGTGACCTGATGGTGTTTGAGTGGAAGCCATAAATAAGCAGAAACTGGACTCCTATCAGAGAGGAAATCTGTCTTTCGTGGTGTTTTGTAAAGCAAGGGCTGCAGGAGGCAGTGAAGAGGTGCCCTGGTGCATACACTCCCAGCACAGCTCCAGCACAGAGCTCTGTGCCAATCCTTTTGCTCCCAGAAGGGCTTTTGGGCACCTCCCTCCCCGGGAAACAGCAGTGCCACGGCTGCCCTTCCTGCTCCATGGGCTACTAAACACCACTACATGACTTAAATACAGCAAACAGGCAAGGAAGAGCTGCTCTGGGGACAGCTTTATGTGACCCTGATTCCTGCTCCTCTTAGAAATCTTACATAATTTAACAACAACACCTGTCTTTCCCGTGGCATTTACTAGATTGTTTGCCAGTAGATAAAAACACTCTCTGCTAAAATCACAGAGTTTCCCTGAAATGATTTCTCTCTCCAGTATTTGATACCTTGCTTCCATTTGGGGTTCAATGGCATGGGGGTTGTGAGTGCCGGGGTGGGGATGTGAACAGGGCACTGCACTCAGATGAGTCCCACAGGAGCTCAGAGCCCTCCACACCTGAACATTTCCCTGCTGCCTCTGGCAGGGAGGAACTCAACCCCTGAGTTATTGCTGCCAGCATCTCACTCAGCCACACAACCATCTCATAGAAAATCCATTTTCCCTTTCTTTCTAGCCTATATTTATGTTGTTTCCTCTCCCACAGCGCTGACCCACAGGTGTGCCTCTCTCAATTTTCCTGGTTTCTCCCACATTGTCATTCCCCCTCCTTCTCCCAGTTCTTCAGGCACTGGAGAGCATTATCTGTATCTGCAGCCTGCCACTTATCTCCCTGATCCATATCCCACACAAACTCTTGTGCTTCTTTGCCCTGCTTTAGTGCATCTTTCAGCACTCCCTCCTCTTCCTTTGACACCCAGGTTTTGTTTTTTGGGGTTTTTTCCGTCCTCAGCCTGGCATATTGGAAGCTTTGTGCCTCCTGCAGTGTGCCAGACATCTGCACCTTCCTCTTGCAGGTCCTTCAAAATCTGTGTTGTCAACTTAACTCTTCCCCCACAAATCTCCTTTTGGAGCAGCCAAATGTAGGATGCTTTTGGGCAGCCCTGCAAGGAGCAGAGTGGGGGGACAGCCCACTCCCCCTGCCCAGAGAGTGCTGCTACAGAACTTAGATATTTCAGTAAAACATTCTGGGATGAGAGCAGAGAGGAACCTTTATGGGCATGTAGTCAGTGGAAGCTCTCTGGTGCTCTTCTGGGATCAGTGTATCCCATCAGACTGACTGGCAGGAAAAATAACAGCTCCTTGCTCATCCCTGCAGGTGCAGCAAGAAGGGAGATGGCATCACAATGAATGGCTTGCTTGGAATTATTCCCTGCAGGGCAAGGAACTGCAGGAGCCAGTGCTTCAGATTTTGATTGTCTAGGAACATACAGCAAGTGACACCAGTAAATCCTAATTCCCACCACTCTCTGTGTGCCCCTGGGAATGTCCCAGCCCATTAGTGTCAGGCTCTGTTTGTCCTTGCCTGGTGTGGCTGCCCGAATTTCACACTCAGGCTGGGTCAGCCCTCACGCAACAACCTCTCTTATTGTTTTAGAAGATAGTTTTTTCTTCAGATTCTGGCTCTTTTTTTAATGGGAAAGAAATAAAAACTCTATCGATTCAGCCAGGCCAAGGTGAAGCAAATGAAGTGATCTCCCTAGTCTGGCAGAACCTGGAATTTTAAATGTGGGATATCCACAGAGTTCCCTTGGGATGTCGGTGGCTCTGTGCAGCCCTGGGGCTGCTGCACCTTTTGCTGTGACTTCTGTCCCTGCATTCACGAGCCCATGGCCTGGCTGGGGAGTGCCTTTGGTGCCAGAGGGTCCCAGGAAGTGGGAACCAGAGAGGCTGACAGATTTTGGGGTCCACTGGGGTTCACCCCCCCGCCCCCGGTACCTGCTTGAGGATTTCTGCCGCCGTCTCATGCGAGCAGTCAAATATCACATAGAACTCCTTGCCCTTCTTCATCTCCTTCAGCAGAGGCCTGGCATCCTTGTTCCCTGAGGGCAGCTGCCGGATTTTGATTTTGATGTTGTATCTGGAAGGGGCCTTGATGAGCTCCTGCAGGCGAATTAGACCTGAAAAATGACAGGCAATGATACAGCTCAGCATCCTGTGCCACGGGTGTTTATTGTCAGTTAAACAGGGTCTCACACACTCCACATTCCCCAGGGAGAAGTGTCAGCTCCATGTTTGCCAGCGTCCATGCTAATATTATTAAAGCTTTTCATTCCTGTGTTTGTACTTGGCTTCAACATCTAAATATTCTGAAAGGTGTTTTTAACTGGTGGGCTACAGAATATGTTTGCACTGGTGTAATACAATATAAACACACTGTAGTATGTTCAAATTGAGACACAAGAAGCACATAAGTCTTCTTCCTTGGCAGCTCGTAATTATTATTCCAATACCAAACAAGAATGGAAGAAACTTCTTCCTAACATCCCTGCTTGATGTCACTCAGCAGCTGTGAGACCTTACAGAGATGTTTTGAGATCCAGCTCCACGTCCTTAAACACAGACTGTGATTTCTCAGGCTCTGTGCTCAGCTGGCACAGCTTTACACGCCTCAGCTGAAGGCAGTGGAGCCCAACCGAAGCCTTGTCCAAGTGTTTAAACACAGTGCAGTTCCACTGGCTAATTCAGCACTCCTGTGTAATTTGTACTGCCTCCAAAACCGAGGGAAGATAGTTAAGAGCTCTTTGAGGTGTGTGATTACAGCATCTCATTATCCACGAATGCAATTCACCCACAAAAAAATTCCTGATCTCCTGCTGAGGGAAAGTAAAAGGCTGCCTTAAAAATATGCACAAAGAGAGAGAGAGAACACAGGCAAGGAGCAGTTCATGAACAAAAATCAAACAAATTGTTAAAATTAAGAAACTCCTGCCTCTCGTGCTGGGAGTGGGGATAATATTTGTCTGGGGTGTGAATGGCCCCAGTTGAATGGCACATTTAAGGCAAGACAAAGCATCCCTCTTCCTTCTGAGGGCTTGCTGAGTCCAGGGCTGCTGGCTTTCACAAAAAATCTGCTCTCCCCCCGCCTGCAGGGCCAGGCCTGTTCCTTGCAGGTTTTCAAGTATCAACAATCAATAGAGAATATTAAACATTGTGAGCATTCAGCTGGAAATTGCTGCAAGCACCGGGAGCTGGGGCCTGGCCGGAAGCCAGCTGGAGAATATTAAACCACTGGAGCTCATGATGATGAGAATGGCCTGGGGAACACGAAAACATTGGAGCTCATGGTGATGGGAATGGGCCTGGAAATACAAAACCATTGGGGCTCGTGATGATGGGAATGGGCTCGTGCTCCCAGCACTCAGTGACAAGGGGGGCTGGTGTCGTCTGGCTGGCAAAGGGCAGCCTGGGTGTACCAAGTGCTCAGCTCCTGGCTGCAGTGCCCTGGAACCACTCCAAAAGGGAAAACTGAGGTCTGGGAGGAAGGGTCCGGCATTCAGGGAAACCTTGATCTCAGCCACACCTCGCACCAAGAGCTGGTGTTTCTCTTTTCAGCAGCAAAAAGTACTTGGGTGCAAGTGTGGTGAAAAACAAAAAAAAAAAGGATTTGCCAACCCACCTCCCTCTCCACTTCGGGGAAGAAATGATTGTGTGCCTTAAAATATCTCCTTTATCATGTCAGACTGGGACCTTGCACTGCCTCATGAAGAGGAGATGGAGCCCAGGTGCCCTGGAGAAATCAAAGCAGCAGTGGAAAGAACTGCAGCTCCATTTCTAGAGGACATGGCAAGAGCCTGAGCCCCTGAGCCCATCCAGTGCCACCCCTCTCCATGGGCAGGGTCACCTCCCATGAGACCAGGGTGCTCTGAGCCCTGTCCAGCCCGGCCAAGGCGTTTTTATTTCTTGTGGTGTAGCGATGTCAAATGTGAGGGAGGAGAAATAAAAAGAGCTTGAGTTAACTGGCATCACTCTAACCCCAAATCCAAGGACTATTTATATTGATCAAAGCTGACATGTTTACTTTCCTGACTCCCAGTTAATCAGATGATTGATGATTAATTTACTTTGTAAATACCTCTGCAAATGAAATCTCTTTAGTATCAGTCATTTTTGTAGCTGAGCAGGTACAGAGCACTTGGTGTTTTGGAATGCAAATTTGGTCGTGGGGTGCACAGGAAAAGACCTCTCCTTGCTCCTATTTTGTCCAGAAAATTCATCTATGAACTACTGGAGAATGTCCGGGGGGACACAAAGAGAATGAGGGGTCTGGAGCGTCTCCCTCATGAGGAGAGGCTGTGGGAGCTGGGCCTGTCAGTGTGGAGAAGGGAAGGCTGAGGGGGGATCCCATTAATACACACAAATGTCCTGTCAATCCACACAAATATCCCATCAATCCACACAAATACCCCCACAGGGCGTCAGAGGATGGTGCCGGACTGTTCGATGATACCAGGGACAGGATGAGGAGCAATGGCCGTGAACCGAAACACAAGTTCCGCCTCACGCAGCACAGGCCCCGTGGCCCGGCGAAGGGAAGGCTGAGGGGGGATCCCATCAACCGACACAAATATCCTATCAATCCACACAAATATCCCACCAATCCACACAAATATCCCATCAATCCACACTAATATCCCCACAGGGTGTCAGAGGGTGGTGCCGGACTGTTCCGTGGTGCCAGGGACAGGATGAGGAGCAATGGCGATGACCTGAAACCCAAGTTCCCCCTCACGCAGCGCAGGCCCTACAGCCCGGCGAAGGGAAGGCTGAGGGGGGATCCCATCAACCGACACAAATATCCTATCAATCCACACAAATATCCCATCAATCCACACTAATATCCCCACAGGGTGTCAGAGGATGGTGCCGGACTGTTCCGTGGTGCCAGGGACAGGATGAGGAGCAATGGCGATGACCTGAAACCCAAGTTCCCCCTCACACAGCGCAGGCCCTACAGCCCGGCGAAGGGAAGGCTGAGGGGGGATCCCATCAACCCACACAAATATCCCATTAATCCACACAAATATCCCACCAACCCACACAAACATCCCCTCAGGGTGTCAGAGGATGGTGCTAGACTGTTCCATGGTGCCAGGGACAGGACGAGGAGCAATGGCCATGAACCGAAACACAAGTTCGGCCTCAGGCAGCACAGGCCCTGTGGCCTGGCGCCACTCACCTGTGCTGTCCTCGTACACCACGGTGACGATCTTCCAGTTGTAGTAGAGCACGAGGTCCAGCACGGCCCTGCTGATGGCGGCGTAGTCGGGGTAGAGGTTGATGTAGAAGGCGTCCCTGTTGTCCACGGTGGGGTGCTTCCAGCGGGTCTGGATGTGTGGCACCTCCAGGGCGTTGCAGATGGACTGCACGGCGCTGACCGACGAGCTGTGTGCCGGCCCGAAGAGCGCCGCCACGCCCAGGGCCAGCTGGTCACAGGCTGAGGGGACAGGGACAGGAGGCTCAGGGTGGGCAGCAGGAGGAATTCCTCCTTGGAAAGGGGTGTTAAACACTGGCACAGGGAGGTTTGGAGTCCCCATCCCTGGAGGTGCCCAAGGAACGTGGCACTCGGTGCTCTGCGCTGGGGACAAGGTGGGCATCGGGCACAGCTGGGACTCCACACAGCTCAGAGATCTTTTCCAGGGATTCTGGTTTGACTGTGGTTCTGAAAACAGCTTTACTGATCAGCATTCTCTCCTCGACCCTGCTCACTACGAATAAACTCTGCTGGGTACCTTGACCCCATGGATTCCTGGACTGCCTCTCTCAGAATGGCTTTATCCTGGAGGAACCAGGAGCTCCCTGGCTATCCTTGCCCAAGGAATGTCACAGGAATGAAGTTCCACGGCAGAGTGTCAGGATATGTGTTGCTGGAGCCCCAGCAGACACCCCATCCTTGTGCCTGGCACCTTTCCCCCTGTGTGAGCTGCTCTCATTTCAGCTGCAGCAGGACATGAGCAGCAAAGGATTCACCACTCTCCATAATCTGTGTGTTCAAAACGCAGCAAAGCCTAAAGCCCTCAGCACCAGCACAGGGAAATACAGACCTGACACACACTGACATTTTTACACCCTTCCAAACCAGCCAAATCCACCAACAGAGGTTCCCTTCTCCTTGTGTCCATATCTCAGCCCAAAGAACCCTGCCTGGAGCTGTCTTTTCACTTTTCCTTCTCTCCCATGTCTTTGCAGGTTGACAGATGGGAGATGAAGTAATATTAGTTATTTGTGTCCATTGGTAAAATTTACAGCCAATGTTTCGAACAAGGCTCTCGACTGGGACAAAGCCCTGCATTGAGCTGCAAAGCTCAGTGTTCTCTCTGTAAGGGTGGGCAGTTTAGAAATTACTCTGATTAAGTGATTTATTAAATACACAAACATCCACAATGAGCTGAAATTCCTTAAATTCATATTTAGCTCTCTGACTGTAAGAGAGTATGACAGAAAATCAATTATGTTCTGTTTTCACTCCACAAATGAGTGTTTTACAGGCAGCATAAAGTGCACAGGCTTTCCAGGTTTAATTCAGAAGCCTTTCTAAAGGATCACAGGTTTTAATGTGCAAATTGCATAAATAACTGCAATAATTCATGATGAGAAGAAATTACTACTGTCTGTGTGAGTTTCTTACATGGAGATGGACAACTTCGTACATATTAAACGGAGAAGGCACTTTCACAACAGCCACAGAAGAGGTTCTCACTCTACAGGGAACCTAAAATACTGTATCACCCCAGATTATATGGATTATAAACCCACCACCCTTGAGATTTGACAGCATATAGCTCCAGCATTATTTGAGAACTGAAAAAAAAAATGCAATAAATGAAATTTAAAGTTCTTTTTGATGTTCTTTGCAAGCATTCTCCTTTTTTCCACTCTTACTAAGAAACTAAAGTCCACAAGGAAAATTTGGTAACGCAGATGTTTGGAAGGTGACAGCTCACCAGCTTGATTTGTAAAGTGAGGCATTTTCATTTTCCAGCCTTTTAGCAAACCCAGTTCCAGGAACTAGGCTGCTCATTACAACATTTTATCAAACTTCAAGCTTGCCTCCTACAGGCAAGGAGATTAAGGGAAGTTGTGACTTTTAACTCCTCTCTGTTTTGGTCTGTGAGTCAATTAGATGGGAGTGAATTGGGCCATAATTTTCCTTCTCAGGAAAAAAAAAAAAAAAGAAGAGGCAAAAAACTTCCAAAAGTTGACCACTCCAGTTCTTACAGTTGTTTACAGACAAACTTCCTCCTGTCTCAAGGTCACTGAGCATCAATATTTCAGGGCAGGGAGACTACTGGCCTCTGGTCTTTAACGTGCAATAGAAATAATTTACCACTAATGGGTATCTGTGCTAATTATGGGTTGTGACATCCCACTGTGCTTCCTGTGAGTCTGATCATTTTTCCTGCAGAATTCCAGGTGGCAAATCTATGTTTTGGAAAGAAGAATGGCTTGGACTTGCCACCTTCCATCTGGGGCTCTTAGCATGCAGACAGGATGCAGGGCTTTATTCGGAAAGCACACGACAGGTCCAAGCCCAGCTTGAGTCTTGGTTCAAACACCTTTGAAAGACTAATTTTGTGTTCCTGTTGGTACACAGGATATGATCAGAGCAGAAAAGCAGAGCAGGCTGGGGAAAGGTGTAAAGTACAAATCATGTATGTAACTGACACAGTAATTGTGATAATTACCTCTTCTGGAGGCTTCAAAACTATCAAAAAGGTTAATTCTCTGGATGTCGTAGGTTAATGTGGTATTAGGCATCAGTGTTCTGTTTCTATTAATGTTGGTGACAGCAAACTTGAAAGCCAATTCTTCAATATTAACAGGTTCATTTTCCACAGTTTCGAAAATCCCTCCTGTTGGAACACAGATAAATGAGGATTATTCACCACTTCGTCGCCGCACACAAAGAGAGGAAAATAAATTGTGAGCAATAATTTCTGAGTGTTCGTCAAGGAAAACCTGATCACTGCTCAAAGCACTGCTGGTGGGGGGCAGGCTCTGTCTCCAAAAGGAAGCAAGAAAACTTTCCAGAAGAGGACTGTAAATAACCAATCCCAATTTCAGAAGCAGAATGAGGTTCTGTGAGTATATTCCGGGATGGGGAAGGTGTCTCAAGGCCACAGCCTGTCCCAGCAGACTGATGTCTGCTCCCTCGAGCCTTTCGAGACCTTATTATGCCAACAGCACATTCCCACTGTCCGGGGCACTGGGATTTGAGGAATGCACAGCAAACACAGCTAATTTTAAAAAATAGCTCCTCTAAAGAGCAATCTCCAGCTTCAGTGCTTGGTTTTGCAAGTATAATTTACTCATTTAGTGCAAGTCACTAGAGAATACTCTGCATTTCTCCCTTACGTATTTCCCCATTTCCCCCTGTAAAATTTAAGGCCCATCTCTTTATGATTTCTGGGCATGTGAATGCACTCAGCTCATGAGCTGCAACCTCCTGCAGTTTCGATGTCCCCCATGTAGGAGCAGTGCAGTCATTCGCTGACCATCAGGAACAGGAACACACTGGAATCAAAACCTGGTTTGAATTTTAACCCAGCACTGAAAACACTGGAGGCTACCAGCCCCAATCTGCTAATGCCATCCCTGGCTCCTCTGGAACAAACAGCATTATTTCATCTCTGAAACCCACACAGAGCAATGCCTTGACGTGGCTTAAGCCATCTGCCAACTTAAACAATTTTTTCTTCACTCCATGGATTTCTCATGTACAATGCGCTGGTATCAGAACCTTAGAGACTTCTTCCCTCTTCCTCACAAAACATCCAAGTGATTACAAAACAGTGTGATACACAAAAACAGAAAAAAAACAAGTCTCAGTGCAGGATTCCAAACCAGAACATCAAGTGGATTACTAAAAGTCAGCAGGATTTTCCAGAGCTGCAAACTCCAGGTCACCTGAAGGGAAACAAATCTAAAGCCTGTCCTTTCAGATCCAATCCTATAATTCCTCATCCCAATGACTGTACCAACAAGTTGAGTGGTTAAATTCAATTCTCTTCCCCCATTTCACCCGAGGAAGACAATTCTTTTCAGTCAGCTGTAATGCCAGCCTGGGCTTTGGCCAGAAAGGTCCCACTGCTGAGTTTTCCTCGAATTCCTGCTGGAATCAGCAGAGCATCGTTCCATCAGGGAAGGTGAATGTCCCCACAAAGGGATAGCCTGAGATTACTTGGATGTAAAAACCCCACAATCCCTCCCCACTTCCAATAAGATGAGTATTTTGCCATTTGATCTTGGAAAAAAAATCCCCTCCACCTCTGAAATTATTACTGAGCATTCTATCACTTCCTACGTTAAAAAAAATTAATTAAAACTACTTCATCCAACCACCCTTGAGGCGACCTTCATACCTTTATGTACACAAGCACTTCCTCATTCTAAGGCCAGAACTATTTCCAGACCTTTCATCAACTGCCTATTAAATGAGGATTAATTTTAATTGATGTATAACCAGGAAGTATTTATACTTCATTAGCAGAATTACGCAGAATTTTTCCTTTTGGAACAGAGTAAAGCTTACTGGGCACAAGGAAGGAGGGGAGGGAAATGAGGAGTGATGGAAAGAGGGCAAGTTTTGTGTGGATGTGTTGTCTCAGCCAATTGATCAAAACTCTGCACTATCAATACATTTCCAGGCTCCTTTTGCTCACATTAACAGAGCAGGAAAGTGCTCACAGGAACTCTGATTTCAGGCTTTATTTGCTGGTGATATACCCTGGAAAAAACATGGAATCACTGAATGGTTTGGGTGGGAAAGGGCCTTAAAGCTCACCCAGTTCCACCCCTGCCATGGACAAAGCCCATGGGGGAGTTCATGGAGGAAATAATTCCTTCCTGTGACTGAGCTGGGGGATACTGCATTAAAAAGGCTTGGACTGCACCTCTTTGAGCTTCATTCTTCTGCTGAGGCCCATTTGTGTAAAAAAAAAGTGGAACTGCTCTGTGAATTTGCATCACAAACAAGCTGTGCTGTGGTATTTTCATCCATACATCCCTAATGAAATCCAGAGATCCTGTAAATAGTCTCTTCTCCTTCTCCTTCTCCTGATGAGTGACAGCCGAGCTCAGAATTTATTCTAAGGTCCAGGTTAAAAGAAAAATAGCAGAGTAAGTGACAAGTTTGATGAAGAACCAGTTTGGCAGATGATTCATTTAAATAAAGTAATTATTGTACAACATTTTAAAAACAAATTAACCACAGCATTCGACACAGGAAGGAAGGAAAAAGAAATCGATGTTAACTCAAGATATAAATGATGTTCCAGGAATGAAGCTGTTATTGCTGAGCATGAAAACAAGCAGTGGCTTTCAGGTTGGGCTGCTGGTGGCACTTAGAAGGGGAAAATTGAAAATGCTGGAGTTCTCCTTTTCACCTCCCTCAGTCAGAGAGTGAATCCTCCAGAGCAAACCAAAGGCTGCTGAGTCCCGGTCAGTGGCAGACCCAACTTTTCCCTTTCAGCACTTATTTTGTAAAGTGATTTCTCCCAGGATGAAGGAAAACCCCAATATCTGCCCCTCCTTGGAATTTCACAGTGGGAAGTTAAGGGAATGACTGCTTGGGTACAGCGGCTGTGCAGAAGGGGCTGAGGCACACGAGTGAGTGGCAGTGACAGACAGGGCGAAGCTCAGCTCCGTTCGCCCTCTGAACACAACAAAAACTGCACAGCAAGTGAATGGCCGAGCTACGAGAGCACACCTCAGCAGGCACACCTGGAAAAGCTCCCCCAGCCCTCCCAGGCGAGCAAACAGGACTGAGGGAGCTTCAGCAAAGGTCAGGGCTCAATCCATTCCCGGAGGGAAAGGATTTTACAGCTTGTGACTCTTTCTAGCTGAGGATAAAGCCCTGTTTCTCCATGGCTGATGCCCAGCTTTCCTCTCCTGGCTCCCGGAGGAGCTGTGCCAGGCTGAGTGCCAGCTGTGCCCTGGGGAGGTGCTGGCACACTCGGAATAAGCCATGGGGGAGCACGGGAGCTGCTGGATGCTGCTCCATCCCCGGGCTGGGAGCCACCAGCAGCCCTCCCAGGCAGCCCAGGGCCACGGCAGGCAGGGCTTTGCTAGCAGGGCTTCCATAAACATCTCAGCATCCATCTCCTGGGGGCATTCCTGCTCGGAGAAGCCTCCCCTCCTTTCCCCAGTGAACCCCGTGAGGTCCATGGCAGCTCATTACAATCCACTGAGGGGAAAGGGGAGCTGAAATCCCAATGACTGTGAGCTCTGTGCGGCTGCCTTCCCCAAAGAGAAGCTGCTGCTGGCCCCACGTTATTGTAGGGGACTCACAAAGCCAAACCAGAGCAGTGTTTGCCCCGACCGCCTTTGACATGGACATGGATTCCACACACGCACCGGGGCTGGGGGCACACTGAAGGCTCAAAAAGGAGCAGGGCACAGCAAAACAGTGCTGAGGAAGATCTTTTTCTGCAGAGAATTCCCTCTGACTTAAGTTCCTCGTGGGCTGAAAGCTCCTGCTGCTGGAAACCCTCTCCAAGCATTTTTTTCCCATCCCTGTCCCTCAGCAAAGGACAGATTCTCCTGTGCCATGTGGTGTCCATGGGAGCCAGAACCTGTGCACTTACCACACTCATCTCACCAGAAAAGAATCAAAAAGTTATTGCTTATTATTCAGCAATATCTTCCTTTTGAAAGTGACCTCTGTGACTGTGTGAGACTCTCCAGAAATTGGCTGTTACCTCTAATTCAGACATGACCCACAAACAGCTCTGCCATGTGGATGTGCAATAAAATTTTTTGGGAAGAATTAACAGCCCCAACCCTATCCCGAACAGGAACTGCAATTTGCTTTTACAAATGGGATTCACTCAAACCAAACTCCAAGCCCCTGCCCTTGCCCTTCCTGCACTTTCCCCTTGTTCTCAGCCATTGAATTAAAACGTTAAAGTGTTTCTCTACCCAAAACATCCCCTGTGAGAGCCAGGGCCAGGTTTGTATAATTATTTGACTCCAGAAAGGTGCATTTGGCACTGGTTTGATCCTTGGGAAAGCAGAGGGATAAAAATACACGTGTGTATGTATATATAGAAAAAAGTGAGCTTGTTAAGATACAAGGATCTGCCTTTTCCATTGGGAATTATTTCTCTTCAGCTTGTGAGTTTGGAGATATTTCCCAAAGGCACAATTGACATGATTCATGTTACAGAATTTCTAAGTAATGAACTTTTTCTTTTTTATGAACAGGGAAAAAACCTGGCTGATCTGATTTAGGTATCTCTTGCAACACCAGACAGGAACTAAAGCATCATTTTCGAGGTGCAAGCCCTTGATTTGATAGAAAGTTTTATAACTGTGTCCTTGCCGCCTTGATTTTTTATATTTCCCTCTGCCTGCATTATGTCATGGCTGGGAGGCTGTTCCGAACATTCCTCCTGATTCCAGCAGGTTTTGATCAAATTCCCTCCCGGCTGAGCATTCCTCCCACCACACTGTAACAACTTAAATAGTCCCACTGGAGAAGAAACTCACTTTCTCCTGTCCTTCTAAATCTTTCAGAGCACTGCTTCACAGATGAGCTTTTCCTAAGTGTCTGAGTGCCAGGATTTCCCTCTGAGACACCCAAACATCCTGACCCATTCACTGCTGGTCATGGGCAGGACCAAGGGTGCTGCTGGAAATGGAGAGGAAACACGAAAGCAGAGAGGAAGGAGCAATCACAGGGGAAAAAATTATATTGAGGAATAAAGGAAGGGGAAAAGAGTTTGGCAGAAACCAAGAGCAGATGAGTGGAAAGCAAGCTGGGGGGATGAAAGCTGAAAGACTGATGGCACTGAGCTGCAGGCATTGCTGGAGTTTTTATTTACTGCTTTTATCTGGGTCCATCTCCAAAGTATTCCATTGTTTACAAACAGTGAGGGTTTTTTGCAGATACAAAGCAATTGTGCCTTACACTTGAGGAAACCTCAAACCAAACAAAGCCACAGAGACCCTACTTAAAACTGCAGCAAGGAAAATTTAATTCAGAAGGGTTTGCCACCTGATTTTACACAGGCACCTGGTTAAACCAGGAGGGTGTCTCTGTGCCAAAAGCACTGCCCTTCGCAGTGGTTGCAAGAGATGACACAGAAAGCAGCAATAAATAAGTACAGGGCTTTTCTGCCCTGTGACAGCAGATGACCCTTAGAGACAGAAAGATTCACTCCACTGAGCCCTGCAAAGTTCAGTCTGGAGAGGAACCCTGAGGGGAGAGAATATGGTCCCACTCTGGAGCGGTTGGGAGTTTGCATTTGCAAAGAAACTGCTTCAGGATGAGCCATTTTTCTCCAGCTGTTAGCCAGGAATAGAAAGGCATTTCAAAATCCAAGACAATGCTTTGAAATGAGCGCTATTTAGTAAACAGCATTTCTGTGCATAAATGTCAGGGTTATATCTTTAAAAATTACACATTCTGTCTTTTCCTGAGTGCCCATTAAGCACTATTATCTCTAAGATGCTTAGGAACATAAGGTCTTTATTAAAGCTGAAGAAATCGGAGCTTATCCCGAAAAAGCATGGATCAAATCAGATCACAGACTGCCCCAAAGTACATCCCTTCCAGAGAGGAGGTGCTGCACGGAGGTTAAAGTTGGCAGGGGGGCCATCTGAAGCTCTCCCTTCGGTCTTTGGCTCTTCTCTTTCTGAATTCCAGCTGCTGCAGCTGCCCTGAAGGCAGAGCTGCCCACCCAGGCAGGAAGGATGGACAAGGGGGATGCCAGGAGCCCCCATCTGGAAATTGCTCTGCACTCTTTGCACTTTGAACTGTGCAAAAAATCCTGCCCCAATCAGGAGTTCAAACATTCAGGATCCAAAATGCCATCAGCTCCTTCTCTCACACGCTCTGCACAGGCTGTGGGGAATTTTGGCTTTGCTCTCCATCCCAAATGCAACAATTGCTGATGGCAGATTTCTCTGAGTCTGCATTGCTCCTCTCGCTCTGGAGAAAAGCCCTAAAATCATTCAGCTGAAACGGAGGGCACTTTGCCTGTCCCCATCCTTCCTTCTCCCCACATCACACCAGGCCTGGCATTAAGGAAGGATAAACCTGAAGGTTAAAAATAAAAACTCCAAAGAGATGAAAGTGATTTGATTGATTTTTGTTATAAGAAATAAATTCCCCCCTTTAATTTTTCTTGGCACAGAGGAAGGATACAAACCCAATTGACAACAGTTTTCCCACTGGATCAATGTTTTTGATTCTCCTGAAGCTCCAGACACACATTAGGGGTGGGACACTCCACTGCTTGGGGGACATGAGGAAATTCGCAGGTTTTGCTCAGGATTTTCCTATTATTCTTTAAACCTTACTGCAGCATATTTTCCCCATGCTGCTGCACTATTCTTCCTCTCTTTAACTATCACTAATGCAGCTTCATCCTCAAATCCTCGGCTCTCAGACAGGCGCACAGACAAAATGGGCTGCCATCTCCCGAACCAGGGCCTTATTTATCCTGCAGCCTCAGCAGAGAAGCTGCTTTAAAGAAAACAAGGTACATTTGCAGTCCGGAGAAGTGTAATATCTGAGGAGCTCATCTGAGATGATGCTCCTAAGGGTGGGGGTGCAGATTTTGGAGATTTTGCAGCAGATCCACTCTTCTGAGCCGTGTTTCATCAGCACCTGTGCTTCGAGCTGCCACATTTCCTCATCATAATGATGCTTGGCTCTTGAAAAGACACTTACTGGAGGTGCCTGCAATTTAAAGCCTTCTTGGTAATTATCAATCTGGAACATTTCTGTTCCTCCATCTACCGAGGGCCATTTGAGTCTGAAAAATGTCTCATTCAACGTCTACATTTGCAAATATTAAAGTGCCAAGTGTAAACAAAACGCTGCAGCACCTGATCACAACCTTCCATCAAGTGCTAAATTATACAACTCCATGAGAAATATGGAATGGGAACCCAAACAACTCCAGGAACACTTTCCTCTTGTAGTGCTCCTCAAAAAAGAACACAGAATCCCAGTCTGGTTTGGGCTGGGAGGGATCAGAAAGTTCATGCAGCTCCACCCCTGCCATGGGCAAATTTGGGGATGCCTGAGCCAGCAATGTCATATTCAGATAAATCCCAGCCACGAAATATTTAGCATTTACACCTTGTGTGTACACAGAAATGTCCTTCACCAAAAATCGCACTCAGAGGGAGACATTCCACTGCAACAGCTTCACTGGCAACAGCTTCATCAGGAGTTATTAATGCTAATTAGAGATGGTGGTTACAGTTATTACATCTATTATGCTAAAGGGATTCTTAGTTGTAATTACACTTATTGATAGGAAAGCCAGATATGTACTTTGAAAAACAAAAGGCAGGAAAATTTGATCCTGGATAATTTTACCCAGGGGTTAAAGCTGGGTTAAAACTAATAAAAAATTACAGAAAGAAAAAGACAATTATCTAAAAAACCTGGATACAACATCTCCGGGCTTCATAAGGTGAATATCTGAGTTACTAAATCATTACTCATATCTTTCAAATATGAGGGCTGATGCTACTAAGCATAGCTATTATGGGAGTTTTTTTTAGCCTCATAGCTTCATTTTAAGACAGAAATTTCCATCCAAATTCCATAAAATAACCTTGCCATGAAGAGGAAACCATAATTAGTACAGTGTGTGTAAAGGCTAGCTTCAATTCAATTAAATATTTCCATAATTGATGAAATAAATGATGACCATAATGGCCAACATTTCAATGTGCTACCATCAATCTCCCAATTGAACAACTTCAATTTCAAAACAAAATTTAAAAAGTCAGCTGAAGGAGACCCCTGGTATTTTTCCCTTGCTCAGTGACTCTGTTTTCCTGTGTGTGTGTCAGATTTCCCACGCACTGTGTGACTTTAAATGCTCCTGACATCTTTTACTCTCACTGAAAGGCATTCTCAGGCTCAGGTGGGATTGTTGGGGTGTCTGTGCAGGGCAGGAGCTGGGCTTGGATGATCCCTGGGGGTCCCTTCAGCTCAGGATATTCCATGATCTGTGATTCTGCATCTGAACACATCCACATTATTTGGGAGCTGTGTTTTAAGCCTGTTCAGAGTGGCACCAAGGCCAATCCTCCCCTGAGTATCAATACCCCCACATGCACATTCTTTAGCATTTCAGGTTGGTTCCAGTAAATCAAGAACTAAGCAGGGAGCATGAAGTTGTCTCTAGTTTGTATTTTCCCTTACATGTAAAAGGTGTTTGTTTGTTTGTTTGTTTGTTTGTTTGTTTGTTTGTTTTTAAAAGCAGGTGCAGTTGGAGAGCCCCAAAGGCAGCAGTGCTGCTCCTCAACAGGCTGCCATCAGCTCAGATCAGCCCTGAAAGCTGTGCCAGTCAGGCAGGACTGACTCGGCTTGGTTTTGGGGGCAGGGCACGAAATTCAGCTTATTATTGTAGATCCTCTGATGCTCCTGCCTGACCTGAAACTTTCTGAAACCCTGGAGGCAGCAATAAATGCTGCCCAGAGAGCTCAGACAAGAGAGGATGCTCCTGTGGGGCAGTTGAGCTCCTTCCACAGTCCTGAGCGTCACAGCAAGCTGGGGGACGGAATTATGTGCCCTCAGTGACAACACGAGCCGTGCTCTGAGTGTTTTCTGAGACACAGAACATTGAAAAATGGCCAAATTAACCACTGCAATCCATTGTCTATGTAAATGAAATGCTGTGTACACGACACTTGTGGTGATTATGGCTCCCTACGTGACATATGTTTAATGATTTAGATTGGCTGCTGTTGAGAGGGATTTAATTTAAGGCACTTATGGCATTGGGCTCAAATTATTTGCAAGAGTTGACTGAAGCTTATGTTTTACCCTGCAGCTTGTGCTCAGCTGAAGATCATCCGCTGCCTCCATTTCATTTATCTCCTGCAGGATCTCCACCGTGGGCTCCTGCTACACTTTTGTGTCTGCACACAATTGTTCAAACACTTCCCAGAGCAGTCAGAACCTGCTGCAAAACCACACACATGCCGGAACAAAGCTGCCCTACCCTGGTGTTTGATTCTTTATTGTTTAATTGTTGTATCTGCAGTTTTAAAGCCACCCTGGCAGCAGGTTTGGGATATCTGAACCTTTTCCATGGAGAAATTCCCGCTGATGTCCAAGCTGAGCCCTCTCCCCCTTGTGTTTGGATCTGGACAGCTGATGAGGCTCTCCAGACTCTCCTCTGAGAGGAGAACACTAAGCTTCTTTAAATAAAAGAGCTAGAACATGGAGGTGTGAAATTTCACACTTTCCTGCATGCGGATATCTTGTGAAGCTTCGTTCTGATTCTTCTTTGCTCCCTAATGATCATTGCATCTCCCTTGCACAAAATGTGGAATATTTCCTGAGACAAACCTTCGCCTCCATATCCACCGTAATAAATGCAATCTTTGAAATATTAAATTGTTTCAGAGAAGAGAATTGTCAACCCTTTAGTTGACAGATGATGCCAGGCTGGGTGGGAGTGTTAATCTGCAGAAGGGCAGGAAGGCTGTGCAGAGGGATTTGGTTGGATATTGGGAAAATTCCTTCCACAAAAGTATTGTCCAGCCCTGGCACAGCTGCCCAGGGCAGCGCGGAGTCCCCATGCCTGGAAGGATTTAAAACCATGAGGTTGTGGCACTTGGGGACATGGATTAGTGGTGGCCTTGGGGGAATGGCTGGATTGGTAATCTTGGAGATCTTTCCTACCTAAATGATTCCATGAAATTTGTCTTTGGTGAACTCTGACAGATGGTTTTCCTCAATTATGGCTAAATCCTTGTCGTACACATTATTTTGTGAGCAGAGCTAGGCTGAAGGTTTGAATTCTAGAAAAGGCAGCAAAAACACATTATTAGGCACTTAGAATTCATTTTTGTTCAATAGAGCTTCAGCAGGGAGCTGAGTTAGCTTATTAATACAAGAAATTGCTGCTGGTCTTTAATACATTTCGATCAATGTGCGAGAGATGGTAAGAAATGAAGAGCAGGAGAAAATTAAAAAGATCATCAAAAAGTTCCTGACTGACAAAGTCCTGTTGCCTCAATCCCCTGTTTATTTTGGCAGGTGTTTTGTGGTGAGCTCCCGGAGCGTGACTGGGATCTTTCCGAAGGGGTGGACATCTTTAAAATCTCCTTTTGTGGAACGAGGCCCCTTTTAAATAGCAAAGGAGCCCAGATGGCACAGATTCGACAAGTCTGGGGGGAAAAGCAGCAGAAGAGCAAAGTAGCTGAGCTGCAAAAAGAATCTGCAGTTTCTCATTAGTGCAGGGATTGCCACAAGACTCAGAGGCAGCAAACTCTGCTGTACAGGATTTTAGGAAAAGGTGCTCAGGAACGCTGTTGAGAATTCCCAGCTCCCTGGAAGACCAATGGAAAGGATGAATTACAAGATGGGATTTGTAAAACGGCCGGTGAAAATGACCTGAGTTATACATGTTTGATGACTGATTTAAAAATTAAAACTTTGAGTTTGGAGTTTAAAATTTAAAATTCCAATTAAAAATGAAAGATGAACTGTTGCTGTTCAGTTTCCCTCTGGAGCAAGGAGGAGGTGGTGTGGCAGGGACAACAAGAGGGACACAAATCCCTCTCTGCCACGTCTGGGTGTGAATGGCCACATGCCTTACCTAAATCCAAATGAACCTGGGAAAGGCTCACATGAACTTCACCTAAACTTCCCCATGGCATTCATCAAATTAAACATTAAAAATCAGGGGGGTTGGACAAAAGCAATGCAAACAGAAGTTAATTAATACCCCCCCTTTTTTTCTTTCCCTCCCTGACAATGAGAGATGTGAGAACTATCTGAAAACCACTGGAATTTCCAAAACCAACCAAACAAACAAACAAACAAACAAACAAAATTAGTTTTTTCTGTGTTTCAAGGCTTTGGAATATTGCTGATGCAGCCTTCCAGCAAAGAGGAAAAGGACATGGAGAAACCAACGTTTGTCCTTTTATTTAGAACACAGCATGGCCCGGGCTTGCTTTGATGTTCTAATAGTTTTCCCTGAAATGAAATTATATTGTGGCACCAGGGAGGAAAAAAAAAAAACAAAGCTCAGTTAGAGGCTGAATGGTTCCATCCAAACTGCCAAACACATTTTGGTGTTTCCTTTTCTGCTTTTAGGGAGCATTTTCTGCTGGATTTCTTAACACCTCTTAGACATCCCTGGTTTAATAAAATCATCTCGTGTTCTGAAACATTTGGGTAATGAATTGAGCGATGGAGCTGTCAGCTCTGTGCTGCTCAGCTGACCAGCTCTCACACCGAGGACTCTTTGGCACTTGGTAGATGTTGGGTTTGATGTTTAATTCCCTTATTTCATCAAAAGACCTGATTTGAAAAGAGTATTTGAATCATGTATGTGGTGGAGATGTTCCTTATAGCTAAATCATCTGCGAGCAGCAATGGGGTTTTCAAGATTAAACTGATTAAAGATTTATTCTTTTTTGAAGAAATGAAGTTTTTCTTCATGTGGGGACTTTTGTTACGAAAGTGCTTCCTTTGCATTATTCAGACATGGTGGTGATTAATTACAAATTTCCTCACAAATTTGCACCTTCTGCAGAATGCCCCTTGTGTGGCAGGGACACCTTACCTTGCTCATTTCCCCCCTTTTTTCCCCTCTTCCTTTTCATTTTCCTATCTATGATGCAAACAACTTGCAAACGACCCAAACCTGTTTGCAATAAATTATTCAAGGTATTAAGGCCCCACTGTTCAGGATAAGTCTCTGTGCCTGCAAATAATTACAGATACAAGTTATAGCAAATAGGGGCAAGGGCAGTTTTTGATATGCAGATCTCTGAGCATCCCAGAAAAAGTTGGGTGTGTGCTATAAAATGTTCCCAGGGTAATCTGTCTCTGGCAAATTGCTTCCATAAAATCAGACCCTGAGCAGAAGCCCTCTCAAAAGAAAAACCCACACAAAAAACAAAGTGCAACAGTAATTACACAATTACTCTTATATCTTTTTTGCAAGACAGCTCTAAAAATATTAAAAATCTTTTGTTAAATATGTGTTTTATTGTCACCATAATTTCCCTGGGGTCTGCTGCACTGGCAAGCTTACGGTGCATCACCTAAAGACGTCACTGCGGTGCCTTTGGCACACATAAAAAAGACAGATCTTCCTTAATGTTGTTCTAAAAACTATTTTCATGTTCCAGCATTTGGATTTATGAAGCATGGGGTATATGTATTATATAATTTTATTTTAAAGCAGTAGACTTACAAAAAGTAAATAGGGCCACCATTAGGTAAAAAATAAAAGCTCCACAACAAAAATAAAAGGTATTATGTTAAAGGAGGCAAAGCATCAGGGGCTGTATAAGGCTTCATTTCCACTCTTCTCCATAGCTTGGGACTGCTCATGCAAATATTGTGAGTTATTTAGATGAAACCCCCAGTCTGGCAGAGGTTTCAGTGCACCTCCTTCCCAGCAATGCTGGTTAATATGCAGAGGAGCCAAGAAATGCTGAAATGGTTTTTCCCCACGCTACGAAGCTACAGTGGAGCTGGAAAAATCTTGTCAGGGCTGTTAACTCTCCTGGAGAAAAATAAAAGGTGTTTTTTGCAATGTAAATGATGACATCCTTACCCACTCGGGTGAATAAATGCACAGCCAGTGAGACTCTGGGGTAACAAGAGGATGTGCCTAATAAACCCTGGGGAGCCGAGGTTTTCCCTGCACTGAGTGCTGCAGCTCTCACTCGGATCTAGAAAAGGTTCTCTGGGCAAAATCACTCTGTGTTTTCTGGCAGATCCCCTCTCCTGACCCACTCACAACATCCAGGGCTCCACTTCACGGACCAATCCACTCAGGAAAATGAAATTTTTATTTCCTGCTGGGCTTCTGCTCTGAAACTTTGCTTTCGAGTTGGGTGACTCTTTATTTTGCCAGGGATGGCTGTAGCTACAGTGACATTTCATGAGAACACCTCAGAACGGATCCAGACATTGGAACATACCCACAGGTTTGCAAAAGGGCACATCCCATAATATACCATGGATTTCCAGGGACGAGTTACCACAGGGCAGGATTGAGTGGATGGATTCAGACTGGGATCTCCACTGAAATATTTGGAGTGGGACCCTCTTAGCATTTTTCACCGTAACCTCAGGTGGCATTCTTATTTGCTGCTCTTCTCAAAATCGACTGCACATAGATATCCCAGCCCAAAAATAGATAATAACTTTTAAGGAGAGGAAAGGCAGTCTATGACAATCAGGTCTGGAACCATCATGAATGAAATGAACTGCCAGGTTTACCGGACTTGCCATCTTCTAATTTAGCCATAACTTAGTCAATATCAGACATAATTCCCCTGCTTAAAAAGTTATTAAAATTTTAATAAAACCAAGGAGATGCTAGGACAAAAGCATATTAAGATGGCATAAAAGTTGTGCCTACTTATCATTAATTTAAAGGCAGATTAGCTGTTAACTAGAATGACTTAATTGAATATCTCCAAATATGAGCATTTTTAGGCTCCCTTGGAATGCATTTTCAATTCTGGATGCAACAGGTTCGCGTGCTTGGTGCCAGTGGTGCCTTAGCCTTCCCCAAAACACCCTGGAATGCATTCACTTCATTTTGCAAAGACGTGTTAGAGAATGGCCTTTTCTGTGAACAAAGTGAGATTTTCCCTTCAGCCCCTCTGTGCATATTGCCATTTCAGGAGTTAATTTGCCAGTGCAGCAGCCAATGCTCCTGGGTCCTTTGAGAGTGTGCAGATTTTTACCCACTGTCCCCAGAATCCAAATCTGAAGGATCAGGTCACCCACTCTGATATTATTTAGGGTAGCTGTGCTTTGATAAGGGTTTTTTTGTTTTGGCTAAACTCTACACCACTTGATTGTGTGTTCATGAAGGTCCTCAGGTTTATTTCTCTTGCACAGCTCAAAAATAACATGAAGGTTTTCCAAGCAGCAGAAGAACCCTAAAGCTGCCTGCTCTCAAAGAACTGCCCCTGAAGGAAACTCCTGCCTCCTTGCAGCCCCTCCACCCTGCCTGCCGAAGGAAATGAGGGTTGTTCTGGGGCTCTGCAGACACAGGGGGACGTGCAGGGCTCTTAGGGCCAGCCCAGCAGCGCTTCCCTCTGAACAGATGCCCTGCTCTGGATCTCCACAGAAGCACCTGGAGCTGCAGCGCTTTGCTCAGGCCCAGGCTCGGTGTGGAAATCATTTCCCAATAATCCCCTGCACACCATCTGGCCAGGATCCCGCCAGGAGCCAGCTCTGGGAGCAGGGGGAAGGCCCCTCTTGCCCCCAGGCAGCTCCAGGGGTAACATCACATCATTTATTCCGTGTCCAGAGAGTCCCCAGGCCCTGCTGGGTGCGGCTGTGCAAATCAGCCCCTGCAATGCTTATTCCTCTCCAGCTGCAGTGGTGTTCCCCCACTGCAATTATGATGTCCCTGGGCACAGACATCCCAAAGGAGCCTGTGCCTTCCCAAGAGCTGCCCCCAGCCAGCCTCACCCAAACTCTGAGCTGCAGCAGCTCAGAGCATCCCTGAGTTTGGATCAAAGCCCATCCTGAGCAAGGGCAGGCACAGCTCAGGGCTGGAAAATTCCTCCTGAGCAGCATCCTTTAGCATGGCCAGGGAAATGAGCCACGTTTGAGAGGCAGCAGCCAAGCCAGCCCCGGCTCCCTGCAGGAGCTCCCTGCTGATGGCACAGGGTGTGCTGTCCCCAAAACTTCCCTTCCAGGACTGGAAGGAGGTCATGGCCCCCCCTCTGCAGCACAGGGATGCTGCAGGGCAGGGAAGCATTCCCAGGAACTCGTGTAGGCAGTGCCCTAGTTCCGTGAATTCCGCTGAGATCTCTCATTCATCCCCGGGATGCTGCAGGTGCATTTTTTCACGGCAGAGCCCTGTTCCAGCGCTGGGATCCTCTCTGACATATTAAGCCATTTTTAATTTGCTCCCATCATCCCCAGCCTCTCCAGTAGACATTAGATAACTCTGGGGTCCTAAATAAGCCACAGCGACTTAGGGAGAAAGCGAGTGAGTTATTAATCTTATGCAAATGCCTGTTCAATTTTCAGGATCTTGGCACCACTGTAAGTGCTGAAAGTCACAGACTATAAAGAAAAAAGGTAATTTCCTGTTTGTTTAATTGATCTTCTGTAGCTTCTCTCCTGGCTGGTAAAGCTAGGTAATGGAATTTGCAATGTAAAGTCATTATTAGAAGTGCCAGTATGACATTTGATTAATCCAGGCTATTTAGGCTTAATAATACACACTTGACTTATGTTCTGGAAGCAAAATTGCCAGCTACTTCCCCTCCTGCTTTTTAAATATATTTATAAATACCCTTAGCATGATGATCCATGAAGCCATGTCTTCAGGCATCGTCATTAGGAAGTGATAATTCCCCAAAGTGTGTTTCATCAGCAATGGGATGGCTGCTCTCACATTTGCACCCTCAGGTCCCAAAATTCCTTCAGAGGACCTGGCCAGGTCAGTTCTGGCCACGTCCCGAGTGGCAGATTGCCAGGGAAAACCCGGGAAGGAGCTGCTGATGACTCAGGAGCTGACACTGCTCTCACTCAGCACTGAATCCATTTCCTGGCGTGCCAGGGCTGGGAGCAGCAGAGAAGAACAGCACTTGTAGTGTCCAGGGAAAGAAAGGCCATTTGTCACTTCTGTTGCCTGGGAGTGTCACAGCCAAACCTTGGCCAGCCCCAGGTCAGGGGAGGCTTTGCCTCCACCCACATCCCCCTGGGCTATTTCCATCCCATGCAGCATGTTTTATCTACCCCTGGCCCACTGTGAAAAATTCCTGGACATTAACTCAGCAATGCACCAAGGCATTTGTCTCTTACAAAATGAAAACAACATTTTTCACGTGAGGTGCAAGAAGTGCACAAGGGCTGTGGAAAATCTGGGTTACTTTATGGAAATATTTGTTGCAATTATGCTACAGAAATGTTTCTGTTTTGGGTTTAAATTCATTTCACGATAATTGCTCTAACTTGTGTTTCCATCCCAGTAATATTTGGTGCAATCACATCCATTTAATTTGATCATTTATGTTCCACTGCCGTGGCCAAAACAGACACTGCACTGCTTCATGCTACCATTGGTTGCACCTTGCTAAACCAAACAAAAACAATTACTGTAAACACTCCTGAACTGGTGCACACTGCACTTCAAAGTGTCAGGAAAATGCATTTAAACTGTTATATTCAAGGGAAAAAAATCCCTCTGATTTGTTTGTACTTGTCCTGCGCCTCACAGGCTTTGGTGTGTTGAGTCGGAATTGTAAGGGATAAGGAATATTAGTAAGGCTTAAAAAACATCAAGTGTTATTCCATATCAGGCTTCAAAAGGAGATTATTTCCATAGGTTGTACTTAAGTGCTTCTGACTGTATCTCTTCCTGAAGGGAACCCATGGGAAAGATGGAGTGGGACTTGGGATGGAGGGGCAGGACACAGGGAATGGCTTCCCACTGCCAGGGGGCAGGGATAGATGGGATATTGGGAATTGGGAATTCCTCCCTGGGAGGGTTGGAGGCCCTGGCACAGGTGCCCAGAGCAGCTGTGGCTGCCCCTGGATCCCTGGCAGTGTCCAAGGCCAGGCTGGATGGGGTTTGGAGCAGCCTGGGACAGTGGGAAGTGTCCCTACCATGGCAGGGGTGGTACAGGATGAGCTTTAAGGTCCCTCCCCACTCAAACCATTCTGAGATTTTTTCAAGGCTGGGACTGCCTGCAGAGAACACCCAAACAAACAAACACTGGCAACCAAGTGTGGAAACAATCACCTTTAAACAAACAAATACAAAGTGGCCTGGAGCATTTTCAAGCACCTTTTGCACAAAGTCAAGGCTTGCTGGATCTGATGGAGGCCAGAAGGGATTGTTTATTTGCCTTTGACCAGGAGGTGCACCAGAACCAAGTGCAGATGTTTGGGATGCCATGGGGCGGGATGGGGATACCAACTCCACTGGCTTTCCCAAAATCTCCTTTCTCAGTGAATCAGCGTCATCCTCCCCTCCATCCCTGCTGGCTGTGGTGTGGGACTGTCACAGAACAAACCCCCAGCTCTGCGCTGTGCCCTCAGCAGCCAGATGGGCACCGGGCAGGGAGCAGCCTGATTCACCTTGGAGTGCTGCTGAGCTTCCACAGCTGCTCCCGAAACACAATGTTCCCTTTGGAATGAAGAGCAGCCTCTGAGTGGTAAAATTGCAGCAGACTGGTGTTTGTTTGGAAATTTATTTTCTTACTGGACTGGGCTCCCATGAGTGAAGGAAATGGAATCTTTGGATGTTCCATTCCCTGGGAAGTATAAACTCGTGGTGAGAGCTCAGCAGGAGCACAGCACACAGTCCCCATCACCCACACAGCCCAAAAAGGGGTGCAGAGACAGCTGCCAAGGTGCCGGGGGGAGGGAAAATCCATCTTCTGAGGGGAATGGGTGAGAAAGGCTTGCTCAGAGAGCAAAAGAAAGGCTGCACGAGAACAGGGCTCTCCTGCTCAAGCTGGTGGTGTGCAGGGTGCGATACGAAGGAGGGGAGGCTGAAGGACTCCATCAGCACGTGGAGATGTGGCCATGAATGAATAAACCAAAGACAGCCTCTGGAGCAGCCTCCCATCCCGGCAGGCTCACACCTTAAAGCTGAGTGCTCAGAGAGGAGAGGGGGGAAATCCTCTCTTCCACTCCCCCTCGTCCCCTTCCTAGAGAAATTCAGGTTCAGGTGGGGTGAGGGAGCAGGGATGCTCAGGGAAGGGGAGCAGGGGTGCACGGGATTGCCGGGGAAGGGGAGCAGGGATGCTCAGGGAAGGGGAGCAGGCATTCCTGGGGAAGAGGAGCAGGGATGCTCAGGATTCCCGGGGAAGAGGAGCAGGGATGCTCAGGGAAGGGGAGCAGGCATTCCTGGGGAAGAGGAGCAGGGATGCTCAGGATTCCCGGGGAAGAGGAGCAGGGATGCTCAGGGAAGGGGAGCAGGGATGCTCAGGGAAGGGGAGCAGGGATGTGCAGGATTCCCGGGAATGCTCAGGGAAGGGGAGCAGGGATGCTCAGGGAAGGGGAGCAGGGATGCGCAGGGAAGGGGAGCAGGGATGTGCAGGATTCCCGGGAATGCTCAGGAAAGGGGAGCAGGGATGCTCAGGGAAAGGGAGCAGGGATGCTCAGGGAAGGGGAGCAGGGATGCTCAGGATTCCTGAGAAGGGGAGCAGGGATGCTCAGGGAAGGGGAGCAGGGATGCGCAGGGAAGAGGAGCAGGGATGCGCAGGGAAGGGGAGCAGGGATGCTCAGAATTGCCGGGGAAGGGGGGCAGGGATGCTCAGGGAAGGGGAGCAGGGATGCGCAGGGAAGGGGAGCAGGGATGCGCAGGGAAGGGGAGCAGGGATGCTCAGGATTCCCGGGGAAAGGGAGCAGGGATGCTCAGGGAAGGGGAGCAGGGATGCGCAGGGAAGGGGAGCAGGGATGCGCAGGGAAAAGGAGCAGGGATGCGCAGGGAAGGGGAGCAGGGATGCTCAGGATTCTGGGGAAGGGGAGCTGTGCTCCTGTGGGCTCATCACTCAGCAGGGAGCGACAGGCAATGATTTCCAGGCGCTTGCCTCCCCCTCGGTGACTGTTTAAAAACTGTTTGCGTTGTTTTGGGGTATTTTATTGCGCAGGGAATAGGTGTGTTTGACAAGCCCTCGATGTGAATTGCTGCTGCGCCGCATGAAATCTCTGCTGGCAGCCCCGTCTGAGCAGGCTCTGCTCGGGTGCCTCCGCCGGCTCTGCCTTCCGCTCTATCACCATTACCTCCCGTCCTGTCTGATGCATTCCCTGGCCTGTAAATGCAACTCTCATTCTGCACTTCACGGCGCTGAGGAGCTCAATAAATCGCCTCGCAGTCACGCTGCATTCTCTGCCCTCCTGTTTGCACACAGGAATGGAGGTTTTTCATTCTGCCTGGCGCTGGAAACCCACGGAAGGTGAACCCCAACTGTCTCACACCTGCCCTGCACCGTGAGCTGCACAAACAGAGCGGAATAAAGCAATTTCCTCTTTCCCCACCTAAATTCTGCATTACAAAGCACTGTGCTCACAGCATTCCATTAAATTCATTTTACCAGCTTAATAGTGCTTGTTATGGAAATCCTGTGTTCAGTCTTTGAGCACATTTTGGCTCTCTGAAATGGCTCTTGGTATCCCTGAGCCTCACTGCTCCAATGGAAACAGGATGGTCGACTTTTAAAAGATTTTTCTTGGGAACTGAGGTATTTAATCTTATCCTAATAAAGTAAATATTGGTTAATCGAAGCTTAAGCTAGCAAAAAGATTAGAGACATTTAATTAGTCAAAATTATAGCTCATACTGTAATATAGTAAATTAGATTAGACAGGCTTTACACTTCAAAATTACATTAATGACTGCATGCATTTTCTTAATATTATAATCTTTAATCTTAGATCCCCGAAGATACTAATAATTCTCTAACCCATCACTAACTCTAACATCATTATTTAAAATTAGCTTGAAGTTACAGGAAGTAATTATGCACCAGGAAAAGGCAAAATCATGCACCAGAAGGAGATGAGAGTGCTCAGTGTGTGAGACTGAGCTGAACCTTTTGAGTTAATATTGCAAATATTGGTGACAGGGACCATGAGGGCATTACCTCATCCTTCACCCATTTTGTGGCATTTTGTGCAGCCCTGGTGTCCCTGCCCCTGCCCACGCTGCTCTGCAGAGCTGGGGGACACTCTGTGCTTGAGGAATGGGGGAAACAAGAGGAAAACTCTCCCTTTCTAAAAGCAGAACTGAAGCATGAGAAGGTTGGAAGGTGAAGAGCAAAACGAAGATAGTTCATGTCTCAGCCCTGCTGATTTGGACACTTCCATCCCTCACGTAAATCAGAATTTCTTCTGCCGCATGAAGTCCCAAAGGGCAGGCAAGAAGTACTGGAAACTGACAGTGTTTGTACTCAGAAAGTTTTTCCTCTTTCAGGGACATTTTCTTAATTATACCAATTTGTCAAATGTATCTTCAGTTTTACAAGAAGTTTCCTTCCCATGCATTTGTTAAAAGAGAGATAATTGCATCTGGAAAGCAGCAAAATGAAAAGAACTTTAATTATGCATTATAATAACAAATGTGTTCTAGTTCAGGTGAGCCAGACCAATTATATGTGATTAGTGAATGGAAACAATTGATGTTTTTGCATTTTCATTTGGGTCTGCTGACCTTTCCCGGTGAATGAGCTACAATCTGTCTTCCCTTGGTGCTCAACACAGAGCAAATATTTTAATTTATAGAGCCATTTGGAGAAATTATTGCAGTCTGATCAGAGACAAGTTTTACTGAACTTGATCTGTACTCCGTTCTCACAGAGGAGAAAAATGATTCTTTGTAGCTCTTTTTTTGGAAAGGGCACACAAGGAGACAAGGCTTTGCATTTCCTCTGGTGATGCTGACATAATGTAAGAAAAGTAATTAAAACTCTTATTAAAAATTAAGCTGCCTTTAATATCTCCTTCACTTTCCTCTGTGACGTGGTTTCTGCTGTTTACTTTTGCTCAGCACTCCTGAGTCTCTCTTAATCTGGTGCCTGAACCATCTGGGACACTTCAAAATGCCTTCTTGAGTGGAAAAGTTGCACCATGCAAATGGGAATCACCAGCAGCTCCAGTGACTCCTCATCTGACCAAACCTCAGCTTGGTGGAAGTGCTGCTGAGAAAATCAGTTTGAGATTGCAGAGCTGTCCACACAAAGCTCACGTGGCAGGGATGATGCACCTCAAACCTTGCCCATTTTCCCCCGTGGGTATCAGGCGATACAAGGCACTCCTCCACAGTGCATTGTGACGCCAAACAAGCTGCAAGAGGAGGGGATGGATGGGAGAAAAACCCCGTGGGTTTTCCTGGCCTTCTTCTCTCCCAGCCCTCAAGGATGTGTGCACAGGAAAGTTCCTTTCCATTCCAGCGCAATAACACCGAGCATTACCTTCCCAATTGGCGCTGATAAAATGATTTCCCCCATAATCAGCCAGCCTGCGTTCTATCCTGTGCAGCTGGGGAGATGATGATTAATATTTCCACGCGGGAACTTGGGGACAGAACAGAGATTAGAGGGGAGCCGTCCCCGTGCGTGTTCCGCAATCACTGGCAGCCAGAATTAATCAAAGCCAAATTGTCTTCTCAACTCTGCAGCACAGAGTGAGGGCTCCTGTGAGTGCTGCACACGAGGAGGCACAGAGGCGTCCAAGGAGGACACCGAGCATATGGCAGATGAATAGAGAGGGAAGGCAAGCAGATTTGCATAAGTTACTGTTTTGGATGTCAGGAGGAATTTTTTCACAGAAAGGGATGTTAAACCTCACCTGGTTCCTTTTGGAAGACATATATATTATGTCTATTAATATAAATTAATATTCCCACCTTTACCTGAGAATTTCTTCACCTCACTCTCCCCTGTCCATGCTCCAGTGGCTGGAGGAGTAAACCTCCCAGGAACTGCACAGTGAGAAGCACTCCCTGCACCTGGCCAGTAGCAGCAGCTCAATTCCAAATTATTCTACCTGATACATCATGCAAGAAGTTAGCTGTTATCTAGCTGTGCACCAACAGTGATTATTTATTCATTTGGAAATTCATCTCTTACCAGACTGAGAAGCAGAAGCTTTTCTCTGAGCCTGACCTGCACAAAAATCACAATTTATGCTTTCCAGAGGAAGCCTGTGCTGAATATCCCTTTAATCTGGTTAAGATTTATCACCTCACCTAGATGCGTGAGTCTTGTCTGCTTGTGAAAACTAAAACTCAGATGAGGAATTGTGCAGCAAAAGTTTAGTGTGCGTTAGTGTTTCACTCATAAATTGAGGTATTTTTCTGTTTTACTCTCTCAGCTATTCCAGACTGCTCTGTTCTGCAGTCTGACGGGGTGGATAATTCATCAGCCAGGACGCCTTTTATTATTATTACCGTTGCAAAAAAATCTTGAGTTTAGGAGAAACAAAACAATAATTTTGCAATAATGTCACAACACGCTGGGTAAGAACATAATAAACCTTGTTATTATGATCCTGGAATGGCGAGGAACCACTGAGCACAGCACACGAGAGCATTCACTCAGAATGCTTAAGAACACTCCATCGATAAAATGAAGTTCCAAACCTGAAGAGACTCACCAAGAGCACTCAGCTGCATCTCTCGGGTCCAGCCCTGGATCTGTTCCCACTGCAGCTCTGGGGCCTGACCTTCCCCACACACAATGGACTCATGGAATGGTTTAGGGGGCAGGGATCTACAGACAGATCCAGTGCCACCCCTGCCATGGCAGGGACACCTCCCACTGTCCCAGGCTGCTCCAAGCCCTGTCCAGCCTGGCCTGGGACACTTCCAGGGATCCAGGGGCAGCCACAGCTTCTCTGGGCACCTGTGCCAGGGCCTGCCCACCCTCCCAGGGAACAATTCCTTCCCAATATCCCATCCATCCCTGCCCTCTGGCAGTGGGAAGCCATTCCCTGTGTCCTGTCCCTCCATCCCTTGTCCCCAGTCCCTCTCCATTGCTCTTGTGGATCCCTGCCGAGGAATAAATGGGCACAGCCTCACGAGCTGTTGGGGTCGGTTTAGCTGTGTCTTATATGTTTATAATCTGTAAACATTTGTAATCTATATGTTTATAATCTACAAACCTGCTCAGGTGACAGATCTTCTGCTCAGGTGACAGATTTCAGCCCTGAGCTCCTGCTTTGCCGCAGGTCACAGGCACTGCCCATCCCTGGATTCCCCAGGACTCCCTGCCCTGACCCTCTTTGGATCGCAGGAGATCGTGGAGCCAGCACTTGCAGGATGGGGCTGAAAGGGCATTTATGAGTTTATGATAAGTTTCTTACATGACATTGGAGGCATTTTTTCCACCAAAAACGTGTTTAAACCCTGGCACGAGCACTGGCACCGGCCCAGGCTTCCTGGAGGGGTGATCCGTGCCCAAGCCTGGGGCTACCGTGCCCAAGCACTCGGATCTTGGTTGGAGGTGGGGTTTGAGCTAGAGCAGAAACCCTCCACCAGACTTTTTCGGGGCTCAAAGCTCCCCAAAGCTGAGCCCAGAGCTCTGCTGTCCTTCCCTGCACTCCTAGGCATGGCACTTCGCTCGCCAGCGATGTGCTCCCCACCCCAGCGGAGCCTCCGGGAGCTGCTGTGCTGAAATTCCCGAGCTCGAGGCCTCTCCAGCACGGCAGCTCCCGGGAAGAGCTCCAGAGCGCTGAGTTATGCACTGCCACAGCACTTCCATGGTGTTGGAGCTCTCCCTGTGCCAGCTCCGCATGGACACCATGGATGGGATGGGGAGCGCTGGGGACCTTGGCACAGAGCAGGACAAGCACACCTTGGGATAACCTCGGTGGCGATTGCTCCTGCAGCTCCTACCAGGGCGTGGGATGCCATCAGAAAGCTTTCTGCTCCTGTCAGGACCTCCCCTGCTCGGGCAGTGATTCCGGAGCTGCCAGTGGGGCCGATGTGAACTGCCTGCCTGCGTATGGTCAGCAGGAGTGGGGAAATGTGTAGGAAATTGGGAATATCCAAACCCTTCCCGAACAGGGTTATCTAACAGCCCTGCCACACGTACAGAGCCCTCCCTGAAGCCATCCTCTCCCGAGAAGGGTCAGCCCAGAAACGCCTCGGTGTGCCTCACACAGAGCACTGTTCTGCACAAGGGAACAGGCACGGAGAGAATTCGCCCATTTCTCGTGCCCGGTGCCACCTCCCTGCCCATCCTCGCACCCGGAGAGCATCGAACACAGCTCTCACAGCGCTGCTGGCACAGGCACCTGAGTGAGATGCTAAGCCTGGATTAACAAACAATTTTCTTCTGTCGATACACATAAAAGTGGAGCTCTCCGACAAGCTGGATAAAGAAACACAAAGGTGTAAGAGAAACCTTCTACACCGAGGGGAAAAAAGGAACCTCTGTACTAGGCTATCAATCCATCATTATTCAGGATATCAGTAATTAGCTCAGCCTGGACTCTGGCCTTTACCTCTCCTATTCATTCCAAGACTGTGAGGGAAAAACAACTGATTCTGGACACAGGATTTATATTCTGTGTATATTCTGTCCACAGAGACATTCACAGGCTCCAGGAAAGGATTACCAGTGTCTGTCCCTCAGAGAATTGTCCACAGAAACAGTGCTGATCCCACACCAAGAGCTCGGATCCAAACCCAAATCCCTCCGGAATTTGTCACCTAACAAAGTCACACTGAACCTCAGAACAAAAATCATATCAATATCTAAGCATCCAAAAACTATAGTGAAGTTATGAGGCCTAGAGATTTTCATGGCCTTTTGGCTCTGCCTGCAACTCCGAGGAAATGTTTCATCATTTCACTGTTTGCATCTACCCAAAATTCCCCAAGCATTCCCTGAGTCCTGACTTTTACATTTCAATTCCATTCAGGTTGGAAGTGGCACAGGATTAGCTCAGCTCATCAGGAACATCAGTTCAGGGTAGTTTGCAAATAATTACATTTTAATGAATTCTGATCATCTGCAAACTGATTTTTATTTTGTCCTCTCATTAAGCAGGATGCAAAGTCATGGGTTTATTAGCACAAAGAAATTCCTTATCTTGCCACAAGAGCAGATAATCCATTTTTGGGGTTAAATTTGTATTTTTGGCGGGTCAGAAGAATTTCTGAGTACAGACAGATCTCATACTTGTACTTTTCAACTTCCCAGTTTCACAGTAAACACAAGATGAGAAAAAACACACCACATCAAGATGTCTGTGATAAGAACATAAGGAAGAGATTGAATTTGGGGCTTATTCCTTTTTTTCACGTTCCTCGGAAAGAGGAATGAAATCAGATCAGAAGAACACGGCAGAAATACAATCTCTGGATCGCTGTTTTCATTTTCCTCCAAAGATTTAGGGAGCAGGTTCCCTGGGATTTTATATTTCCGCTGTAGGCTCCCCGAAGCCAGAGCAGAGCAGGGTGGGGAGAGGCAGGAGGAGGATCACATCCAGAGAGTGCAGAACTCACACCCTGCATTTTAGGCATGCAATGGAGGGGTTTAAATCCTCAGTTGGATAAAATCAAATGGAAACCAGGGCATTGCCTTAAGGGAGAAATCTCTCTGGTGACAATGTGTCCCTTGGCTGCCTGAACCGGGCACCAATATCCTGTGGATCTCCCAGCTCTCCGAGGCCATCGTGGCCAAACACCCCAGGACAGCCTGCAGTGTGTGAAAGGGAGGCTGAGGAAGTGAGGGACACTACTAAAGGATCCATTTGTGGCTCTGCCTCGCAGGTGGAGCTGGTCAGGACTGCTCTGTGTCACATTTTTCCAGGCACTGTCCTCAAATCCCAGCTTGGCACGGGACGGTCATAAAATCACAGAATACCCTGAGCTGGAAGGGACCCACAGGATTATTGGTGCAGCTCCTGGCCCTGCACAGACACCCCAACAACCCCACCTGTGCCTCCTTGGGAGCGCTGGCCAAAGAAATTGTCCCTGAACCAAGGATGTTCCTTCTCTGGGAGGAAAACAAAGAGATGCTTTGTGTGTCTCCAGGTACCTCAACACACTGATTTTCATGTCTTTGCAGGTACCTCAGTACACTGATTCTCATGTCTTTGCAAGCACGCACACCAGGACTGAAGAAAAGCCTCATTTCCCAGAAGGGATCTTCCTCATGTTAGATATTCATCTATGCAATTATTTTCTGGATTCGGGTTTTCTTCCTGGTTGCTCACCCTACCCGAACTGACGACTACCAAACAAAAGGTATTTTATTTTCCACAAAAATATATTTTCCACTGCATGATAGTAAATCTCTTTGGAGAAATGCTTTGCTCCACCATGAGAGAGCCTTATCCTTCTGCACCAGCTCTGCTCTTGCTGCCAGGAGCACATCCAATCCTCCCATGAGAACTGGGGACAATTCTCAGGGAGCTCAGGGAGCACTGTGGGAAAGGCAGGGGGGTGTAATTAAATAACACTGAAAAGGTACCGGCTCTCCCAAATGCAAATTAATTCTCCGAAGTGGACGGCACCTTTGGGAGGAGCTGGGCACACATTGTGGGAGGTGTCAGTGATGCCATTGCCCTGTGCCTGGTCAGGAAAGCTGAGTCTGACAGGAGTTTCTGCTGAGGGAAAGGGAAGGCCAGAGTTACCCTTTGTCTCTCTGAGACAAAGTCCAAGCTGAGTCCATCCCCACCTTGTCCCCAGCCCAGAGCACTCAGTGCCACCTCCAGCCCTTCCTTGGGCACCTCCAGGGATGGGCACTCCAAACCTCCCTGGGCAGCCTTTCCATGAAAAAACCCTTCCTCAAAATTGTTAAAATGGAAATGATTCCACGGGATTACTCCACAGCTTTGCTCGGACAGCCCTTCCAAGGCCCTCACTCTTCCCTCCGTTCCAGGGACTGGCACAGGACCCTGAGAGAAACCAAAGTCCCTGCAGGATCCAGGACATCTGAGAGCACACAGTTCATCTCTCCCAAAGGTGAGCAGCTCTGCAAACCAGCCCTGTGACCAGCCTCCCTTTCCCCTGGCACTCAGCACACCCAGAAAGAGAAGCAAAAACATTCTCATGCCAGAGGCTGCTCTCTCCTCCTGCTGCGTGCGCCCTGCGGTTGGCTGGGAGTGCAGTGCCCAATTTGCTGTGAGTGTGGAGAGAAGCTGCATCCCCTCTGAAAAAGCCACGAGGCTGCAAGAAAAGCTAAATAAACACCAGAAAGGGAAAACAGCTTCATTTTCGCTCGAACGCCACATCTGCTCAGAAATATCTGGACCAGAATCCAAGCACAAAATGCAATTTGAGGTAATTTCTCCGTGTTCAAGCGATGAAGTCAAATCCATACTTAACAACAAAAAACCTCTTCAGAGAATTAAGTTTTATTTGCCACTTAAAATAACTCTCAGCCTGGACAGGTCCTGGTGGCACTGTTCATATTTCTTAGGAGAGCAGCAGAAAAAATCACTGCAATTCCACATGGGCAACTGCAGTTACCAGTTCTCCATCAGGGCTGCACACCACTGATCTTGACAAATGGGTCCTGTCAAATTGGCTTCTTTTTTCCCCACAAACTTCCTTTGTGGTCAGTTGAGCCCTTGAGGCTGATCCAGCCTCTAGGAAATGCCTCACCAGATCAAAGTTTTCCCCATCTGATAAAACTGCAATTTATCCTCCAGTTTTCTTTGATTAAGGAATCAGAAAATAGGAGGTTTGGATTAAATGGAAAACAAACAATCAAATTCATTACTTGTTCCCATGAGAATAAAACATAGAAAACTCTGCTGTCAGCAGATGAACAGCCCCACAGCAGAATATACTTATTTATAAAAAAATTGATGTTTAAATGTGAGGAGAGCAGACTCACGTTCATCTGTTTGGGTTTATATTCATCTACTTAGCCATAATTTTTTCCTCTCTATACAGACAGGTTTGGGGGAAATGTGTTTGCAGATTGCAAAAGCATTGATTGTGAGCTCCTGTCAGAAGTGTCTCATCTCAGTTTCCCCAAGGTGCTCTTGTTTGTTCAACAAACAACTCCGGCACATTTCCCAAACCTGAGGGACTGACACCTCAAAAAACCCCATGAAACAGAATGAAAACAAAGCTTAGGAGAAGAAAGAAAAAAAAAAAAAAAGGAAGCCAAATAGTGCTTTCTAGCTCATAGGATTGAAATATATAAATAGGGGTTTAATCTTCTAGGCATGAATAAAACTCCAATTTCCTCAGTTCCTGTGCTGCTGAACCACAGGGAGCAGCAAACAGCTTCCTGGGAAAACTTCCTGGGGAAAACCTCCTGGGGAAAGGCACCCCAGCACTGCCATTCCTCTGGATCTGCAGAGTGGGACAGCTCCCAGCTCCTTTCTGAGCTGGAATATTTCCCACCTCTCAGAGGGCAGGAAAACCTGATTTTCAAGGAAGCGAAAGGCAAGGGAAGTAAAGGTGATTTCAGCAGGTGTGGTCTAGTGCTGGGCTGGGCAGTGCTGGGCTGGGGCTGAACCCGAATCTTTCAGAGCTCTGTTCCAAACTAAATAATTCTGTGGCCCTGTGGCACGCAGCACTGAGTGTCCCCAGGGTTCGTGTGCCCCAGGGTGGGTGTGTTCCTCAGGGAATCTGCTCCTCACTGTGACACATCCCCCCAGCCTGGGGAGAAGGAATCCCCATCCAGATTCACTCCTTCACTGATCCCCCAGACCTTCTGTCAGGAAGGAAAGGAGCACTGAGCCTCACTGGGGCTGCAAAATGCACTTTAAATAACCTAATCCTTTGGGAACAGGTGCATAATCTGCTCTCAGGATCTCAGGAGCCCTTCAGTGTAAATTCCTCCTGTTGTCACCTCTCTCCCCCAAAAAACCCCACAACAACAAATCCAAGTATTGCTTCCTAGCATGGCTTTCTCCTTTTTAAATGAAAAATGGATTCTCGGCAGCTCTGCAGTCCCCAGAATTCCTGCATGGGAATTAAAAGCGATGGGATTGGTAAATATTGACATAGCTGGAGAGGACTGGACAGCCACAAAATCCCTGAGTCTTCTTTCTCTGGGTGCATAAATACACATCAGAGCATTGTCTGTGGGCAAACACAATGAGCAGGAGCCCAACTTTCCTTCCTTCGGAACAGAAACTGGAGAGCTCCGGGAAGCAGAGCACTGAGGGAAAGGCAGGAGGCTGTTTTCAAAGGAAACCTCGCCTGGCAGGTGCCACAGCCCCCTGGAGAAGAGGGAGCTTTGGGCGGGATGGGAGGCCTGGCGTTGTCCTGATATTCTGATTTTCTCACGGAAAATCAGCACTTCCTTTGCCTCAGTGGGTGACCTCAGGGCGCTGTGTCCGAAAAACTACACAGCCACAGCAGGGATTTACAGGAGAGACCTCACCTTGGCAGGGCAGTCAGGAAAAGGGGATTTTTGGGGATATCAGGAGCTGCTGCTCCTCTCAGGGCATCCTTTCCTGGCAAAGGGAAGAGAGAGCACGACCAAAAGCACAGATGTGCACCCCAAGCTGTGAAATTCCTGCTGCTGCTGTCTAACCTTGGAATCCTCCCCTCGGGACACAGAAATTCCCATTAGGATGCCTCCAGAAGGAAAAGTAGCTGCCCTCTGTTCTCTTAGCTGGTTCTTCCCTTCCTCAGCAGAGGAGCATCTCCCAAAATTTGGGACCGGGTCAGTTCTGAGGGGAACCAAAGCCTTGGGGGATGGAGCAGCCAGCAGATGGAAGGAGCAGAGCAAACGGGATGCAGACACAGAAAACCGCAAGAGGGACAGAGGCAGAAGATTATCCTCCCCAGCTGATCCTTTTCATTTGTGTGGCTGCAGGCAGATGCTCGGAGAAACAGGAAAGCCCCGAATTCGAGAGGGATAAAAGCAAATGCAGTTGGATACAAGGGATAATTAACTCGGGGAGCGTGTGGCTACAAGGTGATGCTGAGAGCTGAGGGTTCGGGGGATTCAGGGAGGAGGAGGCTCGGGGAGAGCGAGAACAGCTCCGATTACATCAGATAAATTAAATGCAGAACTCATGCACGGTGGAAATGGGCAAAGCACCAGAGGGTGAGGAGTGGGAATGAGCTTTCTTGAGGGATGTCTTTCCATAATACTCCATTACAGGGCTTCTAATTTCATCCTTTCAAACCTCTAACACTGAACACTGCTTGACATTGAAAACTGAAATGAAAAAGCTCCAGAGGATGCTTATATTGTAATTCCTCTGATTTATGTAACCATTTCTGGGAAGTGCCTGTTCTCTGAAAACAAACTGCCTGACTGGGGAGGTAGAGCTGCATTTCAGCATTTACCTGGGTAAAATTACCCTCCTGTTCCTGCGCCAGTGGCAACCGCGAGTGTGATCCGTGCCCTGGGGCCATCTGCAGCCCTCGGCCAGGACCATGTGCCCGATAAATATTTGTGGTTGGGCAAAAACAAGCCAGCAGCTCCCAGCTCGGAGAGGAAGCCCATTTGCTGTGATTTATGCACTCGCTGCAGAGGATAAACACTAATGCCATCATGATGGCCCTGGTGAAGATCCTGTCATCTGCAGCAACCTGTCTGTTCCACGGGGCCAGCTGTGCCGGCTGCTGCTGAGGAATGAAACCCCAGGAGGTGACAGGGACAGGGACAGACCGGCCCTGCCTGGCACTGCCACTCACCTCAGCTCTAACATTCCCAAGGACAGGAAACTCCCTGTGCCCCTCACAGGCTGGTCACGGCTTTTCTTCACCCTGGCGAGAAACACTGAATATCTCTGAGCCTCAACTCAAAGGTATCCCTGAAAGGAAAATTGATAAATCCTTTTTTTCCTGTGAGCTGCAAACCCATTCTGGTGCTGCCTTGGTGCTCCTGAGCACTTCCCCAAGATTTGCTGGATGTCTGAGTTCCCACTGCGTTGTTCTCTCAGGTTTGGGGCACAGCACGACGTGCCAGGGTAAGAGAAGAGTATTTGAGAATTTCCTGACAGCTCTTGCACTAAATCCCACACCCTGTAATCTCTTAAGCATGTTGCCCGCTGGAAAGCACTGGAGTTTCACTGGAAAACTGCACAAACACAGTCCCACACACTTGAGATTATCATCAACCTGCCAATTCCCTCTTATCTGAGGTTTTTCATTGCATTTCCTTCTCTTTATCCTCTCTGTGAGCCAGGCCTTGAGCCCACGATGACAGGAGATAGCAAACCTGCAGCTCAGGACTCCTGAATCCCAGAAAACCAGCACCAGGAAGGGCAGGCGGAATTCCCTCTTGGATTTCGTGCTTATCACCCACAACACAACACAACTCAGAGCTGCGGGGAGGATGCAGATCACACCTCTGGAATGACAAACACCAGGGCACCCCGAGCTCCCCTGCTCCTGGGTTTCCTCAGACAGGTTTGGTCTCACAGAGAGAGAGCTGAGTTGCCCTGATCCTCTCCCACTCTCACTTTTACCAGCAGTTGTGCCAGCTGAGGTTTAAATATGACCCTTTTAACCAGGTTACTCGGTGTAATACAAGCAAAATTACGATGAGATGGATGCTGCCGCTGCATTCCCTATTTTTATCTCCATTGATTCTGCCGTGTCGCTCGTGAATCACCCTCCTGAAGCCGTGGCAGGTTTATGTCAGTCACACCAGGGCTGTGACAATATTAGCTGCACCACGAATCCAGCGTGACACCACCATTGTGTCATACTTGACCCTGTTTGATATATTCCTGCACGGAATCGGCAGCTCCGCGCCGAGCTGCACAAAGCAGGGGCAGATTCTTCTCTAATAAGACATTTTTCTATAGAATAAGACTCTTTTTTTTTTTTTTTTTTTTTTGGGAAAGGTTTGTGCTTTACCAGTTTGCTCCAGCCCTGGGATGGGGTGTAAATAATAATGCTGTTTTCTGGAGATTGGGGCTGGAAGACATTGCAGCTCCTCAGTTCCAGCAGCAGGAACACCTCACACCCAACAGGACTTGTCCTTCCTACAAACCAGGGGATTTTGGCATGTGGGGACAGCAGGCAGGGCAAGGAAACCTTCACCAAAATGGGAGACCTCGGCAAAATCAGCAGCTGGAGAGAAAGAAAATAAAATAGGAGGAGGCCTTTTCCTGCTGATTTCCTCAAACTCAGGGAATACAGAACCTTCATTTGCAGTTTGGATGAGCTGCAGTAAATTGCCCAACTGTTCTCTTCTGCCAGAATAATGCACTTGCCAGAACCTCATCACTATAAACTGCTGCAGCTCCATTGGCTCCGGCACAGGCAGAGCTAAAGGAGCCTTTGGGTCGTTTATTCTTCTTCTTCTTTTTTTTTCCTGAGAAGAAGTGTTCTGCCACTTAAAACAAAGGGCAGGGAGCCAGCAGAGATGATTTTGTACCCAATTTTCTCACAGATTTTCTGCAGGAACTCACAGATAAGAACAAGGCCTTAAATTTCAAAGAAGATTTGCAGATAAATTTACTAAATTTAAAGCTCCTGCCACTGAAGTTTCCTGGAGAAGCTGGATGCGAATTCATTGGGCTCTACCTGTGGCCAATGAGGTTTACATCACTTTATAACAAAGTGATTCCTGTGGGACAAGGATCAAGTTTTGACTCTTTGAAAGCCTGTGCCCCCTTTCTTCAGCCCTGCCAAAAGCAGAAAGTGATTTTAAATATGATGCATGAGCTTGTCAGCACTGCTTTAGTCGGCGGGAATCAAGGCTCATTCGAGGAATTGCAATAAAATACACTCTTGGTGTTGCAAGCAGATGAGTGCAAACATAAAAGTCTGGAATTTTAGCATTAATTAAAGCTCCCCAGCAAAGTTAGCTCTGCATCTCCTAAATTACCTTATTTAAATTATTTAAACCCCCCAGTCCTCCCCGTGCAGTTGCATAGTCAGCTGGCACCACTGAGCAGCTCAGCCCCAGTTAAAAGCTTCACTCTGTTCTTATTAGGAGCTGCTAAAAACCATCAATTCCAATAAACACGCCATGGAAATAACAGCTCTCCATTTTTCCTGATTGTGGAGGGGTGATTGGCCTCCCAAGAGCTCTCCTACTCCCTCTCCTCACCAGACACAAGGAGAAAACCTTTGGGAGCAAGCCCAGCTGCCCTGGGATGAGGCTCCACTGCTCACCGACAGCGCAGGGTCAGAGCTGAGCGCTCACAGAGATTCCCAGGGACAGAGAGTGCTGCAGGGATTCCTCAGCAGCTCCCTGGGATCGCCTCTGAGCCAGGAGGAGAGGGTGGGATCTCCTCACCTTCGCTCAAGGACGTGTGGAAATCAATTAGCACAGGAGCCATCCTGGAGCAGCAGCTGTCGCATCAGCGGTGGGGACTGAGAGAAAGGCTGCTAAGGGAAGGGAGAATTGCTCTTTCTCATTACATTGCCGTGCAAAGTGTTCCAGGACATCCTGGAAAACTGGAGTCACTTGCCCATGGCACAGCCTGATCCTCACCCAAGGAATCTGCTTAGACATGGGAACATCTCCTAGAGCAGGGGCCAGAGATGAGCAGGGACACCTCCCACTGTCCCAGGGTGTGCCAAACCCTGTCCAGCCTGGCCTTGGACACTGCCAGGGATCCAGGGGCAGCCACAGCTTCTCTGGGAATCTGTGCCAGGGCCTGCCCACCCTCCCAGGGAACAATTCCTTCCCAAAATCCCATCCAGCCCTGCCCTCTGGCAGTGGGAAGCCATTCCCCCTGTCCCATCACTCCAGATCCTTTTCCAAAGTCTCTCTCCATCTTTCTTATGGGATCCCTTCAGGCACTGCACAGCCACAGTGAGGTCACCCTGAAGCTTCTCCTCTCCAGGCTGAACAATCCCAATTCTGCCAGCCTTCCTCCCAGCAGAGCTGCTCCATCCCTCTGCTCACCCTGGTGCCTCCACGGACTCTCTCCAGCAGCTCCAGGTCCCTCCTGTGCTGGCCCAGGTCTGGAGCGGGTGGGACCAGCGTCCATGGGGAGCCTCTCCCCACACTGTGAGCACCCCAGCCCTGTGACGTGTCCCCCGAAATTCCTGCCGCAGCTTCCAGCACACACGGGAGACCATTCCTGAGAGGGAATGGGGCTGAACTCAGCCCCTGAAGAGACAACAGAACTGTTTTGCACCCTGGGCCCATGGGTGCTGTGCTGCTTTGGGGGAGGCTCAGCTCTGCTCCCTGCCAGGGCTGGGTTGGGCACGGGATGAGTGCAGCCAGGCTGAGATGTCCCCACGATGGGAGAGCTCCGAGGGCAGGGCTGGGAGCCAGGATTTCACCCTGGGAGCCAGGATTTCACCCTGGGAGCCAGGAGTTCAGCCTGGGAGCCAGGAATTCAGCCTGGGAGCCAGGAGTTCAGCCTGGGAGCCAGGAGTTCAGCCTGGGAGCCAGGAGTTCAGCCTGGGAGCCAGGAGTTCACCCTGGGAGCCAGGAATTCAGCCTGGGAGCCAGGAGTTCACCCTGGGAGCCAGGAATTCAGCCTGGGCAGAGCAGCAGTGTGAGTGTTCCACATGTTCCATATAAATAAAATGGTTTATTTAAAGCACCCCTGTACCCCACATCCCTTGGGACCTGCAGGGGAAGGGCAGCACTGAGGGGAGATCCATTTCCCCAGCTCCTTTTCCTCACGGCGGTTGGGATTTTGGGGTGACAGCAGGAGGATTACAGCCCCCCAGACCCTTGGCTGCTCAGGGCACACCCCAGCTCACTCCATCTGCAGATGCCTTCAGTGCCAGGACACGGATCGGGGACAGGACGCTGTCCCCAAGGAAGTGCCTGCTCCCTGATGGAAAGGAGAAGGGCTCGGGCAGCAGAGCGAGCAGCCAGCCACGCTGGGGCACGACAGGCTCCTCATTTCAAAGAGAAAAATCTCCATTCTTCAGAAAACACTGCTCAAAAATTTAATCTTCATTCAGCTCAATGGAGCAGCCTCATCACTTACAGCGGCAGATAAAGCTGGGAGATGTAATGTGAAATATCTGAAGCAGCTCTCCCCCTGATTTAAAATGCACCTTGGGCAGCGGAGCCTGAACTCCCCTCGGCGTGTGTTTCTGGCAGATAAGTAAACAATTTGGAACTTCTGGAGACATCACAGCCAGGGAAGCAGGAGCTGACACCGAACTGCAGCTGCAGTGCCCTGCGATAAGGTTTTGGGGTGGCTGGGCACGGCCAAAAGGAAGCAGCTCCGCAAGAATAAAAAGCTTTTTGTGCCCAAGTTGTTGGATCAGAGATAGGAGAAGAAAGACATCATTTTGCCAGGGAAGCCCTGCGAGTGGTCTTGGTGGCAGGGCCGAGCCCCAAACCAGAGCTGGGGGAGAAGGGAGCAGGAACACAGGGAACAGCTCCAGGGACACTCTGGCTGTGCTTCCACAGGGACAGAGAACTCCACTCAAACCTTCTCTATAAACATGTAAGATAAAAAATGAAACCCCAGAGGATGGCAAACACCGAAATCACGTTGACTGAGCCTCTTCCAAATCCCACTTTTGTCACCCAGCTGCACACCAATCCCACAAGATTTCTGCCTGGCTCACTGCACTCTTTCGCTGGGGCATTTTGCATTTAATATTGGTAGGGACAGGCACATAAACTGGGGGTTCAGCATCCTACTGAGCCATTTTGCTGAGGATCACAGAACCTGCTGAGCTGGAAGGGATCCATTGGGATCCTCCAGTCCAGCTCCTTCCTTGCACTGCACACCCCGAGAGCCTTACCCTGTCCTCGGTATCCAAACACTTCTGGAGCTCAGACAGGCTTGGAGCTGCTTGGCACGAGCCCAGTTTATCACCCAAAATGCTTGTGAAAGTGGAAACAGCCCAGCAGTGACTCTGTGTCCTTCCTGTGCCCTGCACTCATTCCCCTCCCATTCCAACAGGCTAGCAAGGACCATCCCTTTGATTTTCAAGTATTTTCCTGTGCTCTTTCTGAATTCTAAGATGAATAAAAGCAACCGAAAGCAAACCAAAACACAAATCTTTCGGTCAGAAATTGTGATTTTGTCTGCAGGCTGCGGGAGGAGGCTCTCTCGTGGTTTGCTGAACAGCTCCTGGTGGTTTATCTCTCCATTATTTCCCATGGCCAGCTGAGCTGCAATCCACGTGGGACTGCTGAAGTTATTCACGGCGCATTCCGAGCCCCTGGAAAAGCGCAGCACAGCCCCAAAACCTGCCCCAGGCCCCCGGAGCCTCCCCTGTGGCAGGGACACCGTCAGACAGAGTTTTACACGTGTCACTCTGTTGCTGCAGCAACCTGGCTGCTCCTGCTGCCGAGAGGCACAGCTCTCAGATTAATCCCCTGGGACCGTGCCAGGGAAGTCGGGATTCATTTGCAGTTCCTCGAAAATGAAGCGGCTGTTCCACGGAAAAGTACTCCTGAAATCCATCCCATCGCCCTCCCTCCATGCAGAGCCTTAGGGAATGGCTGGGCTGGCTCAGGGCCCCAGGACGCTCAGGAGAATCTCTCTGTGCCTCGGCAAGCAGGACTGAAAAGGGCTTTGGCTTTTATTGTGTTTTTCCCTGAGTGTCAGCACAGAAAAGGTTATTTTTGGGAAAGCGTGAGCTGCGTTCTTTGGGGTTGTTTGTTGTGTAATTGCCATAGTGAGGTCTGTGGGAGTGCCAAAATGGGGAAAAATGTGCATTGTAAGACCCCAAAAGCACTAATTTCCATGGATTTGTCCCCTAATTATATCATCCAAGAGCAGGAGGTACAGAAGCTTTTCTTCTCAGCACTGCCTTGCAGAATCACACCAAACCTGACTTTTATAACCCAGAACACCCAGCAGGACTGTGCTCCTCCAGCGGAGGAGGACAGCAAACCTGGATCTCCAAATGGCTTTCCTTCTCTCCTTACAGCTGCCTGACTCTGTCCCTCTAAAACAGTTTTTTCCCCAAGCCCCCTGCTCGCAGGCACACAGGAATGTCTCTCCCTGCCCGTTCTGCCCCAAACCCTCGGAACTGAGCAGCCTGTGTCACTCAGAGTGTCTGGAGTGGCCCTGGCTGTGTTTTGGTGTGGCTGATGTGGGGCTGCTCCTCCTGAGAGCCGAGCAGAGCCCCCGAGCTCTCACCTGGGCACGGTGGCCGTGGGACATCTCACTGCCACTCCGTGGGGATTTCTGCACTTTCCTCACCCAAACTCTGCCTTCTGGAGGTGCCTCTGCCCTCTGACTGTCACCTCCACCCACGGAGGCTCCAGCAGGACTGCAGTGCCACCCTGCAGGATGGGAGGGCAGCTGCTCCCAGAGCCCAGCCAGAATCTGAGCGCTGCAAGCAGAGTTTGCCTCGAAATAGGCCAAGTTTGGGTGTGCAGAGCCGGGGGCAGGGCGTGGGAACAACCTCAATGCTGAAAGAATTTATAACTCGCCTCTTCTAAACTTGTGCAGTCTGAAAGCTCAAAGGCAAAAAAAAACACAACAGAAAACTAACCAACGACCCAGCTAGAAGGTGTGACCGAAAAAAGCCTGATGGACCAAGAAAAGAAGCTCAAACCTGAGCCTTTGACACCGCTTCAACCTCTCTGGCCGTAGAAATTATTCACATTTCCCACTGTTTGTGCCTCCCTAATTAAGTGTCTCAGTACAGGTGAAGCTGTAAAGATAAGTTAAGGAACCTTCTGCACTGTCAGAGGAATTTAAAAAAAAAAAAATTAAGTGACCTTACCAGCCCTGTCAGATACTCACTCCTGTAGATGAAGTGAAAACAATGCCAATGTGGAATAATGAAACTGTTTGAGTTTGGAATTTTGATTTTGCCCCAAAAAAGCAAATTCATTGTTTGAGAGCTCATCATTCCCCAGATAATGCCCTACAACCTTCAGCAGGGAGAGGGAGGGAAGGACAATAACCCTCCCACTGCAAAGCTTGCCCAAAATCATAAACTCATTAGCGCGAACTAAAATCTAAAGACAACCAAAACTAGGACATGCTGGGCTTGCTGGTTACAGCCCCAAAGCTGTGCTGGAAAACTAATCACTTCTGGGATGGGATTTCTTTCTTTTGCTGCAGTACAATCTATAGTTTAGTTGGTCAAATCAAGCCCTTCCGAGAAAAGAAGATTAGAGGCAGTTGTTTAAAGTATTGAGCAGGGAGCAGGACTTAAGCTTTATTACTGACCAGGATATACAAAACAGACTGTAATGAAAAAAAAGTCTTGGGATTGTGTTTGCAGCCTGAATGGAAAATGTTGAGAGAGGACAGGGCCATATGGAGGAGCTTAGAGCTCCAGCAAGGACTGGTGCCGAGGGAAATGCCCTCTGAATCAGTGAAATTGGGCGCTGTGGGGAATCCAGGGGAGTGCAAACAACAATTATCACACCTGAGCACTGCAAACAAAACTGCTGGGCAAGAGAGGGAACTCTGGGAAATTGGATTTTATTCTGTTTCTAAGGGAGCTTCCTCCTGCGACAGCCTGAGTGTGCATTGAAACAGCACCCAAAATTTCCCACGGAAAACTCTCTTCCCTGGGCGGAATGTCCACGATTCCATGGCCCCGAGGACTCAGCCGTGTGCTGGAGAGCATCCCGAGGAGCATCCCGAGGGCTGCCCGTGCTGGGTGTTGTGTAAGCACAATAGGGTGTCCTATTTCCCTCCTGCTCGGCCCATCTGGAGCGGGGAGGGCTTGCGGGGCCACCTCAGGACACACCTTGCATAAGGGAGGAGGGGATGAATGCCCAACTGCCAGCACAGGGATCAGTCCCTGGCCCCAAAACCCAGCAGAGTGATGGGAACGTGCCACGGAACCCACAGACCTCCCATGCTGCTCAGTGCCGCACTGCCACATTTATATTGGACTTTATTACGTATTTCCCACATTTTTACCTCCCTCAGCACTGCCTGAACCACCCTAGCTCTGGTCCGAGCTGGACAAACCCGACCTTCCTTCCTCAGTTTCCACTGTGTGGCCTCAGGACCTTTTCCTGGCTGCTCTCCACCAGCCTTTAGGGACAGGTGGGGCAGGACAGGTGACACTCAAACCCTTTGGTGTTGTTAACACATTTTGGTAACGATCCTTTAGAAATATTTGCAGCAAAACAGTTTTCTCTGAGCATTTATCGATACTCAGTGAATTGATAAACCACTGAGCATTCAGAGTCCCGTGAACAAAGTGTACCCCATGTCATCATCTGGTGAGAAAAACACAGCCCCACTTCCTATGATATCATAAAGTAGGATAACTTTCAGACATCTGATAAGAAATACTGAAAATGAACATTTTTCATGATGTTTGAATATGATAAGAGACTTTCCAAAAAGGGTTTTTGTGATTTCACACTGATGGAGCTTGGATGTGTATTAATACCGCTCCCTTCACAAACAAAATCTCAAAAGGAGTTGGCAAAAAGTGGCAGATTTGCAGTGAAATTAATGAGTTTTCTGTCTTTATCAGGCTCATGAGGGGGAAATGGTAATTTCACACAGGAAAAGAACTCACAGCTTTAGCCCTGCTTGGGGAAACACAACAGAGATTTTGAAACTTATACAGAAAAATTCGACTTATTAAAAATCGATATTTTGTGGATTAGGTTGAGTTATGTGTGTCTGGTTTAAATCTGACATGTCTCAATTGGAGACAAATATTATAGGGCTAATCCTGCCTCGTGGAAAACACAGTTCACTAAATTTGGGAATTTTGCTTGAGTAAGGAGTAAATCAGTGCAAAGGATGACCCCATATTTAAATATTCCATTTACAGAAGCACACAAATTCCTGAAAATCACTTCTGGTACAATTTGGAGAGTTTCTATCTCATCACATTGAGCAATTCCTACAAACCCTGAAACTGAGCCATTTGTTCATTTCCAGGAGCTCTTAATTTCAGAGATAATTCCAAGGTTCATCCAAGTAACTTCCTCGAGGTGTTTGTTGGAAACTGCCATGTTCTCTTTTCAGTAACTCCAGTTCTTTGTTCACACCTTGCTCTCGGTCTGTTCCAGCCCAGCACGGAGCTCAGGCGATGATCACCCATAAATTTTCCCCTACAATCACTGAATTATGCCCTTATCACCCAATCAGAGCCTGCAGGGGATGTCCAGCGAGGAATGAGAAGCTCTGCACCCAGCACTAACACATGGATTATTCTGTTGCTGCTGAGATGTCTTTGGAAGCTCTTTCTGCACCTGAGCATCTGCTCGAGCTCATTTCTGTTCTTCCTGGGAGATCATTTATTTTATACAAGTAGTACAAGTAGGAGAGATAAGAAGGACTTGGTGTAAAAACTGAAAATTCCTTGCAATTCAATGAGAAATATTGGGGTCGTGAACTTTAAATACAACCTTATATAATATAGGCTGGTGGGTAATGTGCAGATAAAGATGGTATTTCCCTGGACAGCTCCATTAGCTCATGTGTCACGGGAAAAGCTTTTGAATGGGAGTGGGGAAGAAATACCCAATGAGACACCAGTATTTTATTTTATTACTGAAACTGAAAACTCTGTCTTATCTCCAAATCCATTACTTTTATCCTAATGAGTCAGTTTTACCAGTCACATTGCCATCCCTCATTTTTTTTGTTTAGAGAGCTGGAAAAGGAGTCATTAGTTAGATGCTGAGGAATAACTAGAATTCATATCACTCACACGTCCTTTCTCAACTAATTAAACACCAGCAAGACAATCCATTTGTTTCTATTACAAGCCAGAAAAGAATATTAATAAAGAATAAATCTGAAAGCTCCCTGACAGTGGCAAATGCAATTAAACTCTCAGTGTATGAATGGGGGTGCAAAGTGCTGCACCATTGTTTAGCAGTGCTTTTCTTCCCTTCATTAGCTAAAACACAGAGAAGAGACTCAGATGGCTTAATAGCATTTCCTTCACTGTCAGAAACGCTTGGGGATGATTTCATTGTGTTATCACAAAGAGATCTGGAGGAGTTATTGCCATTACTCCTCTCTGCCACCTCCAAGAGTGACAGATTCCGCGGAGAAACTTTGCCGCTGTTAGCGGATGTGAAGGATTAATATTTTATAACATCATTACTCTATAGGCAGCATAACTACGGCAATAAGAATACACTTAATATTTTATGCACTCCCAGCCACGTCACACACAGGGAGCGTCGGTTCCCCTGCACATCCCTCCGGATGGGTGTGACTGAAAGTGGAGCTGTTTGTCAGGTTTGTGGCTCTGTCTGTCCTGCTGGAGGTACCAGAGAGGAGTCAGCGTGAGGGTCCCATCCCTGCAGGCCCTGAGAGCGCAAATCCGGCCCAGAAATTCCCCCAGAATTTGTGCACACCAGACAGAGCAGTCCAGCCCTGGATCCTCCCTGGAGCAGCAGAGGAGTCCTGCCGTGGGAGCACAGGGGGACCCCGAAACTCTGCCCGCTCCCTGCGGGCTGGGGGCAGCTCTGAAGCCGAGCTTCCCTCCTGCACAGCGGCATGCAGGCTGAACGAGAGCCCTGTGAACTCCGGCACGCTCCTCCGTCCTCCAGAGGCATTCCCACCGAACCGGAGCAAGTTACGGCAGCACTGTGTGCATTTCCAAAGCATCCCGCTGGTGCGTGCGGCTCAGGGGTTTGAGCACGGTTTGTTCTCCTGCCCGGGTTTTTCACTGATCCCTCGGTGTTTGTGGGATCAGCCAGCTCTGCGGTGTGTGCACAGCTCCAGAGGGTCCCCGGGCTCCCCGGCAGGGGCGGGCAGGGAGCAGAGAACTTCCCCGGAGCCCTCCGGGGAGCAGGCAGCGCACACCGCCCGGGGACAGCCGGGAGCTGACGGAGAATTTTCAGCTGCAGGGTGCCGAGTGCCCCCGGCTTTGCTCCCCACACACCTTGAAGGGCTGCACCCTCCCTCTATTTAAATATTCGGCCACCGTGTCCTTCGCTCTCTGTGCAGGAGGGACCTCCCCGCGATGTCTGAGCGAGCGCTGATGGGGGGAAGCTGAGGGGGTTAATGCCAAAAGGCATCAATCTTTAGCTCCGCACGGGACCGCGCCTTTGGGAACTGCGGGATGCTCTCCCCGGGTGCCAAAAACAGGTTCTTTCCTTTTTTTTTTTTGTTTGTTTCCTTTCCCCCCGCATGTTCAGTGTTTGTCAAGCGAAAGAGGGACAGAAGCGTGCCAGATTGTGCCTACATCTTTCCCACAGTCTCTCCTAACCCCGAACTCTTCCCGTACTTTGTATTCACCGTCGCACTTGACTGACACAAGAAACCCTCTGTAGGAAGAGAGGCTTCCTGTGAGCCGAGCCCCGTTTCCATGGTGCGGAGTTTTCTACTTAAAAATAAATCCCCGTTTCCCGGAGTTTTCCGCGCAGCCCCGCGGAGCTGCCCCTGCCCGGGGGAGCGGCAGCAAACGCGTCCCGCATCCTCCGGGTGCCACAGCCGCCCGCTCGGCGCTCCGAGCCGGGACAGCCCCGCGCTCCTCGGCGCGGCTTTTAGGGCCACCGAGCCGTCCTGCGGCGCGGACAGGGGGCCCGCTCGGCTTTGGGGGCTCCACGGAGCGCCCCGGAGCCGACACCCCGCAGGTGTGGGGCCGCTCCCCGCGATCCCCGCGCCCGCTGCCCCTGCACCGGCGCCGGGGCGAACTTTGGGGAGCGACCCCGCGGAGCCCGGGCAGTGCAGCATCCCCGGTGTCCCGAGCATCCCCCAGCATCCCTGAGCATCCTCGAGCATCCCTGAGCATCCCGAGCATCCCGAGCATCCCCCAACATCCCCGAGCATCCCTGAGCATCCCGGGCATTCCGGGCATCCCAAACATCCCTGAGCATCCCGGGCATTCCGGGCATCCCAAACATCCCTGAGCATCCCGGGCATTCCGGGCATCCCAAACATCCCTGAGCATCCTGAACATCTCGAGCATCCCTGAGGATCCCGAGCATCCCCGAGCATCCCGAGCATCCCCGAGCATTCCCCAACATCCCCGAGCATCCCTGAGCATCCCGGGCATTCCGGGCATCCCAAACATCCCTGAGCATCCTGAACATCTCGAGCATCCCTGAGGATCCCGAGCATCCCCGAGCATCCCGAGCATCCCCGAGCATTCCCCAACATCCCCGAGCATCCCTGAGCATCCCGAGCATCCCCGAGCATCCCCGAGCATCCCCCAACATCCCCGAGCATCCCCCAACATCGCTGAGGATCCCGAACATCCCGAGCATCCCCGAGCATCCCGAGCATCCCTGAGCATCCCGAGCATCCCTGAGCATCCCGAGCATCCCGAGCATCCCTGAGCATCCCCGAGCATCCCCCAACATCCCTGAGGATCCCGAACATCCCGAGCATCCCTGAGCATCCCGAGCATCCCTGAGCATCCCCGGCCCCGGAGCGGCGGCTGCGCCGAGCGGGAGCCGCGCGGGTCCCGCTGCCCGGCCGGGCGAGCTCCCCGCGGACCCGGAGATGGCCGGAGATGGCCGGAGCGGCAGCCCGGTCCCGGCCCGCCCCGGCGGCACTCACCGATCCGCAGCACTTGCTGTGCGCTCCGGGGCAGCCCCGCCGCGGCGCAGAGCAGCAGCAGCAGCAGCCCCCCGGCGCCGCCCGGGGCCCCTCGGCGGGGCCAGCGCGGGCCGAGGCCGCTCGCCATGCTCAGTTCATGCCGGCTAGCCCCGGGCGGGCCGGCTCCGCGCCGCTCCGCGCCGCCCGCCCATGGCGCGGGGCTCCGCGCTGCCGCCGCCGCCGCGCTGCCCGCGCCCCCCGCGCCCGAGGGACGGAGGCACGGAGGCACGGAGCGGGGGAGGGCCGGGCGGCGAGGATCCTCCCGCGGGGCGGCCCCGGGCGGGGCCAGGCGGCTCCGGGCTCCGCGCACGGGGGGGACACGGGCGCGCACTCGGGGACACGGGCGCGCACACGCGCGGAGCGGTCCGAGCGCGCTGGGAGAGGGACAGGGACAGAGTCCTGGAACAGCTGCCCAAGGGGGGCGTGGATTCTCCCTCTGGCGACATCCCAAGCCCACCTGGAGAGCTCTGTGTCACCTGCTGCAGGTGGCAGCAGGGGGTTGGTCTGGATGCTCTCCGGAGGTCCCTGCCAGCCCCAGCCATCCCGGGATCCTGGGATTCTGTGACAGGGACAGGGGCAGGGAGAGTGACAGAGCTATGGTGGGTGACAGTGCCCGGGGTCTGCAGGCTGAGGGACACCCCTGGGGACACGGCAGAGGGAAGGGAGCACTTTCAGCAGTGTCTTTGTCACTCTGCAACCAAGGGACAGGAGATGCCCCCCCGTCCTTGGCTGGGCCACCAGATCGCTTTCTCCTGGTGACTTGGTGCTCTCAAATAATTTTTTTTATCTGGCTTGTGAAGGTTTGGTGCAGCTCACAGTGCCTCACTGGAGAGCAAACATATGGGTCCTGAGCTGCTCTGAAAAAAGAAAACAGCACCAGAGGAGAATGACTCCCACCTAGCAACAGAACTAAAACTGCAGAGCTGAGATCCAAAACCGAAATAATTTAAATTTGTTTACTTTGTATTCCTCTCCAGCCTGCCTAACTATTGTTGCAGAAATGAACTCCTCGGAGCAGTGGCAGCACAGGCTGGAGTGCAATGGAAGAAAAGCATCCACGCTGTGTCTCCCAGGCAGCCTCACATGGATCCTGCAAAGAGCTGCTCCTGTTCCCAGTTGAGCAGTTGAGGCTGTGCCGGAGTTCCCAGAGCTGATTCCCAGCCAGGATTCCACTTAGAGCCCCGCTGTGCGTTTCTCAGGCATGTTTGGGTGGTTAGAGCCCCACTCTGCATTTCTAACCGAATGTTTGGGTTCATCGGGGACAATTTCCGCCCACAAGCAACAGTGTTGATTTTTGTTTGTTTTTCTAAGACAAACACTTTCCCTGGGAACTGACCGACATCCCGAGGCAGCAGCAGGTGCTGGTTCTCCAAAGGCCCTCGCACAGCCCGCGGCTCTGGGCAATCTTTTCCCTTCCATTCAGCCAGGCTGGAATGCCCTGAACTTTGGCATCCAAGATGTTGTTCAGCCCACACTGTGTTTGCTAATTCATTCATTGCAGTGCCCGTAGCTAGATGAATTTATTAGTTAAATGTGTTGGGATACCTTGGGAATAAAAGGTAGGGTGGATAATAGAAAAAAAAATAAAACCACAACACTCTGTTCTTGTCACGTAGCACATTAACATTACCAGTGGTGGCAGAGTCCTTTACACAGGAATTTGAAGTCTTGTTTGACAAGTTAAAAACAAACAAACAAACAAACAAACAAACAAACAAACAAAACCCAACCGCCCCCACAGAAAAAAACCAAGCAACCAAACCAAGCAACCAAAAACACAAAAAACAAAAAAACCCCAAACCAACAACAAAAAACCCCAAAAAACAACAACAACAAAAAAAAAACCAAACAAAAAACACCCCCCCCCCCAAAAAACCCAACAAAAAAATCAAACCAACACCACCCTGAAAGTTTTCTCAATTTGTTGGTCAAGTTCTGAGGTTCTGAGAAATTTTAATTGTGTTGCCCTCAAGACTTTAACCAGACCCTGTCCAATCTAAGGCACTACAGAACATTTTTATGAGGTTTTTTCCACCTCACTCCTTAACAACACGTGACCAGAACACCACTGAATTCCATATAAGTGAGGAGGTAAAATTAATTTTTAAACTTAGAGATGTGAAGACCCAAGTACTTTTGCTGAAGCACCTAAACACATAAGAAAGCAAATACAAATTACCCTCCCAAAGAAAAGAGCACCATGATTACAGCAACTTTAAGCACCTCATTTTAAAAAGCTCTTTTTGTTTTAAGTGCTGTCTTTATTTACGTCCCCAGACCCGTAAATGCAGTTGTACCCTTTTCACTAAAAATGCCTCAGAGAAACTCTGAACGAACCAGCATTGATCTGCTCCATTGACCCAGGGCAACATTAATCTGCAGAGCTGCTCTCCCTGAGCTGTGGGGACTTTTCTCCAGCACAATATTCAGCTGAAAGCCATAAATAACCCACGGCTCAAACACAAGCCCCTGGAAACCTTCCTCAGCCGAGACTTACTGCATTTTTTCCCTGATATAGAATACACTAGAGACTTTTGGAAAAAGCAAACTCCCTTTGTCTATGCACAGAGAATCCTGGCACGTCCTCCATCCAAGAAGGAACTTCATTTCTGCTTAGTCACACATACAGGAACCTGGAAAGTTCCACAAAATATGTGTGAGCCTCCCACCTCTGACCAAGGGCAGCGCTTCTGCTCTGAGGAGCTCTTCTCATATTTCCTCTTTACAGAAGAAACAAAACCCAAAGAACAACAACCTTTATGCAGATGATGAGGAGGGGAGAATTAATGTAATATTTTTATTCCACTGCCTTGTTTTCCCAGTGCACATTTCTCTTTTCTGCCACTAGTTACTATTAATTATGAGCAAGCTAGTGGGGTAAATTAACAACTGTCCCAAATCTCTGCCAGCATCATTTCAATGTGTCCTAGCTCATTTTCCTCCTTCCACATTTATTACCAAGGAGAGACTTAAATGTCAACAAGAGAGGCATCACTTTATTAACTTTATCCACCTTGCTCCTGGCACTGTAGACCTTTCCCCCTCACGTTCAGATGTGGGACAGGCACACCTCAGCCTGGAGATGTCAGCCCCAGCCCCAATAACAAGAACAGACAGCGTGCAGGTGACTCTGGTCCTCCCTGGTGGCTCAGATCCCGGTGGTCCTGCTGGGACTGAGATTGAACATTCCTTTCCAGCTGTGCTCTGCTCCTCGGGGGGTGTCCCTTCCATTGGCTCCGGGCCTTGCACCGAACTCTTTAATATTCTGATGTCTGCTCTGAGCTTCTCACCTAATACACTGCCTATAATTGCAGAAGGAGTCCTGCACGAGCACAATTCCAGTGCTAAATTCAATGAGGATGAGGAGACATCCCCTCAGCGTTAGCCAGAAGTGAACAAACGGTGCCATCCTAAAGGCTGTGAGTTCGTGGGATGTTCTTTGATGGCTGTGTACCCAAACCCAGCACAAACTGCGCTTCTGTCAGCACTCTGTGTGTGTTCCTGGAGTGCCTCTCCTCCACAGAGGTCACCTCCATCTCCAGCTGCTCTGGGGCACCTGCACACCAATTCCTTGCGTGGTTTGCCTTTTGCCTCCCACACATTTACCGATGCCAGACTTTGGCGTTAGTGTGATGCCATGAGGTGAGGAGAGTCGCGCTCCCTCTGCCCTCCGTTCCTGCCTGGCTGGGTTTTGTTTTGGGTTTTTCTGTGCTAATTGGCATTCTGCCCACTGCGTTGTGCTGCTGCATGAGTGCTCTGTGCAGCGAGCTGGTGAGAGGCCATTGTCTGACCCACGGGGAGCCCTTTTCTGCTGGAGCCAGCACAGCACAGCACATCTCAGCCAAAACCCCTCTGTTTTCTCCTATGCTGTGAAAAATCAGGGCTGGCATCACCAATTGCCGAAAAGCCCCTGGAGAAAAAGTGCTGTAACAGCAAATTCAGATGCCTCTGAGCACCTTTTCCACTCCAACTGATGCTGTGAGACCCAAGATGGAGCAGGAGGAGATGCTCAGCTCTGACACCACGAAGTTGTGACTGAGCAGCCCCAGCCAGCATTCCTGGATCGCTTTTCTTGTGGCTCTTAAGCAGCTTGAAGTGCAACTGAAATATTCCAGTTGATGTAGGGCAACTCCTGTAGCTGTGCCGTGTCTTTTAGGAATGAAGGAAATGCTTCCCCAAGCTGGGAAGTTAATCAGCACAGTTATTTTTTATTGCTTTGGGTTACTTGAGCCTTCCTTCACAGCACTAATTCCTGATTCTCTCCCGCTTATGTAATTTATACAAGTCTGATTTTCTCACCACGATAAGTAAATCGGTTCTCACTTACTCCTGGCTTTACGTGTCTGACCAAGGAGGACAGAAGAATGGAGAGGCATTGCAAAAAGCTGGAAAAAAAACCCCAAAGCAGCAGAGAAAGCTTCATTATTTTGTGCCTGTAAGTGGATCTGCTTACAAGTGTCCCTGATTATCCACATTAACAGCATTAAACCCGTGCACAGGACCTGAGGCAAGAGAATTCCGTGTGCCTCTGCTGGCCCTGTGCCAGCCTGTGCCACCCAGCCCCACCTGGGGAGTGTCCCCTGAGCTGTGGCAGTGACAGCCAAGGAATATTCAATGTCCCAAATGGGTAGAGTTTGCCTGTTTGATGCCATATTTCAGTGCTACAAGCCAAAACAGCTTGAACACCACCCATGATGATGTGAAATCAATGAGATCCTCATCCTGAGCTGCAGCACGGCCCAGGGACCTGAGAGTCCGAGCTCCCTCCCTGGAGGAGTGCCATCAAAAATAATGATATTAAAAACAACATCCCTGTGGCAGGGAAGGGAATCCGCAGGGTCCTTGACACAACACCAAAGCTGAGCCGTGGGGCAGTTAAACAATCCAAATAAATACATCCTCACCAGCATCACTGAGGGATTTCCCTCTGGGCATTTGGGATTAAATCACTGGCTCTGGATTCCAAAAATCTTTTTATTTTCTCAGATTAATATTGCACTGAAAGCAGGCAGAAGCCAAAAATCTTCAGCCATTCTCATATTTTATGCTCAGAATCCTCACCCAGTGTGCACTGCAGTGGATTTAAGCCTCAGTGGGGCTGGGGTTATTCTAAGAGTGCCTATTAATGTATATAAACACCCTGATGTTATTTATGGTGGCATTAGCTCCTGCACAACGATTTTTATTAGCTTTCCTAATTCTGTGATAACCCTGCTGGGCCATCTCCAGGTGTAAATATTTCAGGAGAGATTACTGATTTAAAATATCGACTCAAAGAAATGGAAGTGGTGGCATTGTTTAGGTATTCTAAACAAGGATGCTCAGGGTCACATCCAGTCTGGTTTTCAGTATCTCCCAGGACAGGGCAACCTGTGCCAGCATTTAATGACTCTGACAGTAAAAATCTCTTTTCTTATGTTCCGAAGTCAGATCCAGGTGAAAAGCCATCTTAAACCAGATTAAAAATGGGACAAAGCGTTTGTGCTGCAAAGTCTTCTAAATATATTAAAAATTTCCTCTGTGCAACAGCAAAATGAGGTAAAAAATATTCATTTTCTTCCTTTGTTCAGCAGGCAAAGTGTGAGCTCCACGAGGGGTGACCTACATATGCACTCGCTTGTTTGTCGAGCTCGGAACCTTTGCTCACATCCCATAAATCACAGAACCATTGCGGTTTGAACAGAATTCTAAGATCACTGAGTCCTCCACGAGTTTCTTAAGTACCCACATTAATTGGTATTGAATCTCATTAATCTTGAATTGACAGAGGGCAGAAATCCCACACACAATGGTGGAAAGCATTTCCATTAAACGTCCAAAGCTGAAATTAGGCAATTCCTGTGTTTTACAGACTGAGTGCCCTGTGCACAATCTGAATTTCAGTGACCTGTTGAGCACAGGGAAGTGCCACCAGCAGCAATTCCCTGTCCCAGGGGCATTCCAAGGCAAACCCAGAGGCCTGGAACGTGAACAGGAGAGAGTCTGACATCCTTTGGGAGCAACACCAGGGACAGAACTGTGGGAACAGCTTCCCACCCTGGCCCAGGAGCTGCTCAGAGCCTCAGCGCCGAGCTGGGGCACTTGGGATGATCTGATCCCAAGAGAAGCCCCTCTCTGTCACAGCCCAAAGGCATTTTTATGTGTGCCACACATCCCGTGCTGCACATCCCCAGGGCAGCCAAAACCAGGTCAGGGAGGGCTGGGAGGGTTGGGGCATTTGCTAAAAAAACTCCAGGTGTGAGAAACATCCTTCTGCCTTGGAGGAAGGACTGTCAGAATATTGTGCATAGCTTTGAAACAGCTTTTAACTCTTTAGTTCCAGAAAAAAACCCTAAATGCAGTGAATCCACAGCAAATCTCAGAGTCCTCCCACTTGTTGTAGGTTGTGGAGAACAACAATCTCAGTGGATGGCTCTCATGGTGGATGAGATCCCTATAAACACATAAAAAGGAAAACCAGACTGGCTGACGAGGAATTTGGTTAAGAAACCCCAAATTAACACACAAAACAAAGAAATTCACTCTGTGCAGTAGTGTGACATGCACAGAATGAGAGGAAAATATTTGCAGAGCTTAGTATTTCCTAATTGTAAGAATTAGAGCTGAGAAGTTTTCCAGGCAGGGCTGTGGTATACAGAGCTCATTGTAGTTGGGTGATTCTCCATCTTAAATGAAGGAAAAGAGAAAAATTATTGCTCAGATTCCTGCCTTTGCATATCCCTTTTCAAATCTATAATTCATTATCTGGTACCTGTGTATATTTTAGCCTTCATTTTTCAAAAAGATGTCCATAAATTAAACAGGAATTCGGCAATCACTGAAGATTTATTTTGTCACTAATGACCGCCTGGTAGTGATACAGGTAACATTCTAAATGCAATTTCTTAGGGCTTGAATAAATTTGCTTTTCAGCTTCTTCTTTCTGGAAAAGTTAACCCGAAGCAGCCTGGCCATTTCCAGGAAAAAATGCCAATATTTCCCCAGGGTTATGGAACAACAAGGTAAAGCATGAAGAAGTGGGGTGGTCCTTCACCATGGGGAGCGCCCAGCTCCGTTCTGAGCTGGAATTGTGATTTTCCTGCCTGCCCAGGGCTGGGGCAAGGCCATTTCCATCTGGCTGCTCAGGGGCTGCATTTTCCTTGCAGAAAGTGTTCATTGCTGCCTGATGCTCCTCCCCATGCCCTGCCTGTTGGATATCCCAACCTCCTCCCTTGTCCCCAGCCTGGGGCCAGCGCTGGGAGCTGCGGAGCTGCGGAGCTGAGGGGCAGGATGAGTGCCCAGAATTCCAGAATTGGCCCTTGCTGCTCCCAGCCTCTCCCAGCATCGCCCACGCTGTGTTTTCATGCTTCCCCCGAGGCAGATGATGTTTGTGTCGTGGCCTCGTGAGGAGTCAGACATCATTTGCTGCCTGACTTGGGGACGCAGGGAAGGAAAACACGCCTGGGGTTGGAGCTCGGCTCGTGCCAAAGCCATCACGGTCACACACAGAGCCCTGGGATGCTTTCATGGCTTTCACAGGGCTCCTCCCCTGGATCCCTGAATCCCTGGAGTGTTCCAGGAGTGGACAGGGCTTGGAGCACCTGGGACAGTGGAAGTGTCGCTGCCCACTGCATCACCTTCCAGGTCCCTTCCACCCAAACCATCCCATCATCACACGGCAAGTTTGGAGTGCTGTCTCAAACGGCATTCCTTTCCCTTCTCCGGTGAAAGCACCGCGGCGCTGTGGGTGTTTTTACCTGAATACCCTGCCAGCCATAACAACTTGTGACTTCCTCAGCTGAGCCAGGCTATTTTAGTCCTGCGCAGTGTAAGGAAGCAGAGCTTTCTGCTGACACGAGAATAAACTGGGTCTGGCTGGTGGCAGAAAGGCTCTTTGGATGCTGCAGCAGCACAGAGCTGTGTGTTCTCAGGGATAAAAGGGCTGCAAACCCCCCCTGAACCCTGTGGCTATCACAGAGCTTTGCCCCCATGTGAAACACCTGCAGAACAAACCCAAACCTGTCCCTTTCAGCGGAAATGTCAAAAGAAATATTTGCTTGCACAAAAGCACTCTCCAGCCATGTGCCATAGAGGTGAGATTTAATTCATGCTTTGTCAGCCTGGGGAAGTTCCCATTGCAGGGGGAGAGGCTCAAAATACTCCAATAGGGAATTAATTTTGGAGAGCTGGGATGTCAGTGGCTGTGGCACTGCAGGACACGAAGACAATGACTAAACTTTGCCATTTGCCATATGACCTCAGTAGAATGTGCTCTGCTGTTATCCTGAACTTCCTTAATTGGAAGACCTTGGCTGTGCCATTTTATTATTTCCATTCTCTTATTATCTATTTTGCCTCAGCCACGCTCAGAGCCTCCTGTTTAGGCACCACACAGATCCAAATCCACCCTAAAAATGAACTTGAGAAACATTTAAAGGTTTTCAGGTATAAAGTGATGAACAGCATTTCTCTGAAAAAGAAATATAAATTGTTAGTAACATCACTGTTATAACTTTAACATCTTTACTGTTAGAAAGAAACTAGATATTGTTATAACAACTGAAAGTGTTAAATGCTGTGCTGAGAAATAAAGGGGGTAAGAGAGGTAAGAAGGGTCATTTAATTTTATTCTGAGGATTCAAATGCACTGAGTGAGTGGTGTACACAAAATTCTCATTATGTGTCCTTCAGTTTTCTGCTCCCGTGAATCCTTGAGCAGAGAGCTGGCCCTGTGCAAGCAGAAAAATCAGTGAAATATCCTGTTTCTGCTGAACCGTGTTACCATACTGGTTTGGGGTGTTTTATTCACCCCAGCTGCCTCCACTGGAGGTGTCTGAGGGGAGGGAAGTGCTGCTGACAGGAGGGAAGGGTGGCAGGCAAAGGTGTCACAGATGGAGACCCCAGAACTCGCTCCATGACACACCTTGGAGCTGAACCTTCAGCAGATCTGCATTCATTAAAATCTGCTTTATCTTCACGGCATAATTGCTTGGTGTCATTTCAATTATGTCTTCCTGATGCGTTGGGATGGCAGCTGGGCCCAGGCTGGTGACTTTGGAACCCTGAATTGTCATTTGGCTTTGCTGGCTTCCCGTGGGTGTTGGGTCTGGGGTGGGCACCCTCCAGATGAACAATTCTGGGAAGTGCAGGGGACTGGCGCTGACCCTTTGGGATGCAGTTGCTCTCCCGAGGGAAGCAGGTGGGATCAATGTATCTATTATTATTATTATTATTATTATTATTATTATTATTATTATTATTATTATTATTATTACAACGATAATAATAATGATAATGATAATAATAATAATAATAATATTTAAAGAGTTAGCTGGGAGGAATGAAAGCTCCTACCCAGCAGTCAGGGCAGACTCTGAGCTCTGCAGGAGTCTGCAGCAAATAAAGTTTCTTCTTCCCCAAAGGAAGCAGGCGCACCTGGATGGGATCAATATATCAATACATCAATATATCAATATATCAATATATCAATTTATCGATATATCAATGTATAATTTTAAAGAGTTAGCTGGGAGGAATGAAAACCTCCTGCCCAGCAGTGGGGGCAGAACCTGAGCTCTGCAGGAGTCTGCAGCAAACGGAGTCGGTTTGGTTTGGTGTTTATGGATATTTTAGGGCAGGACCGCTGGCTGATGGTGACAAGGCTGCCCTGGTGGCACAGCTCTGCTCCAAGCCCTGGGCTCACGTTAATTCGCTCAGACACATTGCAGAGGGCAGCAGAATTCCCAAACACGGACAGCACAGCTGCTGGGACTGAGCCCCGGTGGATAATAACCCAACATAACGCAGTTCTTGCCTTCTTTGTGCCTTCCCGGGGCTCCCCCAGCCCCAAAATCCTTCGGCACGGCTGAATCCCAAGCAGAGGGGAACACGAGCCTGGGAATCTCTGGGAACACTGAGTCTGCCTTGCCTCTCCTCCTCGCGTGCTGAGAGAGCACATCAGAGCAGAATTTAGCTCACTGAAAACCTTCCGAAATGGAGAGCAAGTGGCTGCCTGGGATTGTCTGCTCACGGGAAAACATATGTGTTGGAGAGCTCGATTTTTATTAGTTCTACTCAGAATTAAGCGTTTCCTCGATAGTTTATCTGTTTTGTGGCCTAGAGGCTGCTCTCACAAACCACTTCAGAGCAGAGATAAAGCTTCTTTTATCCCTAGAAGACTCCTTATGGTTAAGGCTCTCTGTGGTTATTTATCCTGCTTTTATTCAGAGGTCTCATTTCTGCAGCATCTGACCATCCCTTGGCCATGGGGTTGCAAAACTTTGCTTTCTTCTGTTTGGGTCTCTCAGAGGTTTTTTCAGAGAGCACCAGGGGATGGAAGGAAAAGGAGAAGAGGGTTTTTACAGAGTGTGGAACTTCCCGGGGGCACTTGTGGCCTCAAAAGTAAAAAATGCCAGCAGCACCTCTGGTAGATCTGGCTCTGTAAGGTGAATTTCTGGGAAGATGTGGCCAAGGCTGTCACCTGGGAATTTATTGCCTTTCCTGCTGTTGGAGCACAGGGAAATGTCCCACGTGCAGGCAGAAAAATCCTGTTTGACATTTCCTTTCCATTCAGGGAAGCCATCGCCCCACAGCCCTCCCCGATGTGTCACCGCGCTCTCCAGAGAAGGGAACAAGATTAGAACATATTGTTGGGGGGAAAGAAAATGAATCATTTCCCATTTTAAAGAACGTCCTTTAAACCTTCAGCCTCCCTTTCGATGAGCTAAATACCACCAAAGGGTATTTTGTGCCTGGAGGCCCTCTCCCCTTCCTCAGTGGTGTGCACATTTCACCTTTTGTGCGCATTGTGGTCAGGGCAGCAGCTCTGAGGGCTTTGCTAACGCCAGGCTCTGGCCTATATTTCCCTTTCTGAGCACGGCTATTATTCTGGCTCTGGCAGTGCTGTGGGTGGGCACGGCCCTTTGTGGGTGGATGAAAAGGCAGAGCTCAACATTTCAGCGTGGAGCTCCTGTTCTGTGTTTCCAGAGCGCTTTGACAAAGCACAGAGCACAGCTCTGGACTCTCCTCCCTGCAGGGACACATCCAGCGTTCCAGGGACGTCCTTCCATGTCCCCAAACAGCTTCAGGAAAAAGTGACTTGCTCAGGCTGGACTTGCAGATATTTCAGTATTTAAAGTGAATTCTGAGCGTTGGTGAGGATTGTGCCGTTCATGTGAGCCTCGGGATCAGTTCTGCCCCAATGAGAGGCAGTTTTTGGGAGGCTGAAGGTCTCTCTCACAGGAGAAGGTCTGGGAGCTGCAGAAGAACCAATGGAAGGAGAAAGGGAGGTCTGAACGGCGGGACAGGCGAGAACTAAACCTGCTCCCCTCCTCGGTGGGATTGCACCCAGCACACATATTGCTTTGCTTTTCTGCCCTCCTGCAAATTCCTTATTTCCAGAATGCTTAGAAAGCTAGCAATTAATTGGGTGCTCTCTCAGGAGGTATTGTCTGTAAAACAAAGGGTGTGTTCTGGAAATAAATTTAAATTCTAAAGGAAATCAATCTAAACTTGCTGTTAGTGCTCCAAGAGCATTCTGGCATCAAGCATTTTTATTTCAAAACTCTCTGAGGTGCCCTTGTGTGGCTCTGGGGCAGTGTGAGGGCTGCACGAGGAGCCCCAGAGCATCCCACAGCTCACTGAGCCTCTGCCCCACAGCTCCAGCAGGGATCCCCCGTTCCCGATGCTGGCATTGGGAACTGCAAATCCCAAATCCCTAATGGGCTGCGGTGATCCCTGTGGGAATACCCCATCCTTGGCCTCCCAGGAGCTCCCAGCCCAGCACAGAGCCCCATGCTAACAGAGCTCGTTATGCTCGCTGGGAATTATTATGGCCATATGTCCCCAAAAGGGTTTTAATGGGGATTAGTGCCTTATGTAACGCCCGGGCCTAACCCACACTGCCCTTAATTTGTGGTGTTTTCTCCTTGTCTTTGAAAAAAAAAGTACTAATTTAATTTACATTTTACTGCTCTTAGGCACAATCAGAACACATTGGAATGAACATTTAAAGCCCCTTACGAAACTATTTGTTGGGTTTGCCATTATTCTTTTGGCTTTTTGTTTTTTTTCTGTGAGCAATGTTCTTGTTTTCCCCCTGATGAAATAGTCGACTTAGGTTTGATTTGGAATTAAAGGACCCACAAAATTAAAACAATGAGTCTACTGCAATCTGTAGTCTTCTTGGAGAAACGAAAAAACTTCAGGAAAGTTCAGCAACAACAACAGGAATTTTTCAAGCTCCTGGAATAAGCAAGACCAGGAGAGAGCTTCAGACATACAAAGAAAATAAAATCAAAGTCTAAAGCAAAAAATACTAAAATGAGATAATTAGATAGTGCAGTTGGTAGGTTTAAAAAAAAAAAAAAAAAAGAAAGAGGCTGAAATCAGTGATGAATTCTAAGTTTATCACCAAAAAAATACTTTAGAAATTTCAAGTCCTGAAGTGTATTTTTTATTCTTTGTGTTTCCCCGCAGACGCTGCCATCCCTCCAGTGCTGCGCTTGGGAAGCTGTGGGCTGTGTTTTTCAGAGCAGACATATGTTTGCTTGTGATGTGTCAGGGTTTTGTTGCCAGCTTGGTGCACTCTGGGGCAGTTCTAAAATGCTGAGCTGTTTTAGAAACAGATCCAAATTAAATCAGAAATGTGCAGAGATTCAGCTTCTCTGCCAGCCAATTAAAAAAAAAAAAAAAGTCATCTGTCTTTTGTTATGTGGTATTACAGTTATTGCTAATTTGAAAAGAATCTTTTCCCAAATTCACAAGGCATTTCTTCCCTGCACAGAAGTCAGGGGGATACGTGCCCAGGATCCATTTATTCATGTGCAGGATTGGTTTTTTCCTTGCTCTGACCAATGTACCAATGCAGAAACTGGAGGGATTTGGGGGTTTTCTCTGAAATTCCTGAATTTCTCCTGTCCAGGAGTTATTTCTGTATTTATTTTAAATGTCCTTACCTATATCCCTGTCTGTGGCACTGGCTACCTAACTAAGAGGTGGTCTATCAGCTGGGTGTGAAACCCTTTGGAATCCTCTCCAGGACTCTGGAGCTCCTGTCGAATCTCTCGTGCTGAATGCCAAGAATTCATTCATTAATGACTTCCCAAACACTGAAACAACTCTCGTTTCTGAACAGAGTTTTTTACATTCCTTCCCCAAACTGTGAATCACTCCTGCCAGGGATGCTTTTGGGGTGGGATTTTTCTCCTCTAGAAACCTTTTTTAAATGTTGTTCTGAGCCTGGACTGTGGTGATGTCCTGCTGTGGTCTTTAGGTTACCTGCAAACATTTTACCTCTCCAGTGCCTCCTTTTAAAGTCGTCTCAATCTTCTTTTCCCCCCAAATTGTAATTCCACTTGCTAAGTTAAATGTTATTATCCTGGATTTGTGTTTTGACTTTTCAGCCTCCAGAAAGGTCAGATTTGAATACTTTATGTCCTCCTCTGCCGAGAAAAAGTTCAGTGGCTGCATCTTGAAACAGGTCACATACTCTGCTTGCAACTAAATCAAGAGTGGCTTTTCCTCCCTGGGTTTTGGGACCAATTAATTGAGGAAGCAATCCTTTACAGAGTTTAAATTAATACTGTCTGCAAGAGGCCCTGTCCTGAAGGGTCCTGAGGCTTTGTCAGCTCAGAGCCAAAGCCAAAATTCAGCCACACCAGCACACACACAACATTTGCCCTTTTTATTTCCAAACACTCCTTAAATCCTCATTTCCCCCCCTGAAATCAGCGCTGGCCTGATCCTGGCAGTTTTGTGAGCTGTTGATTTGTTCATTCTGTCGATTTGAGGGTGGACAGCCTCGTTCCTCCATCCTCGGTGTGCTGGGGAGCTGTGGCACTGTGCACAGGGACACCACTCCAGCTGAGGCTGCTCCCAGTGCTCTGTCCCTGCTGAGCTGGGCATGTCCTGCTCGAGCTGAGCTTCGCTGTGCTCTCTCTCCCAGCCCATCCTCTCCCGGAGAATCCAGCATTTTCCACCCCTGGAAAGGCACAATCCAGGAGTGAAAGTGCTCATCCATGCCCTGCTTTCTCCCAGCCTCAGCTTTGGCATTCCCCTCTCACTTTTGGATTTTAATTCTCACCAGGCTGGACTTGGGATTGTCCAGTAAGTCTCCCCTGTCCTTCCCTGTTTTCCTGAAGGACTGAGGCTCTGCCCCTCCATCTGCGGAGCCCCAGAGCGTCCACAGCTCACCCCACAGCACTGCTGGCATCAATCCTGATCATTTCTGTGCTCCTGAGCTCTGCACTCGTCCTCCCGACAGGCCAGGGCAGGTTTTCCCTGATCCAAGTGCTTTCACAGCCATCTCTGCATTTCCGTGTGTGATAATTCCAACCCTCTGTGCTATGGACCGAGAGGGGTGTGGAAGCACCAAGGAAAATGCAAAAACAGCTTTATCAGACGTGTTCCTCTCTTCCCACGTGTTCTCCCGTGCACAGCCATCAGTCGGAGTGAGCTGGGAAATCATCGCTGCCCTCTCAGCACCAGCAAAAAGGAGTTTTTCACCAAGTCCCCAAGGTGTGAAGCTCATCCACAGGCTGTGAGTGGGAGAGTACAGAGAGGGAGCAGCAGCCCCTGTCTGAGACAGAAATGAGACTCCAATCCCAACCTTTGGGTTAAGATTAAGAAACCCCTGAAATGCAGATTGCTGGAATTGGGGAGGGATAATTGCAGGCTGCACTGCAGTGCACTTGCTGTGAGTAAAAAAGGCATAAGAGAAGTGAAAATGCTGCACAGCGTTTAGTTTGCAATAACTAAAGCAAAAGTGTGTTCCTGAAATGGCTCAGCATTGACCTGAGACTGAGTTTATATCCTCAGGATTAATTTCTGGTTGCACCCCTCAAACAATAGACAGGTTTTTATTGTATGTGCAGATGTGGAGGGAACTGAAATCCAACATGAGCTGTGGGCCCTTTTCGCCATCCCCTCAGCACTGGTGAGGTCATGCTTTAAAAAGTGAAATAGAACAAACAGGACCCACCCAAAGGAAACCCTCCATCAAAAACACCAACTCAGCGGGGTGGCTTTAAAAGGAAGACTGGATTTACAGCCCCCTTTAGACAAATGGGAGAAGATGTGAACATTATGCTTTTGAAAAGGGGAAGATATCAAAGATTTATTTGGCTCTTTTCTGAAATCAAACTCTTTGAGAAGGCACAGCTGTACTCGGCTGGCTGAGCACGCTGAGCTGTACCTTCCCTTTGAATTCAGCACAGCTGGGGCTCGGGGCTTTCATCTCCGTGGGTGCTCCAAAGTGCCTCAGTAATCCCCATCAGGGAGCTCATGCAGCCACACAAACACTCCCCCGATGCAGGACCCTGAAGCCAAGAGAGGCTCCTCTGTTTTTCCCCCGAATCTGGGGAGTGAAAGCCTCCCCGGCACCTGGGAGCTGGGAAGGGCTCGCACTTGTGTGGAATCACAGCTTGCTCTCCTGGCTGCCGTTCATCCCTTCTCCTAGGCCCTTCAGAATTTATAAAGTATTCCAGCCAAACATTCTGTACATGGAAAGGAAAAAAAAAAAAAAGGAGCTTTAATCCTGCAGTGTGTTTAAAAAATATATGCAGCTTTGGGCATTATTTTTTCAGCTCTCACCTGTATCACGGTGCAGAAAGGAGGAAATCGGGCTGTAAATTATTAATTCAGCTGCTTCTGTTGTGCTGGGCTCCAAGTGGAGCTGTTAGTTTGGCCTGGGAAGGTACCACTGATTCAAACTGGGAAATGAGAAGAGCAACAGTCAGAAATGAAGGAGCTCCACAAGCAGGGGTGGAAATGAAGGAGCTCCACATGGCTCCCACCCTGGTTTAACCATTTCACACTGCAGGAGCAGGGCATTTCCAGGGGACACCGAGGGAATTCCAGGAGCTGCACCCACCCTGGTTTAACCATTTCAGGCTCCAGGAGCAGCCCCTGCAGCCTCCTCCTTAATGTGCTTCAGTGCTTGCTGAGTGGCCTCAAAGCACGAGAGGTGGGGAAGGTTTCCTCCTGCAAATACCCTTTTAAAAATAATTCCTTGTGCTGTTTCAGAGAAATGCTGCTGTGAGGAGCTCTGGCTGCCTGCTGTCAGAGAGCTTTCCTAGCACAAAAATAAAAGTGAGCAGCACGGTAAATGCTGCTTCACTGGGAAGAATTATTCTGATACACTAAGTGCTCCAATAAAAGCTGCAATTAATAAAAATGCAATGACTCAAGCCTTCTCATGCACAGTGTCCATGCTCCTTGGGGTTAGCAGGCAGCACAGCCTGTGTTACGAAACAGATTTCCGCCTCCTAATTAATAACCTGACTATTTCTAGCAGGTACAGCTCTTTGTTTGTAATTAGTGGAGCAAATGATGCTCATGTTTTTGTCACAGGGTGCAGAATGACACCTTTTCCACACACTGCAACTTACGCCAAGAAAAACTATGATTTTTTAGTCCTAACCTCAACAGCCTCAGGATGGGGTTTAGTCACTTTTCCAGTGGAAGCTGTGGGCAAATGTGCATTGAAAACCACCCTGAGAGCAGGGCTGTGAGAGCAGGGACAGAAATATCACCCAGATCCCATTCCAGGCTGGGTTTGGAGGTGTTCTCTGCGGAGCTGGTGGCAAGGGACGTGGTGCCAGGTGCCTCTGCCTCCCTGTCCATCCCAGCCCCGTGCTGGATGGAGCTGGGGATGCTCAGCCTGCGCAGATGGATCCACACGTGCAGCAGCAGAGCCGCAGCCTGCAGGCTCCAGATTTTGGGGACAGCCCCAGGCCCTGCCTCGGGAGCCGCTCTGTCGTGGCTTTGATGTGACAAATGTAGTCATACCCACGCCAAGACAGAAATTAAAGGGAACGGGGGAAGAGCGAGAGAAGAGCCCCAATCGGTGCTCAGGGTGATGGATTGACTCAGAATGAGCCAGCAGCCCCAATTCCTGTGCAGCAGGAGTGTGCTGCTGAAGATATAACGCAGGGAAAAGCTGGAGCAGCTGGGAAAGCTCTCCTGTTCCCAGGGGACAGAGTCCCTGCGGCTCCTGGGGATGTACAGCTAAGGAAGAGCTGTATTCTTCCCGCAGAGGTTCCCAGAGACGGCTGATCGTGGAATATCACTGACCATGGCACCACGAGGTCTCCGCTGAGCAGATCTGCTCCCATCTCCCTGTCGGAAATGGACTCGCCCTCAGTTGTGTTATCCTGGATTTATGGCTGGGTAAGGAATGTGCAGGACTCGTTACCTGGATAAATGCTAGAGGTGTCAGAATAATGTATTTCATTTGGAAAAGTTCACAACGGGAAAAGCTGATTTAAAGGCAGACGGTGTTCTGGTCCCTTTCCAATATTTTTGCAGATAAATACAAAGGTCGACAAATGGAGCTTGTTTTTCCATGGAGACTGGAACAGCTCTTGATTTAGTAAACCACAAAAGTCAATATATTAAAGCAAATAATTTCTTAATTCATTGTAGCATTTTAATGGCCCGGTGTTTATTTTGATTTAGAGCTGTTTTTTCAGCCACCTCAGCCCCTTTTCACTCAGGTAGAATAGATAATCCTCCCTGGCATGAAGCAGGCAGTGCTCCAGAGCCAAAAAGATCTGTGTCACCTTAAAACACCACAGCAGAGTCACTGCTCTGCTCCTGTACCCTAAAAAGGCTCAAGGGCCTCGTGGAAGGCACCAATGGTCCCTGGCAGGAGCAGCCTGGCCCTGGAAGGTCACACTCCTTTGGGACAGACCCCAACCTCATTCAGGAGCTCCAGGTTCCTGCTCAGGTGTTGTTTACTCCAAACAACCAAACTGCTCTAGATTTTTCCATCGTTCTCATTTAGGTAAAGCAAGAAAATCCCTGGTTTCTGGGGTTTATGGCTTTGGAGCCTTTATTTCAGTTGTTACCAGAGGAATCAGCAGAGCTCTGGGGCCCTGCTCTGCACAGAGCATTCACTGCTGTACGTTTGGTTCCTGGAGTCAGCCCACGATGCCATCCCGAGTCCAATTCCTGACTTCTTTAGCAGGGGAATGGATTCTTTTCAGACTTGTGTCTTCATTTCATTGAGCCTGTTTGTCCTAGCACACCAATTTGTAGGTATTTAATTAACAACTGGAAAAAATGAGCTAATCTGGCTTAGCAGCTGATAAGGATCTCCAGTCTACTGTCTTTTGCTTTCCTCATTCTTTTGCAATTGTGACATACAAATACAAAAAAGGTGTATCCCTTTCTACTTTTCCCCAAGATCTCTGAATTAGCCTTTGATTATTTTTTTTACAGGTCCATCTGTAATCTTTCTAAAATCCCTCCATTGTCCTTTTGCTCTGTCCAGCATCCCTTAGCCAGAAAAGGGAACAGCATAAAAAAGAAGCAGAAGTGTGGGCAGTGCCCCACTTCACCTCCAGTGAGTTCAGCCTTCGACCTGCTGCAGTCAGAGGTGAAAAACACGGCAGGATATTTGTTTTTCTCCAAGCTGCTTTAGGCTGATCACTCTTTGGCTTTAGAGCTCTATGTGTTGTTGAGACTCCTACAGATGGCATTTCAAATAAATATCTCCATGACACAGCCTGCACAGCCCTCAAAATTCACAAATATTTGGGGATTCTGCAGGGTTCGTGTGGCTGAGCCTGTCTTTCCCAGATTCCTCGAGTGCAGGAATTTTGAGGCTGCAGATTCCTCTCCCCCCAGGGTTTTTAGGACGAGCCATGAGAGTCAGTGTGGAGCTGCACGTGGTGAACTCACCCCAGGCAGCAAAACTCGGGTCTGAAAGGTCTTGGGAGTCTGAGTGTGTCCCTGTGGCTTTGGGAGGCACAGGAACGCCGGGGAACCCTCACCACACCTCTGGACAAACCCCCAGGACTTCAGGGTGGTGCTGGTGGCTCCTTTCTGCCAGGGAAGGACCTAATCCAGGAGATTCCGAGAGTTTTCAGCCTAAAATTAGCAACGTTTCCCCATTAACGAGCAGGTATTTGCTTTTCCACATAAATGAGAGTGCAGGGCTCCAGCACATCTGTGCACATGCCAGGAGAAAATAGAGCTGATCAGGCAACAGAAACATTTTTATTTCCTGCGTTGTGTTTTTCCCTTGTGTCTCCTGGCTGCTTTCAAGGGCACATCTTGCACCAAAAAAAAAAAAAAAAAAAAAAAAAAAAAAAAAAGTCTAAATAGACAACCAGAAAGTCGAAAATTTGCAAAATGATTAGATGTCACTTCCAATAAGTGGGTGGCTGGGTCAGCAAATACAGAGGCCAACGTGGGCCAAAATTGCTGCATAATCTGCATATGGATTTATATTGGTGTTTCTCCAAGTAATGTGCTGTCACTGAGAAGAAATGTGGCTTTTCCAATGCCCAACTGCTTCCTTGGAAAAGATTATTTGTCAGATCGGAGCCTCAACATTCAGCAAAAAGGAAAAACATGTTGTCCTCCTTTTGAAAATGTTGGGTCTTCAGCAAGCCTGGGAGATTGATAAGGGTTCTGTAGGCAATAAATCCCCAAATCCTGAACGGCTGGAGCTTCCCACCAGGCAGGGCACACAGCCTCCTGCATCTCACACGCTGCAGACAGAGTTCTGATGGTGACAGAACTCTTTTCCTCCCTGCTTTGCATCCTGAGGAGTCAGGGCTATTCCCTGGGACGCAGAGGGGGCTGTTCCTCAGAGCCTCCCCTCAGGAGGAGTTTCATTGGCTGTGAGGCACAATTATGGCCAAGTGTGGGTCAGCCCTGCTTGGGATTTGGGATCAGTGCCCTGCCCCTGGTTTTAGACTGCTCTGACAGATCTCCAGCAGTCCTCGGGGGGAAATGCGGTGTGCACCGTCCAAGGGATCACCCAGGCTGCAGGGAAGATCCAGCGCTGGAGGAGACAACTGGGAAATGCAGGAAATGCAGGATGCTCAAACCGGGAAAATTCAGGATGCTCAAACTGGGAAATGCCAGAAATGCAGGATGCTCAAACTGCGAAATACAGAAAATGCAGGATGCTCAAACTGGGACATGCAGGATGCTCCAATCCTCTTTACCTGGGAAGTGTGAGTGAAAAGCCAGGAACCTGTGCATGTTCACGTTTCCTTCAGCTGAGCTCCTGAATATCCTGCACAGCTCCTGGGAGCAGCTTCCATCGCCCTTGGGGGCTTTTTATCCAACATGCAGAAAAACCCATCTGTCCCAGATCAAAACCATTGTCATTTTAAGCAAATAGAAATGCATGGCTTTTCAGAGTCATGTTATCAGTTTGGGCTCAGCTCCTTCACTGTTTATTGAAAGGATCTCACAATCAGCTTTTTTCCGGGGTATGGAATCGCTGCAGGGAGTGATGCCCCAGACATTCCCTTCCAATTACCCTGAACTGTAAGACTCAATTGCTCTGAGTCATTTCATTCTTCAATGACTGTTTTCATGGATGTGATTTAAATTTTGCCAAAGGTTTTTAATTAAAGTCACCCTTGTCATGCAAATATTTAATTTGTATTGATATATTTTTAGCTATAAACCACTGTCTTGACTTTTGGAAAAGGCTCTTTAAAATTCATAGGGGAGTTTTAATACAACCCTGTGTTGGTTGTGACATGAGGGATCTGTCAGTCACTCCCTCCCTGCCTGGCTGCTGAGCCTGGAGAGGTGAAATTCCACCTCACACTGCTTCAGAACAGCAGAGGCTGCTGCCAGGCTTGTATTGTTTCAGCAAAATATGAATAAAGATAATTTTCCATAATATTTCATTTTCATTATAGGAGGCTCCTCAGTGCTTGTGTGGTGTGGGGAATTCCCTCCCCGAACACCCTGAGAGTCCCTACACTTAATGCTGCCTTTGTACCTCGGGTTTGATCCGTCCTGAGCGAGCAGAAATGGAATCTGTGGCAAAATGGGCCATAAATCATTCATGAGGTGCTTACAAATGGATGGCATTCCTAATGCTTCTCCCTCTTTTCTTGCTGAGACGTAATTCTCCTAAGGATGGATGCAAAGTACTTAATAACATCCCGCTGATTTTCCTGTGGCCTGGCTGGCCCCAAATTTGAATTCACACCAAATTTACGGTGACAATCCCACAGCAAAGCAACAGCAGAAGTAGATGGAACTAGAAGCAAGCTGGCAATCGGTGTGTGACTTCTTAAAAAAAGGTAAACGAAGCAACAACGGCAGCAGCATCTCCAAGAGAACTTCACTGCTTTTCCTTTTCTTGCCCAGAATACTGATAAGGGCTTTTTTGGGGAGGGGTGGGGGTGTAAACAAAAACATTCCTGCAGCTTTTGGCTGTGAAGTAGCAGTCGGAGAAAGCCAAGGAGATTCCAGAACGTGCTTCAGTTGGGTTCAAAGATCCTTTCTCCTTTTTTGCAGCCACGTCCCACATTCTCTGCCTGCCTGAGGTGCATTTAGGCACAGCAAACACAGCCACGCTTCCCAAAAATGCCTCTGGCCAGAAGGAGAGCAGGAATGTGCGGCTGCACACACACACACACACACACATGAGGAAGGGATGCTGGCTGCCAGCTTTACTCCAGGGATTTCACTTTAGCTCAGGAATTCTGGGGCTCCCTCTGCTTTGGGGCGTGAGCCTGACTTTGCTCCGCTCCCTTTTCCAGGTGGCCTTTGGGAGGATGTGCTCTGAAATGATGTTGTTATCGCAAGAGCTGCTTCAGGAAACACAAAACCTGCGACAACGCTGGGGTCTGACCGTCTACCAGCACGACAGAGATTCCCAGGATAAAACCTGTGGCACTCTTTGGTCTAATCAAAGGTTAATTGAGTCTGCACTGTCAGCCAGGCTGGAGGAAGCCGAGCAGGATTTCAGAGAGCAGCATCAAAAAGCTCCATTTAGTGATCTGCAGAGGCTGTCAGCTGCCTGACAGGACTGAGCTGAGCTCTTTTTGAAACAAGCCTTTCTCATTAATAGCGTTTCTGGTTTCTCTAATTATCTGCTCATTGTTCTGTATCAGATCGAGCACTTCTCGGCATCCCGGCTCAGAAATCAGGCTGTGCCGGTGTCTGGCGATGCAGTGTCACAGAAGCTGACCCCAGCACTATTTGTAGCAGCTGGTGTCTCCCTCCAGGCCAGCCTAGACCCCATCTGCCTCTCCAGACACACAACACGAGCCTGATTCCCTTTTTATGCGTCTCACAGCATCTTCTGATGAGGCAGTCAGCTGGTTTGCTCCTCCACTTCTCTCTCTGTTCTCCCAGAAAGCGCCGAGATGAAATGACAGATATTTCAAATAAACGAGAGCTTTGGTTTGCAACAGAAAGCAAGAGAAGCTTTTCCTTCCAGAGAAAGGCAACAGGAGCATTTCATGAGCTCTCACCTTCTCCTGTGCCCCTGGAAAGCCAGGGGAGGGAATCAGGAGGTGATCCTTGCAGGCTGCCTGTGCCAAAGCAGGAATTGTCCCTGTGTGTCCCCAGCCCAGCCCAAAGGTCCCAGACTTCTCTCTGGCTGGAACTGGCAGCAATTCTGGTGGCACTGGTGGCCATTTCCCCCAGCAGCTTCTGAGCCACAGCTCTCCCAGGGAGCAGGGAAATGTTGATTTCTGTGTCTGTCGGGGCTGTTTGCCTCAATTCCAGTGCAGTGCGTCCCTGCACCGGGGATTAATGTGACCTTTTGAAAATGGGCATCAAACATTTGGGTAAAAGCTCACTTTAGCCTCAATCGAGGGAGTTAATTTTTCCCATTTTCATTCTCATATGGACAAGTCCTTGATTAGTGTGATTTGCTTCTGAACTGTTTGATTTAGGCTGCTGGTGGTTTTTCTGGTAAAAAAACACTCCATCAGTGCACCTGACTAGTGATCTCTGAATTCATAAGGTGCGTCCTAAACAAATATTTCCTAAATATGTTTTTGTTCTTTGTGTCTTGGCTGGTCCAAATCAGATTTGCCAATGACCCTCTTTGGTTTCTCCTTTGGTTTCTCCATTGTATGTAAATTACATATAAATGTAACTCATATACAATGGCCAACCCCAGTAAAGATGTGATGGGATCATTGTCTGTCTGCAACAATTATTAATTCTTAGGATTTAGCAACCGGAGCAGAATACAATCCACTAATAATTGCCATTATCTGTCTGTTGCAAATAAAAATACCTCTGTCCCTTGGCAGAGCTCTATGGTTCCATCCACTGTGAGTAGAGATGCTTTCCAAGCATTTTCTGAGAATCAGACTGTGATTTGAACAGGCTTCACTTCCGAATTTATTTCTACTCTTCTTCATATAATATGAAGAAGAGTATTTTGCATATAATATGACTATGTAAATAATAATAATAATAACAATAGTAATAATAATAATAATAATTTTTAAAAAGAAGTGATACACAATAATTGCATGGATAATATCAGAACAATTCTTGGTGGTTCCTGCTTCCCTCCTTTCCCCCAGCCCTACCTGCAGCTCCAGCAGCAGAAGCTGTGGCTCCTCTGTGTGGTGTAATTCTCACGGTGTGTGCTCGAGGTGCTGTGGGTGTTGACACGAAGATTACAGGGGTTTCACTCTGACCTTGGACAGAAAGAGAAGTGTTGGCAGCACAGAGAGGTGAGCAGTGAGGATTTGGAGGCAGCACTTCTAAAAGAGACCATTTTACCTCCTCGCTTAATCCCAGGGAGAAAAGAGGAAATTTGGGCCATTTCTGCTGCTGATCTGAATGTGCCCAGGTTCCGATGGACACAAGGCAAAGAAAGGCCATTCCTGGGGCACAAAACTGCTTTTTGTGGAGGCTTTGGCCCATCTGCTCTGCCCTGGCCCAAGCTTGCTCAGAACACAGACGCCAGGGCACGTCCATCACAGTCCTGTCCAGAAGTTTCCTTTGCCGAGTTTTCCAAAATCTGCATCACACACTCGCCAAGGTGACAATGAACGGTGCAGTGTGAGACTTCCAGTGACAGAAGAGTAGGAAATGATCAATTTAGGTCCATCCTCAAAGGCCAAATTGAACAAGAAACAGTTTCTGTATGAGGGCCAGGTAATAAGAGGCTGACACGTCCCACGCACAGCAAATACAAAGCTACGCCTCCTGTTTTGGGGAGGACATTATCCCTCTGTACTTTCCTTGGAAACAGAAAGAATCTGCCACAGGTAAATGTATTTTCCTGGAGGAGACACTCCCCTAATTACAGCTGTGGAGCACTGCAGGGCAGCTGGAGTTTGTCCTGGTGGCAGCAGCCAATTCCTCCCTGCATTTCCTCCCTGGCATTTCCTCCCTGCCCCTGCTGCCTGGAACGGCACCGCCTCTGCCCTGGATGTGGGGCAATTACAGGCTTTTCTCTAATTGGGATGCTCTGAAAGACACATCAGCCCAGAGATCTCATCCACTCTGAGGATCCAAAGGTCCTGCTCAGAACGCAGATTTTTCCATGCATCCTCCAGCCAAGACAATTCCTCCTGGCCCTCCCTCACTGCAGAGCTCATGCCCTTTGCCAGGTGGGTGCTGCACCTCTCCTCCAGGTGGATTTCTGTCACCAGAGCTGCCTGTGCATCACCTGCAGAGCTCTTGGGTATCCTTGGGGTGAAGCGTGCTGCATTCTGCTTTATTTCACAGCAAATCCTTGCCCAGATCCTTGGGAGTTTTTTGTTACTTGGCATGTGCTGGTCGGGGGTTTGATTCCATAATCAGTTTAAATGCAGTGTGTCCCCTGTCCAAGTTAATTACATGGTTGGGTTAATGACTCAGTGCCTCAGGCTCTGGAGTGGGGAACTTGGCCAGTCATTAATGCATTGGTTATTTTACTGAGCTGAAGTCTCCATCCCAAACCTCCAAAGTGGTGCCTCCACCAGCCAGGTAAGACCCAGGAAAAATCCTTTCTTACGTGAAACACTGCCACTGAGCTCAGGAGGGGAAGGTGCTGGGCAGGGGAGACAGCTGAGAGTCCAGGGGGTTCCACCAATATCAGTGTGACACCAGGGGAGTTCTGTCACACTAATATCTGTGTGACACCAGGGGAGTTCTGTCACACTAATATCTGTGTGACACCAAGGGGGTTTGAGCAGCTCAGAGCAGTGTGACAGAGGGCTGAGGTCACAGCCTGTCTGGGATGGCAGCTGCTGCCTGGAGAGTGGGGAATGGAACCCCTGGGACAAGCAGCTGTAAAATCCTGTGGAATACCTCACAAAAAACTACCTGAGAACATGTTTTGGGGTGAAAAACACTGCATGTAGCTTAGAAGCCACGAAAGCCCAGCGAGCTGGAGCTACAATACTCACAGGGAATCGAGCAAGAGCATTTCAAGCTGTGGTCTGACAGGCACTACTTTTGTTTCTGGGAGAGAGATGCTCATCCATTGCTGTGATTCTCTTAGAAGTGAACAAGAAACCCCCTTCAGCACCTTTGAAAATCCCCATCTCTTAAAAAAACTAGATGTCATTGACCACTGGAGGCATTTTTTCCTCTGAGGGACAGATAAGGTGGAAGCCTTGAGTGAAAATTTCATTATGATACTAATTAGAAGTTCCTCTCCTGAGCTGGTTAGCAGCTACTTTGATTAGCTGACGTTCAGGCACACTTGCTGTCAGAATTCTGGAGGTTCTACCCAAATAAAATATTTGTTTGAGGCAGCTCTGCTCCTCTCCTTAGGAAAGGCAGTTGTGTGAAGCCTCAATGCATCTGTTTGTACACAGTGTCCCAAAGGCAATGTTTGTTTCCTTTGTTTGGGTAGACAGAGGAATCGGTGCTCTCATGGTTTATTCATGGAAGTATTTCTTGTGAATGTGGCCTCTGATATGTACTAGAAGCAAAAATATCACTAACAGTAATGCCTGAAAGACTCTTTCCTCGTGTTACAAATGGACACAGAAATTAAATTACTGCTGTTAATGCGTGCCCACTCCATAATTGTCGCCCGGCTTGGAATGCTGCTGAAGCAATTATCTCCGTGCAGAATTGCAAATCAGGAGGTGGTTTTAATCAGGAAAGTAGGACATCTCACCCCAAACAAAGGCAGTGACCCAGGTCCGTAACACGTCTGACAAATGAGCGTGGGCTTGGCAGAGCGGATCACATTAGCCTCTGTGGCACCCCAGCTCCAAGGAAGCTCCAAGGGAGCAGCGCTTCCCTCTGCTCGGGCCCAGCAGTGTGCCAGGCTGAAGAGCCCCAGTTAGAGCCAAGGCCCTTAATTTCCCTGTTTGGCACTCTGGCCAGATGCAGCCTGCAGGAATTCCCGTGAAGGACTGCTCGGGTGGTGCCGTCCTGGCCCTGTTTAATGTCCTTATTTAATGTCCCAGCTTGGAAATGGGGAGCTGTGGGTTTAGATTTCCCGAGGTTGGCAGAAGCTGGCAGAGAAAGCAGACAGACAAAACCAAGATGGCGAAAGGAGAACTTTATTTACAAAAACTTCTTTATATATCCATTAATAATCTAGCAACTATTGGTCAGCAGGGAATCCACCTCCTAAAACCATTGGTCACAGCTATACAACACCTAATACCAAACACAGAGATTAAGAAAGTAAAAGAATGCAGCTTATCTCTATTCTCCCTGAGAAAGAAGAGAAAGATTCCTAAAACAGTGCAACTACAGGGAGCTCCCAGGGCAGGCTGCTTTGTCTCTCCAGTTTGCTGTGACTGCACACTCGGGATCCTGAACCAACAAATCGCTATTTCACAACAAACGTGGTGCATTTTTATTTCCACCCAGTGGGAAGGAAAACCAGTTTTTCATAGAGGAAGCTCAGTGCCAAGCCAGAGATGACACTCAGCTCCCACCCAAGCTTAGGCAATACCTGATGTGGCTGAAGATTTATTTATTTATTTCATGCCACCATCCCCGTTCTTTGAGCACAGGAAACAATCACAGAGAAAAGAGAGCCCTCTGTGCTGCAGGAGCTTCTGGAGGTCACCAAGGTCTTATTGTCCTTATTTGTTGCGGACACAAATTTCAGCCAAACATTTTCATGCAGAATTAAACTCTGCTAGAAACTCTGTTCTGCACATGCAGAACACAAGGAAAGAGCTGCAAGCTGAGGAAATGGGACAGCTCTGGAGTAGGGATGTGTTCCCAGCTCTAAAAATATCATCCTTAACAAGCACTGTAACGTGAAAAAGCATCAAGTGCCGCTCTCATTCCTCCCGAGGTTAGCACAGGCCCTTCTACCTTCTTAATGCTTTCCAAATATTTCACCTTTTGATACCAGAGCTTGGAAATTTTAAGTTCCCAGGGGAAATTAGTTTCAAACAGGGCTTTGGGTAAGAATTTCTGCTCCCAGAGCACGGCAAGGAGCGAGGCACTCATTCCCAGGCAGCAGGAGCTGTTCCTCAGAGCAGCTCAGACTCAGGACAGGGAACCTCATCCAAACCAGAGCTCCTTTCCTTTTTACTTCTAGAAAAATCCTCCTGCCAGGCCCAAGCAAGGCTCAGCCCCAGGGGAAATAATTTTTCCTCTCTCCACAGGCACCAGAGCTGCCAGGAAGGCTCGCTGAGCTCCAGAGCCACTGCAGAACAAACCAACGCCAAAGCTGTGCCCTCCTGCTCAGACAGGAGCAGGGGCACAGAAATGACAACAAAAACCAAACGAGCCCTGGGGGGAACAAACAAAGAGATCAAGGATGATCAAAGGCCCTCACTGCAGATATTGTTTGTGCCAGAGATGACACACATGACCTACAGGAGGTGAAACTCAGAAGAGCTGCACATTCCTTTAAGAAAGGGAATACGGATTTTTATTATAGTTCTGTGCCTATATGCAAATACCTATGCATATATATACATATATATATATGAATTTATTATGCCAGCTATTAGGATTTAGTTGAAAGTGTGGCTGTGTTTGATGTTCTTAAAATCCTTTGAGTCAATGGATTAAGGAAGAATCCAAACTTTTGAAGTTCTTCCTAACTTAAAACACAACTCCAGCTTTTATGATTTAATGCAAAATTCATGAAGAAGAACCTAAGGACTTTGAGATCCAGAACACATACAAAAAGTCTAAGTCAGTCATTTGAGCTTAAAATACAATTTTAAGCCAATTTGAAAAATTTCATGGTGGTGGCAAATAATTCCACACAGTTTGGTGTCAGCAAGTTTGCCTCAGGTCCCAGACTCTGATTCCCAGACTTCAGAACCTCCATATTTGATGCTGCCAACATTCCCGTTTCTTTAGTTCAATTTAATGTCAGAAATTCCAAAGTGAGGCACTCAGTGGACACTGTGCTCTCCATCTCTCCAGTACTGAATGCCCAACTGAAGGAATTGGAGGCTCATGTAGAGGAGGAGACTCCTGGGTGCTCTGCCAGTGCGCAGCTCCTGCAGAATGAGATATTTTTGCTCCATGTTGCTGTTTATTTCCCTGCAATAGCTGGCAGAAAGGACAGAGGTGCTCTGCAGGGCTGTGGGCACACGCAGCTCCTCGGTGGCTCAGGAGAGGCAATCGGGGCTGGTCAGACACTCCATTTTTATGCCATAAATAAATGCATTTGTTTGTATTCCCCTGCCCTGCTTGAGTTACGGTTCTTTTTAAGGCAGCTGTGTGAAAACCAAATTATTTTCATCCCAGGAAATAGGGCAGAAGGACACTTTAGGAATGTCTGTAGCTTCCCATCCTATACTCCAGGCCACCCAAGGCACAGCAGAGTGCATCCCATTCCAGTTGCAGGAGCCAAATGGCAGCCTGGCATCACAGGAAAATCTGAATTATCACAGAAGAACACAATCTGGGGAAGGGCTGAAAGGCAGGGGAAATCAGGTGGGGAGAGGGAAATAAAGGGGAAGGCAGCTGGGGAAAATGCCAACAGCACAGCTCCAGAAATCAAAGTGTAGAGAGCAGCCCAGGATTTCCGAATCTTTAGCTGAGAGGCATCCAGCAGAAGGGCTGTGCTGTCTGGAGCTGCTTGGTGTGGAGCCCCCGGGCAGAACCTGTGCTGCAAACCTGGCAGGATGAATCCCTGCCGTGAGGATTTTCAATGTTCAGCTCGGCGGGGCTGCCCTGGGTCAGGACACACTGCTGGTCACGGCGCAGACTGAGCAGATGAACAGCAGGAGCTGCTGGGAGCAAGGCACTGCCACGGAGCCCTGCTCCTCACAGGGACACAGGGGAAACGCTTCACTCCCAGCGTGTCATGGGGTGCAGGTGGAGAAAAATCCCTGTCAAATATTGGGAAAATGCATTTGGAGGAGGAGAATAGCCCGAGGAGCAGGTCGTCCTGCACACGTGGCTGTGTGATACACCGAACAGAAAGAAGATGTGGATTTAATCACACTCCTCTCAGCAAAATGGTTTATTAATCCACGACTGAAAGCTGTGGTTTCACCTGGCTGACAATAACTGCTGGATTTGTGCCCTCCTACCCCAATCCCCCTCCAAGCTAAGGGATGAAGGACAAGCAAAGATGGATATGTCTGTGGATGAGATCAAACTTGCTAAATTATAACTCTCCTGCTGGGCCAAATTCTTCTGCTCCTGAAGTCATGATGATGAGTTTATCTAGAACTTAAAACATGGGGAAATTATTTTGAGAGATGTTTTACACACCAAAGGATCTACCCTTTGAATTTCCTAGAATGCAAGTGGCAAAATATATTTAAAATTTAGATCTAAAACTGTGTCTTCTGCAGGGACACCTTCCACTAGACCAGGTTGCCCCAAACCTCACCCAGTCTGGCCTTGGACTCTGCCAGGGATGTCATTGTGTGGTTCTGTGACTGTCTGCTGGATAATTCCAATACATTGCTCTTTTTCTTACAGAGTTCAGGGTTTACCTCCCTAAATGCACTCATCTCCAGCACTTTTATTCCTGTTTCTCTAACAACTCCCCAGTGGCACTGGCAGAGGACGAGGCTGCCCAGTGTCACTGTCCCCTGCTGTAATGGAATCTGATTGTCACTTTGGCTTTCTGCAGTGAAATATAAGCAAAACTTACACCTTTGAAGCGTGGACAGGGACCACTGTGGTGAAATTATCATTGAAATGTTCAAAAGTTCTTCTGCTACAAGAAAACTGCAACCTGCTAATTTACATACTAATAGCACGATTTGATGCTCAGGAAGATAAAAAATGCAATCTTTGGCCAGATGCAAAGAATTAATTACAGAAAGTGAAAGGATCCAATGAAAAACACAAAGCAAGCCCTGAATATTCCAAAGGAATGTTGTTGCCAGTCAAGTTTGAGTGTGTGCAGAGGAAGAGAGAATTGCTTTGTTGTTGCAGGGCTTTAGAGAGAGCCTGGGCAGATATTTAGGATGTGCTGTCCCTTTGAGACACTGCCCCAGAGCAGACAGAAAAGATGAAATGGACCACAGAGGCCGCTAAGTCCACAATGCTGAGCTCTTTATCCATCTCCAAGGTCAGAAAGCTGTAAAAAAGCTCGGCACTGACAAATAAACAGCTCGAGGAAAGCTTGGTCTGTGGCTGAAAAGAGCCCCAGTGCTGAAGCCTGGAGATCACTGAGTGCTCCTTCCTCCAGAGGGGGTTTCACTGAAGAAGGGTTGGACTCGGTGATCCCTGTGGGTGCGTTTTAACTCAGAATATTCTGGGTTTCTGTGAAGGTTTAAGGCATCCCCCCATACTTTTGATAGAAGGTGATGTGCAGAAATAAGTCATTCTCTGGAGCTGATCTGATCACCTGGCCTGACACCAAATGAAAGTGCAGTGATCCCAGAACACCTGGTTTTCCTGAATAAATAAATAATTGCACTAGGAATTTGGAGGGCCTGAGCTTTATGATTTCACAATGGACAGACAGGATGTATTAAACCTTAAGGCTAACAGCAAATATAACAAATACATATTCAACATATGAATGATACATGGGTGTAGGGTTTTAGCTAGGAAAGGGATAAAAGGAAATAAATCCTTTTTAACAAGAACTCCAGTCTAATGAAAGGTGAGTTTTGGTTTCAGTCCTTACTAAGACTGATTGATTTAGACCTCCAGACATTTCCTGTGGCTCACAATTGCATTATGGCCACTGCTAAATGTGCTCCTGAACAGAAATAAATAGCGATTTGAATTTATTCAACTAAACACACGATCCCTGTCCTTGCAATTAGCTTGAAAAATAAATCAACCACATCCTCCTAGAATTTAAGGGTTTCCTGTTATAAAGGGGGAGAGCTTTTCATAGTTTGACTGTTATGGAGAATGTTATGAAAATTTAAAGAGATTGGCGTTTCTGCCCTTCCCCTGGGCAATCCTACTTCCTCCCTTAATTAAAGATCAATTAATCCCTTTGCCCAAAATTGGGGAAAAAATTAAACATTCTAGAGCGGTGCAAACCCAGCATTCCAGCTACTCTAGACTCACTTTATCAAACAGCCTTCAGCCCAACCACAGCTTTAGTTATTTCCTGGGATGGTACTACTACCTCAAGCCTTCCATAAATCATTGGCTTTATGACTTTCATCAAAACATTACTTTTTCTTCAGCTGAAGGGATCACATCCAACAAAACCAACCCTTGGCCATTTCCGTATTTCCTTCTCTTATTATGGGATATTAGCAGTCATTTTGGAAGTGTTACCATCGACATTAACTAAGATTTTTCTCGTGGAAAACAGAAATAACACAGGAAAACACGGCAGATTAAACCTCATGAAACAGATATTTTCAGCTCTGAGGATGACTCTCCTGCAGCTCAGCCTGGGTGACTCTAACTGGGGCTGACATGTCTGATCCTGAACGATCCATTGGTCACAGCAAGAACTTTCCAGGGCTCAGTAAACTCTGACCTTCACCCCACTGCTCATCGGGACTGTCTGAGAGCAGCAGGGGCACTTCTCTGCCTGGCCTGGCATCCCTGGGGCTCTGTTCCACCCTTGAGGGTTACAAGGATGTTCTGGCTCTTCACGGGGAATGGAGCAGGGCTGGAATGAGCCCTGGCACAGAGGTGAGCCATGGATTTATGAGCCATGCGGGCTCTGCTGAAAGACAATTAGTCGTGGGCACCACCCAAGGCAGATCAGCACGTGGCTGGCCCTGGGCAGGGACTGTGGGTGCCAAAGAGCCTTTGGGTGCCACAGGAGCCAGGATGGGGTGTGGTGAGCCCACAGCTCCGTGTCAGCCGGCACTTTGTCCCCTGGCACACGCCCCTGGCCACAAACTCCACTTCCTGATGGTTTCTGGGATAATCTCTGCACCTCCCTGCTTGAAAAGATGTGCACAAAAACTGAGAAGTGAGGGAAGTGCTGCTGGAGAGAAAGCATGGAAATCTGGAAAGCCACAGAGCCCCTCTGCTCACCGAGAGCTCTGGAACCTCTTGGAATCCCAGAATCCCAGAATCATTCAGGGTGGGAACAGAGATTGCTGCACTGCTCACTGTGACTGCTGCTGCTGCAGGGAGCAGGTTGGGATTGTGGTTCCTATTTTTCAAGTGTCTTTTTTGCACAGAGGTGTTGGATTTTTCACGTAAATTGCTGCGAGCTCTTCGGGTTTTTGCTGTTGCTCAAATGAAGAGAAATGTTTAAATTTAAAAAGAGGGGGATGCTGAAGGGAACTGCATGATGTGTTCATCGATACACAGGTAGTGTTCAATTAAAATTACCCTTCATAAAACCCTCAGCAGCAGGACTTGTTCTGGAGGTGCTTTGAAGAGCAGCATCACTTTGGCACAGGCTCTGGTCGGGATCGCTGCCTCAAGTGCCTGGCAAGAGAAAAGGAAAAGCACAGCAAAGTTTACTTTTCCATAATGCCTCCAAATTTCCCACTGCTCAGGTGATGAGACATTCGAGTGAGGAGCCTTTTTGGAGAGACAGGCAAATGATGAGATAAAAGAATAAAAAGCCTAATGGTAAAATTAGCTCGCTCTTTCATTTTTAAAGGGCTGGGAGTGGAGGGCTGAGATCCCAGGTAACCCTTTGTGTTCTGCTTTTGTTCTGGTGCAGACAGCTGAGTTCAATACAGTATTTTCTCTTTCCCCCTTGATCGTTTTCAAAATGAGGTAATTGGTTGTGTTTACTGCCACTGAGAACACACTGGCTCCAGTCCATTCTGATTCCTGGAATGGAACAAACTCTGTGGGTGTGCACGGCTTGTTAACCCTCCTGTCACAGCCCTTTCCCCAGCCACTTCTGCTCCTTGATGGTTTTTAAAAAAAAAAAAAAAAAAAAAAAAAAAGTGCTTTGAATGAGTTTTGCTTGTCCCCATTGACAGCTGGAACATTTTCTGCAAGTGGCAACAGAATACAAGAAGCGCTGACAGAAATTTCCAGCTGAAAATGTCCTTCCCTTCCCAGTGCATGTCTGGTTTTCTCCTGCTCTTTGCTCCTCAGAGCAGTCAGCAAACGCCAAGTTGGTGTTCCTGAGGCTGAGGCTGAGCCCAGGCAGGCACAGAGGGTAGGGCAGGGCATTTCCCTGCAGACACAGGGGGCAGGAGCTGTTTGTGGTGGGGCAGCTCTGGCCCTGGTTCCAGGATGGCGCAGGGCTCTCCTGGAAAGCTCTCGTGTGCCTCTTTCTAAAGGCTGCTCGCAGTCAATCAGGAGCACACAATCAAGCTCCCAGGCCTGGCTCTGTGCGGCCTCGCAGTGATTTGCAGGAGAGCTGTGACATTTTTGAACATCAACTCATTTAGTCCTAATGCCCCTCACACCTCAGGACCGAGGGCTGCACGCATTTATTCGTCTCAAAGCCTGTCTGATTCATCTCGCTGCTATAATGAAGTGTTTTGCTAAGGCATTGTTTTTTGCCATGAATATATTCCCTTGGCTGCATCTTTGTGGTGGATTATTTGCTCCAGAATATTTTCTTTTCATCTCAGAGATGAATATACATTTCGGGACCAGGTTTTGAAATACCAGTTTGCTTCAGGAAACTTCTTATGAGCAAGTCTGGGAAGCCAGCACTAAATCACTTTTGTATATTTTATTTCCCAAGGAATCAGACCCACTTTGTTTATTATCCAGCAAAACCCCAAGCAGAATGTAAAAACCACAACTGAATGAGAAAGGAGCTTTACAAAAATACTGAAGCTGTCTTTCCCTGGCAAGGGGGAAATACATTCCTTCACTTTAATATGAAAAAGAAATGGCACAATGGTAAAGAAATAAAACCAAAACCAACTGAAGAGTCCATGCATTTATTTCAAACACACAGCAAGATCTCAGCTAGACACGTTTGTTTCCAAAGCCATTTTGTCCTGCAATCACCAGACACTAAAGCATATAATAGCATCAGGATATTAAAGCAGAGATTAACCATGATATTTAATCAGCTGTTTCCAAGCAATCCAGGGAGGCTGGAGGCTCTGCCGGCTGTGCCTGGGGCTGTGAGCACACAGCACGGGGGTGCTTCACCCCGAAACCCTCACACAACGTTTCAGCCATCCCCAGCAAATGACAGCCTTGTGCCAGGCCTTTCCTGGCCAGAGAAAAGCCCACTCAGGAGGGACTATTCCCACCCTGTCTCCTCTGGGTTCTCCAGCACCGTGTGTGACCAAGCTCTGCTTCCAGAGCCTCCTGGAGCACAGAGGAGGCTCTTTCCCTAACAGCCTTTGCAGCACTCGTGTTCCTGGGCATCCTCTCCTGTGGCAGGACATGCTCAGCCATCCAAATAACCTCCAGGGATCCCCCTGGACACTCGGGGTTACTGCAGATGGGCTCTGGCTGGACATAAGCCCGAAAGAGCCCAAGATTTTCCCGAGCAGGTGCAGCCCTGGGCATGGGATGGTTCCCAGCTCCTCCATCACTCCCATCAAGCCAAACTTTTCCTGTCACCCTCAGAGAACTCATCAGCAGCAGCAGCTCAGTTTCAAAGTTCAGCTGCAGGGTTTTTTTGCCAAAGTCTTGCAGCTTCCTTTTGCTACTCGTGCTTCCAGCCCATAGCTCCCGAGTCAGTTCAGAGCACCTGAGCAGGGGAAGGGAAGAGGAAAAGCTCTGTGTCCCTCAGCAGGCACAAACACACCCACCCAGTGCCAAATGCCTTCCTTGCACACCGAGATGAAACATCTGCCAATCCTCTGAATGGGCTCTTCCCCTCCAGAGTCCACAACGGAGGAATTTCAGGGGGAGGAGGTAACCCAGGTGTCACCTCTCCTCCACATCAGCTCCTCCTGAGATATTTGTCCCTGCACCAAACTCAGACACGTTAATGCCGCAGACTCCTGCGAGTCCAAAATGCTCAATGGCACCAGCAGGAATTGTCATTTGGGTCACTCAGACCCTGGCCATGGCAGCAGCAGCCCAGCCTGGCTCTGCCCTTGGAATCCAAGCCCACACACAAGCACAGGACTGTCTGAGCTCAGAGACTTCATCTGAGCTCCTCTTTTGATCAGCTGGCAAAAGAGAGAAATGGGGCAATGTGTAGTCATCAGGTGCTAATGTCAGACGTAAAAAGCTCAGTTTTTCTTTGAAATTAATGTTAAATGCTCAAATAAAACAGTTTTATCTTTCTACTCTTTGAAAATAAAGTTACCAGTGCAAATGGCACACCCAGTTCCAATTTGATTCCTAGATGAGCCCACTGATAGTGGAAGCATTCAGGATCCTCTAATTAATGTTATAGAAAACTGTACTTAATTACTTCTTAAGCACTTACATCTGCATAAAGTTGCATTACACTGAATACATCATCATTTAAATCCATTACCTACACATAAATATGTATCAAATTTGCATTGCAAATGTCTTCATCCTCTGCTTTGTTAATCAAAAAAGTCATATCTAAATTACTCCAAAATGTGCAATTCTGGCTTACTTGCCAAATAGTTCTGTATTAAACAAAATATGTATTATAGAACAAAAAAAATACAATAAAATAGGAGGTGGAGGTCCTCAGGGTAGTGGAAATTATTACCAAAGTCACCAGAATGACTCCACTGAAATCAGATGTCAGTGACAGCTGCCATGACAGACTTCATAAGACAACAGAAAAAATACCTGGTTCAGTGCTAGAAAACCTATTTACAACTGTTTTCTTCAATTTTCGTCTAGAATTAGTAAGTGCTGATTTGACTGCTCAAGTGATGAGCCAGAGACATTAAACCTGTTTTGCAGTGCCTAGAAAATTCCCACTGCAGGATCTGAGCCGGTTGTCTTCAATGCAAATGCACATGAGTTAATACATGTAATGAATTTCTGTACAGCACAGCACTGTCTCATCTAAGTTCATCTGAAGCCAAGTTAATAAAAGGCTTGTTTAATTAAATGCAGCTTTCCATGTTCTCTTTCAAATTGAACAGTCAAATGAATACAGAGAGACATTGCTCTCCTCGACTCGAGCAGTCATTACAGCCTTTTTTCAGCACCAGTCACAGGCGCTGAACAGGGTCAGGCTGAGCCCCTGTGCCACAAAATTATCCCTTAAATGCTGCCATCCATTACTGCTGGGTAAGGAACCAGAAAAACCATTCTGAACTGGACCTTCTTTGGTCACTTATCAATGGCATGGGCACTGTCAGAAGCAGATTCCAGGTTTTCCAGCTGGGAATAATAAAATGCCCAGCTGCTAATGCTGCTGCATTGTGCAGGACAGACAGACAGGACCAGGCTGCTCTGGCTGCATTCCCAAATCAGCCTGGCAAGCCCCAAACAGCCGGAGCAAGGCCAGGGCTGGGCTTTTGGGTGTGCAGGAAGCCGTGGGCAGGAGCTCTCGCTGCTCCATGGGCGGGTGGGACTGCCTGTGCATTCCCTGTTTGTTCTGCCGTGCATCAGCGCAGTGCTCCAGGTGCTCAGGGACAGATGGGCTGCCCTGCATTTCACACGAGAGTGGGTGCTGCCTGCAAAGCAGCACAACCCATGGAAGATGGCAAACAGAGGAAGGTGATGCTCTCAGGGCAGATTTTGGGGAAGTGATTACAAATCTGACTGTTCCGTGAGCTGTATTCCGTGCTCTGCGGAGGAGATGAGGAGGGTGCAGCAGCTTCACAAGCATCAGAGAATCACACGGACAATCCCAGAGGCCTGTGCTGGGGTAGCACAAATATCTCTGTGCCAGGACTGGAGTTGGGCTGCTGGAGGCTTCTCTGCTCACTGAGCTGTGCTGCCAACGCTTCTCCCGGGGCAGTGCTGAGAGAAGCTCCACTCCAGAGGGAAATGCCTTTGCTCTCACGGGTCTGGGGAGGGCTGGGGTATTGCACAGCAGCTCCTTCCCTCCAGCCTGGCCACAGGCTGCTCTCCTTCCCTCCTGGCTCCTGGCTGCCGCTGTCCCCACGCCATTCCTCATTCCCAAATAAATGGTGACTGTGCTCTAACCAAACACCTGTGTGAGAACAGTTCCTGCCAGGCTGTTGGAGAGCAGACATCCATGTCAACAGCAAACAGCAGAGGAACAAAATTACTCCTCCATTACAGACCCAGAGGTAAATTAAGAAGTCAATCAGCATATGTCAACGTGCTGAGCAGGAAGGTCACAGGATCCCCATCCCTGGCAGTGTCCAGCGCCAGGCTGGACAGGGCTTGGAGCAGCGTGGGGCAGTGGGAGGTGTCCCTGCCCATGCAGGGGTGGAATGAGACGATCCTCGAGGTCCTTGGAGCCCAGAGCATTCCCTGGCTCTACACATAGGCATGGACGCCCATGGCCGGCGCTCCCGCCTGGGGCAGCCTGGCGCGGGCCAGCCAGGGGTACGTGGCCCTGGCGGCCGCGTCAGCCCAGCCCCAGACGTGGCAGTACATGGCCCCCGCGGCCAGCAGCAGGGCTCCGCTGCCCCAGCCCACGTACAGGGCCGCCCCCAGCTCGCGTTTCAGCGGCGCGGGCACCTGCGGGTCGTAGAAGTCGCGGATGATGGTGCCACCGGTCCAGGACACAGGGATCAGCACCAGCGTGCCCGTGAGCAGGAACGCCACTCCAGCCGCCAGGATGAAGATGCTGACACCCTGGGGCCCCTCTTTGCTGTGGGGGGTGTACTTGACCCCGACGATGGCCATGAGGAAGGAGAGGACGGCCAGCCCCACGGCCACGCACATGAGCGCCCGGAAGGCCTCGAGCGGCGGCGGCAGGGCCAGCATGGAGTCGTAGAACTTGCACTGCAGCCGGATGCCCAGCTGGCTGACGCAGTCCATCCACAGCCCCTCCCAGACAGTCTCGAACACCACGATGTTGCCGTCCACATAGGCAGACACCCTCCACTGCGGCATGGCCGTGGCCGCCAGCGTGCCCACCATGCCCGCGCCGCCCAGCACGAGCGCGGTGATCTGCAGCACGCAGCACGCCATGCTGCCCACGGCCGGGCCCGGGGCTGCCACCACCGCTTACTCACTCACTCACGCGGCCATGGACACCGCGAGGCAGGAGCCGTGCTCCAGCAGCTTCCTCGTGCGGCGCGTTGGGCCTCTCGGGAGATGCCGCAGCCGGAGCTCAAACAGGTGGAAATCCATGGCTGGCTGCTCCGAGGCCCTGCTATTTATTGGCTTTGAAATCCCCTCCGAGGGCAGCCCGTCAAGCCCGACGGGTTTGCAGCCAATGGTGGCGTGGGAGAGGTGCGCCAGGGCTGATTTCACTGCTCCTCGCGGGGCGGCTCAAGGGCTGCTACAATTAAGCAAGTGGCAGGGATTCAAGTAAAGGCGCCTAATTGCAGGGCTAACAATTTCCTAACTGCAAGATTGCAGCTCTGTCGAAATTTGGTACAGAAAGTCTGAACTTCCGTCTGCTGAAATACTGTTTAAAATGGGCCACTACAGTTGTGCTTACAACAAAAGCTGAACCTGAGGCTTGGAGTGTGGCTTATTTTCTAAATGCTGCAGCCCTGGGAAAACACCGGATTGTTATTTTTCTTTAAATCAAGCCAGGAGGTACTTGGTGTAGCCCTTTAATGTAGATTTCTCATTTTGATCAAATACAAAAGTCTAATCATGATATTAGACAGGTACAGGAAAGTCAAGTATTCCAATCAACATCAAAGCTTTGCTCTACCACCTCCGACATTCACAAGGGTGAAAAAGCAAAGAAGTGGCTGAGTTTCACAGCTCCTGCTTTTGAATCCAAGAGCAAAGTCACGGCTGGGAGGTAATCCTCGATGAGAATTAGAAGGAAGGTGCTGTCACTGTGCACCACACCAACAATGTCACCCAGGTGACATCAGGAGGGGTGGGGGGTGATTGTCTGATGTGAAACGGATGTGCAGGGCGTACAGCACACAAATCCAGCAATCCCTCCCACAAACACGCACCTCAGCCTGCACAGATCCCTGCAAGCCTGGACAGACACACATTCCAGAGGCTGCTCTGCCTCGGGCAGCTCAGGAACAACTGCTGCACTGGGGCTTTGGCTGCTTCTTGAGACAATCCTGGATGATGGCAGCCCACACTGGTGGTGAAGCTCTGCGCTGCTGCTTGCTCCAGCTTTCTGAACCACTTAAAAAAATATAAAATTTTAAAAAATTGTCCCACTAAAGGTAATAAAGGCCCCTAGAATTGCTGTCGAAGAAAGACATATTTTGTTTTTTCTTTTTGCTTGTGGACTCCATGTGTTTGGAAATATCAGACATTGCCTTTGATGGTATTAATTTAATTACAGCCTTAGGTGCCTACACAACACATTCAAAGGCAAAGCTAAACCCATGGAAAGGGAATTGTCCACCCAAACCACCCACAGCCCAGTTACTCCTAGGAAGGAAGGAAGGAAGTGCCAGATAATTCAAATTATTCACTATAATGTTACATTTCTATGTGAAAAATGCTCCCAAGGGATCTGGGCAATTTGAGCCTACAACCAGGAATCTGAAAAGAAAAAAATGTCTTCAGCTGAGGTGTGAAACACAGAAATAAATCCATCGTCGGGTTTGTGCTTAGAGAGAGAAGAGTTTTAGTGCTCTGCAGTCAGAAAGAAGAATCCCATGATGCAGAAATTTGAGGCACTTCGCTCCGTGCCAGAAAGGAGGAGATGAAATCAGGAGTCAGAGATGAAATCAGGAGTCAGAGGTGGGTCTAACAGAAATTCTCTGCTCCTGCAGGACACTGCTCCCATAGAAACCAACTGCACACAAAACTAATGCTACTTAACTTGAGAACAGTCTCCATCCGTCTTGCTGGACTTCTTTCACCTCTGAATTCCCCTAACTGTTTTTCAGATTTCTTATTTTAACTCCAGAACCAGAAATCAACTTATGATGGAAAATCCCTCTCAAAACCAGCATTTCAATGTCCCTTTTTTCGCACAGAAGAACTCTTTGTGCAAGGTTTTCAGGCAGGCAACCCCTGAAGGTGCACACAGCTGGAGAGCAGACCGTGCCTAATGCCCTGAATCCATTCTCCTGGCTGCCTTATCCATCAGCACTGCTGGGAAATAATTCTCCCTCGGATGGCTCCGCGAGGGTCAGCAGTTGAGGCCATGCGGAAAATCACCAGGGCACGGTTTGCAGAGAAGATGAAAACTGCCCGGGGAAACGGGATTAAAATGCAGCGTGTGCAGCAATACACCCAGGGAGGGCTGATCTTTAATGGCAATCAGAGCCTCTGGTGGGTGACATGCGGGGCAGGGGGCAGCAGGAGAGGGGGACACCCAGGTGGCACTGCTGCAGGTCCAGGGGATGCCCAGGTGGCACTGCTGCAGGTCCAGGGGACACTGCTGCAGGTCCAGGGGACGCCCAGGTGACACTGAGCAGGTCCAGGGGATGCCCAGGTGACACTGAGCGGGTCCAGGGGACACCCAGGTGACACTGAGCGGGTCCAGTGGCAGGGTGGTGCCTGTTGCTGGAACCTGAGGGGAAGGAAGCAGCAGAAGACCCCAAATGGCAGGTGTGGGACCTGAGGGCAAATTTCAGGAGTTTAAAGAAGCTACAGGAGACAAGTTGGGAAAAAGAATAAGGAACACTAGGAATATACTGGAGCTGGAAAATCTCCTCAGCCTCTCACATGCCAGTGAGTCCTTGGCTTCTGTGGAAAACCCATTTTTTGCAGGTAAATCCTGTGTTTGGGTCAGCCTGGAGGGGACTTACAGCCCTGGACAGCCCAAAGAGCTGCAGCTCCATGTAAAGGCTCTCAGAAGGAGAGGCTGGGCTGGCTGAGGCATTTCCAAACCACTCTGGGCAGAAACCACACAAATTCTCCCAGGGTAGGCATGGCAGTCACCACGGATTCACTGTCAAATGTGAGGAAATAAAAGGAAATCCCTGCTCACACCTGACCAGACTCTGGAAGCCTCCTCGCCCCGTGCATCATCCGTCTGCTGTGCTATTTGAACGCTTCCCTGCCTCCAGAGGACAATACCAGTTCTTATGCAAACAGGTCCACCCCAAAATTTACCTTCAAAGAGGAACATGGGCGGCTGAGGGAGCACGTAGCCTTTACACCTCATCTCTCCCGGGATCTCTGTTCACATTTACATTTGCTCTTCCCTTCAGATCAGGACGTTCATTTGAATCTCTCCCTGGGGCACCACCTTCTGTTCCCTCGCTGGCTCTTAAAGTGCTGATGCCCCTCGAAAAGGAAGGAGCAGAGCATCCCCAGCCCGCAGGATTAACAGAACCTGCCGACGAGCCTCAGTGTTTAATTAGTTCTGGGCATCAATAATGTAAGCACTTAATTGCCTCCCCGAAAGCAGGATTAATTCCTCTTTGAATAACCTCTCTGCACCTTGAATTCCAGACTCCTTACCCATACTCATGGAGAGCAAGAGACTAATCCTGTACACATGTACAGCCACACTGCTCCCAGCTCATTGGGGACCCTGTAAACCCTGCTGGAAATGCACGGAGAGCAGCCTTGGGATCCTCTGCGGGTACTTTGTTTTGGAAACACGTGTGAGTGGCATCAGCTCCTTCCTGCTCGTGGCTGTCACTCCCCACTCACTGCCTGCTGGGTTAACCACGTTCTTTTCAGCTCTTTGAAGGGCTGCTCGATGAAATTGCGCTCCACGCTAATGGTTCCATTGCTTCCTGTGGGATTTTGATTGACTGAGCGTCTCGAGCCTGCTGCTGGGGAAAAGGTGATCTTGAATCTGTTTTACTTCAGGAGAAAATGGCCTGAAGCCAACACAGGCCTTTTCATTTGCTTTAATATTGCTCCCTGTGTTTTTCTGATCAGTTTTTAATGTTGAAAGAGGAAAGGGCATCTCCCTCCCCCTCTTCTCTCCTTCCCCCTCTCTTCAAGCGTGGCACTTTTTGGGCTGAGAGGAACATCAATCTGCTCCGTGCAGCTTAGGGAAGGAATTCCCCATGTCACTCGGGCACTGAGCTCCAGCTTGGAGGCAGCCCCTGACTGACACTGCAATTGTAAAGAGCTCAGATTTGTTTTCTGTGCCAGCAGTTAGGCTGGGACTGGGTGGAGCGTGGGGGAACTGCTTTTAAAATTATTTACATGATTTAATGGGTGGGGAAAAGAGGAAGAGTAGGTGGATTGTGGCAGTGATGGCCTAAAGATAGGTGAGAGGCAATGTAGAAAGCAGCAATAGCTTTTATCGGACTGCCTGATGCTCATAGAAACAAAAGTTTAGGCTCACACTCCCAAGGTTGTTTTTGGAGCTCAGCATTATAGCATACCCCCGGACTAGAGCTTTCCAGGGCAGGGAACTAAACCAGTAGCTCTCAAACCATGAAATAAAGGGTTTTTCCATCTTCCCTAGTCGTGATTTGGACACCTCCCTGTCCAGCCCCTCACATTGGTCCTCTCCCAAAGCCACCTCCTGAATGTAACTACACTATTATATTTCACCTAAAAAACCCAAACCAAACCAAAAGAAAACAAAAAAAAACCCCACAAAACCAAAACAAACCAAAAAACCAAACCGAAACCAAAAAACCCAAACAAATGAGAAAAAAACCAAAACAATGAAACCAAACAAACGAGAAAAAACCTAAACAATGAAACCAAAACAAAACAATGAAACCAAACAAATGAGAATAAACCTAAACAATGAAACCAAAACAAAACAATGAAACCAAACAAACAGAAAAAAACCGACAAAAACCCCAACAGCAAACAAAAAAAAAAACCCAGAAAAGCAAACAAACCAACCAAAACAAAACAACCAAAAAAAAAAAAGAAAAAAGGAACGTGAGCTCCAGCACTGCTACCCCAGCCCTGTGCCCGCAGTGCCACCCCAAACCCCAGCTCAGCACACAGCTGAGGTGCCCTTACAAGGGAAAGGAAAAAAGATGGAAAACAGTCTGGTATGCACAGACTGAAAGGATGAAATGGAGGAGAAGGAGGTCTCAGGAAGGCTGGGGCTGCTGTGGAGGAGCGGAACAGGGCTCACATTGCAGGCAGAGATGGAACTGAAGATCATTAGGATGAGAGGAGCTGCATCTCTGCACAAGGCCATTGCCAATGAGGTGAGAGTGCCTGGGGCAGCCAGGGAGAGCAGCTCCTCTGATCCTCATCACGATATTCTTCACTAATTACACTGAACAGCTTAGGGATGGCAATGTAGATGAGGCTCGAAAGTTCCTCAGGAAGTAAATGGGAAGTAAAATAAAATGCAGCATGGATTAGCAGAAAATAAATTCAGGTTTTGTTTGGTATCATTTTCTAGACATTAAAATTGATAAAATCGAATCCTGTTGGACCTTATTAAAGCACCTGGCACAGCAGTGGGAAATCAACAGAGACACTGAAGGGATGGCAAAGAGCAACACGAATGTAATGTGGAGGCAGAGCCCATGAGTGAGTGAAACAACAAAAGGCTGGGCTGGAAGGAGAACTATCACATTCCTATTTCCAGACATTGATTTCTGCTGCTGCTGGAGCCAAGGGCTTCTCTGGGGTCTCATCCTACTCCCCTCAGGGACCAAATAAAGGACGAAGTGCAGCAAGGAAATCTGTGCTAGACCCGCAGCTGGGGGGATGTGCTGATGGTGGCCGAGCCCCAGAGCCTGGGATAACAGGAGTGCATCCCACACACCCTGGGGAGGTCTCTCGTGGATGTGGGAGTCTTTACCCTGAGCTCTGACCACCTCTGGGAGTGCTCTCCAAGGTGGGGACGCTTCCCCTGCAATTCTCCGTGCCGTTTTGGGCAACAAACCTGGACAGGGAGAGGACAAACACCCAAAACCAGCCGGGGGGTGAATGAGTGTGGGGAGGAATGTGAGGAGAGCGACAGAGAGAAAAGACCTGGAGGTGGTGAAGCTGAGCAGGAGAGGTTCAAGCAGTGCAGTGGTGACAGAGCTGTAGGAAGGAAAAGCTTTCCGAGCTAAAGGAAAGCTGCAGACTGTGGGAAAGAAATCATGGAGCAGCTTTAGTCGGCAGTGGGGAGATTTAGCTCAAACTTCCTGAAAGCCCTTTTTAATGAAAATTATTATTAAGTGCTGCCAAGGACACTGCAGGGTAGGCACCCCTGGGAGTTTTATCGCAGGAACATCCCTCAGGAGCAATTGTGGCGTATTTACTCCTTGAGAAGAGCAAGGGAGCAGTTCAGAGACATCAGCTTTCCTAGAGGGAACTTCACCCACCTGAGCATTTTGCTCCTGTGACCTGCAGGCTGTGCATCCATTTACACAGCCCGGAGAGCTCCAGGGGCACCTGGAGAGGCTTCATTTCCATGGGATGTGTGTGAGCTCCCGAAATGCAGAGCCAAGGGGCACAGGGCAGGCCCCCCGGTGTCATCTCTGAAAGCAATTCTGCTCATTTCCCAAATACTTCCCCTTGTCCCTAAGCACGGGAAAAGGGTTTCACATCATAAACTTCCAATAAAATATTTAAAACAGCCAGTCAAATGTTGTTCTCCATTAAACACTGCAAATTGAGTTATGTTCCCAGTTCAGTCAAAGGCAAAATTCCATTGATTTCTGTGGGTCTGGAGTTGCACTTTATTAATTGCTTACAAAATTCTATTAAAATACTGCTACTGTTGATTGGTTTGGAATTACTCATTTTTTTTAGGCTTGGTTTCCTTACATTGTTGCTTATCGGGGGAAATGATCTTAATATGAAAAATGTAGTTTAACCTGTTTTAATGGGAACTGTGAGCAAATTCTATGGTTGTTTATGCTCCTTATGCTTATAAACTATGCTGGTGTGAGTGGGTCTCAGCAAAAATCTTGGCCTGATTGTACAAAGGATCCTTATTAAAAAAAAAAAAAAAAATTATATAGATATATATCCCAGAGTCCCGTGGCAAGCAACCACCACAGTGTTTGTGGTCTGTGCAATACTGGAAAATGCTGTAAGCCCTGAGTTTGCTGCTGCTGAAAGAAGGTTATGAATGAGTTTGACCTATATGGGTTACAAAAGAACTATTAACTTTCCCTGGAAGGATGGTAATTAGGATGTACATAGAGAGCTGTGTTTATTCTCTGAAATAAGGGATATTTTTTCATGTATTTCAGCTTACCTTCCTCTGCTGGATAAACTGTCCATGCAACCCTCCATTAAGCCTACAGTAAATCAATCCCTTAGTGAATGCTTTTCTTTTAAACCATTATTATCTTGTCTTTAGTCACTGTTATCCCTTCTTTCCCAGGCAGAAAAAAACCCCTCAGCCGCTTAGCTCCGCTCCTCATTGCAAGAGGCCAGAATTTCATACCATGGGGTAATTTTAAGCCCTTTATTACTGTGTGACACATAAAACGCACCCCAAAGCAAAAGCAAAGCCACACAACCCAAAAACTATTCCAAGGTTCTGTCAAAATACCCCAAGTTACTATCAAAATAACTGAAGTCACTATCAAAATAACCTAAGTTACCATTCAAATAGCCCAAGGTACTACCAAAATAACCCAAGTTACTATCAAAATAACCTAAGTTACTATCAAAATAACTCAAGTTACTGTCCAAATAACCCAAGTTACTATCAAAATAACCTAAGTTACCATTCAAATAGCCCAAGGTACTATCAAAATAACTCAAGTTACTGTCCAAATAACTCAAGTTACTGTCCAAATAACCCAAGTTACTATCAAAATAACTCAAGTTACTATCCAAATAACATTAGCCATCCACCTGTGCATGCATTAAAAGCGTCCAGCAGAGCCCACTGCGGGTGGTTGCGGCTCCGGACCGCGGCAGAGAGCAGCAGGAGGCAAAGGCAGGGTCTTGGAGCCCCAGTCCCTCGGGGAGGACTGGAAGCAGGGAGAGGCAGGAGGCCCCTAGACGTACTGGCTTTTGGAGTAGGAGCTGGTGGTGTCGCTGCGGGATGGGCAGCGGTGTGGGATGGACTGTCCGCAGCTCTTGGGCTTCCCAGCGCGGCTCCAGAGGCAGCAGAACACGGAGCCGGCGGCCAGCAGGCACAGGGCAGCCCCCCAGCCCAGGTACAGCGCCTGGCCCAGCTCCCTCTTCTGCGCAGCATTCACCCAGGGGTTGTAGAAGTCGCTGATGATGGACTTGGCCACCCAGCAGAGCGGGACGAGCTCCACGACGCCCGCCAGCAGGAACAGCAGCCCAGCGGCCGCAGCTCCGCAGGCCTTGCCTGGCCGGCAGATCCTCGTGCTCCTCGTGCTCCTCGTGCTCCATGTGCTCCTCATGCTCCATGTGCTCCTCATGCTCCTCGTGCTCCGTGTGCTCCTCGTGCTCCACGTGCTCCTGATGCCAAGGATGGCCACCAGCAGGGCCAGGAGGGCCATGGCCGCCCCCGCGCACATCATGGCCCGCGCTGCCCTCAGGGCTGGGGCCAGGGTCAGCGCAGAGGCGTAGGGCTGGCACAGCATCCGCAGGTCGGCCTGCCGCGAGCAGTGCACCCACAGCCCCTCCCAGGTGTCCTCCAGCACGATGAGGTTGCTCTCGATGAAGGCAGACACCCTCCACTGGGGCATGGCGGTGACAGCCACGGTGCCCGCCAGCCCCGTGCCCCCCAGCAGCAGCCCCAGAGCCCTCACGGCCCCGCTGCCCATGCCACCTCTGCGAGGGGACAGCCCGGCAGCCCTGAGCAGCTTTTGTCACCTTGTCCCTTGTGCAAAGGAGGTTTCACAACGGGGCAGCTCCTGGGTCTGCTGTACTGCAATCAGGAATATTCCACCTGCGCTCGGTGGCGAAGTTCCAGGGGAAGCGGAGCCAGCTCCCTGCCACAGGGCCCCTGCTCCCAAAAGCACTTTTGTTCTGATGCTCTGGGAGAGCACTGCAGAGACAGATCCAGGCACAAAGCAAATCGAAAGGATAAAGAGAGGGTAACCCTAAACCTGGAACAGTTCTGCAGGGGACAAGCAAAGCTGCAAAACACCGTTTCAGAGGGAGACAGGAGACCCAAATCTGCCAAAACGTCTAAATGTACATAGCTCTAGACATTCCTCTTGTTCCATACCGAGCTGTGGGAATAGGCAGGATTCCAGATATATCCATGTGCTTAGGATTGCACATTCAGCTCCTCAGGATGGGATTTAAGCCGTGTAACAAGTTGTTTTCCTGTGCAAAAGTCAGCAATTAGCCTGTGATGGAAGGGCAATGGGAAGCATCAGTGCCCCAAGACCTGACAGCTACACCTGTACAAATACTTTAGAAAAATATCACTTCAATTTAAAAAAAACAAACAAGAAAACCACCAAACAAACAAAAAAACCCCACAACCCTTAAGAATTATGGCAAGAAGGTGAACTGTTTATCGACATGCTCTTGTATGATGTGATCTTTCTTTCTTTCTTTCCTGGAAAATGCCAGGTGAAGAAATTTGTGAAAATCAGAGCAAGAGAAATCACAGCCAAAAATCTAAGAAAAAGCCCCAAACAGACACGGAACAGTAGATCCTTTTGAAAAATTCTTATAGCTGTGGATGTATGCATGAAATATTCAGCCTAATCTCTGAATGAGCCCTAACATGGGAAATAAAAACCCAGGCATAAAGTAGGATTCTTTTGTGGTAAAATAGAACTCCATATGTTAAGAGAAAACCTAATTTGTTACATGGTAAAAGAACAATTTAGGCTTTAACTACCTAGATATTGAAATACAAGCCTGCTGCTATTCATTTGAACTTTCCTGCCTCTAGTTTTTCTCTTGCCATTTATATCTCTTCAAAACCAGAAAGCAAATGCAAAAGTGCTAAATGTGCCAGCTCGTTGGCATATCAGAGACAGAGAAGGATGAAAGTCTCATTGACAGGGAATATTTTATGCTCCCCAAGTGTGTTTCTGTGTGTAAAACCACGGTTAGGAGGGAAGGCAAAGGAAGAAACGTTTTACAAATCTTTCCATATTCAGCTCGGTTTTCATACCCACTGACTTTCCCAACCTCTGCAGCTGGCTGCTGCTCATAAAAACATGGAAAAATGGGGAAGGCAGGGGACCTCTCCTCCTGCATCTGGGCGCTTGAGTCCTGATCTGTCCTTTTGATTTTGTTTGCTGCTAACTTGCGCTGTCATCCAGCCCCATCCCCATCCCTGGGTACAGGGCTTCAGGAAAACTCAGTGGGGACATTTTCTTGGATGACCAAGATCCCTGGAATCACAGAATAATTCAAGTCAGAAGGAGCCTCTGAACACCATCTCATCCAACCCAGGCTTGAAACTTTCAAAATCACGAGGCGGAGAACCCAAACAAGATCCATTTCCATCAACAAAAATGTCCCAAAGTTCTCCTGGGGGAAGAGGGTGGTTAAATCCCACTCCCCCAAGGAGGATTTTGAGGAGAGCCTATAAATGCACAGCATTTCCCTGCTAAAATGGAATTCACATATTCCGTACATAATAATGCAATTATCATTGCATGGCTCCGCAGCCCCACGGTTGCCACTCAAACAGCAAAGGAAAAGCTCCCAGCCTGAGCAGAACAAACAAACAGGCACTTCAATAATACATCAGGAGGTAAACACAAACAGGCTGCAAACCGCAGGACTGATTTCTCTCAGAGACTGCTGAAGTTCTAATTTACAGGACATGGAAAATAATTAGCTGAGCAAATATAATTTAACCACGTTATTGATTAATTTACAAAACCATTAAAGCTCCCATATAAATTCGTGGTAAGATTGTGTCTGCGTCAAGGATTCAGTATTTGTACATTCTTGGAAGGATTAAATTTAAGTGCCTTATCTTGCTCAAAACCATTTTTGGGAGGAAATGTGGCGAAATCTTATTTAGTGTTATGAATTGCATCTGCTTGTTTATAATTAAAACACAGGAAAGGGACAAACCAGGAATCTCATTATTTGTTCTCTGTATTCAAACATGTCATTTCATCATGGGGAAATATCAAAAATGCCTGTGAGTAGCTAATCATAGCTGACTGTCAGCCACAGGACCTTATTAGTGTGTCAGAAAACAAATATGTACATGCATAATTTAACTTTTCCCTTTTCCCCCTTTTTCCCCCTTCCCTTTAAAGGAATTAGTATCCTTGAAGTTTCCAACTTTTCTGTGCAATATGTGTATTTTCCTCCTCAAGGTTCCCAGCTCTGCTCTCCTCCCCTTTCTTGTCTCCAGAGCAGGTGAGAGCTGCAGGCACCTTTATTCTCTATATTTGGACCTAAAATGTCCTAAAAATGTGGACCTAAAGGAACTCCGGCACTGCCTGGGCAGAGAATACACAACATTTCACGTGGGACCAAGAAGGAATTATTCCCCATCCTTCTCATGGGTGAATATTCACCTCCCACGTGCTGCTCTCTTTGGGGATGAGATAACCCTGTCACTGTCCCATTCCTCACAGCTCCCCTGGGAATCCACAGCCCCCCAGTCCCTGCTCTGACCCATTGTCTTAGTTTCAACAACAAGTGTCTGCTAAGGACGGTGGAAACCTTCCTTAGAATCGAGAATGTGACCCCTTCCCTCCGAATTATTATAACTTGGGGATCAAGGGCTCTCAGGCAAACATATGGGAAAAGGAATAACAGTTCTTTACTAGTGTCTATAAAGAGGCAAACAATCAATTACAACAATAGTAACAACAAACAAACCCAAACCCGGTGGCAGATGTCCCTGGGCTGCCAGGCACTGTCCCTTCGGTGCAGTCATGGTCACAGCCAGCAGGGGTGTTTGGTGTTTGGGAACAAAAAGCACCAGGAAAATGTGTTCGAAGCACAATCTTCTTCCTGAGTGCTCAGCAGTGTTTCACTTCTGAGTTATGAAGTGCTAGCAGCACTCCCTGATGCTGAGGGGGAGGTGGGGACAGAGGGACAAGTGGCTGCCCAACACCTCCGAAAATCTCACCTTGCATCCGCGGGGGAGTGAAAGAGCCCTGGGTATTGGTGCTGCTGTGATAAAGCAGGGGAGTGGAGATGTCAGACGAGCTGCTGGGCAGTTTCTCTCCTGGCAGGCTGTCACTGCTGTGCCAGAGGCTGTGCACCAGAGCCTGCAGGACCTTGTCCCTGATGCTGCAGGACATGAAAAGCAGCTCAGCACCTCCAGTGCCAGCAGAAAGAGTCACTCACACCGCACTGAGGAGCCACCTGGGTCCACCGAGGCATCTTTGGCTCCTGGGCTTCCTCTCTCCTCCAGCCTTTGTCCAGGTGGTAAAATGGACAGGGGCAGAAAATAACAACCCTTGGCTACCCTTGTAACAGCGTGGAAGAGAACTTCGTGCCCAATATCCCAAACGACTTCACAGCTTTGCTTCCCCTGCTCCTCATGCTGTAAATCCCTCCTGCAAAACAGGTAACAATGTGATGACTGGATCAACACGTGATTAACACGTGGAAATTTCAGTTTCCCTGGTTTTACCTCCTGCTTGCTTAGTGAGGTGCTAAGGCAGGACATGTTCCAGGCTCGGAACACGGACACACTGTTCAAAACCAGGATTTCTGGAGATACACAGTGGCTAAAGAGCATCAGAGGCTACAACTCCTGAAGTCTCTGGCTCTGAGAGAAGAGCTGAAACCCCAGATGGATACAAACATGGCCTAAGCTGATTTGATTAAAAATTTTATGTCTCTGGACAAAACCTATCATTTGTGGCCCTTCTGCTCCAACCTATTGAGGCTGCAACACCATATTACATTTATTTTTCTTTTCTAACAGGTCCCCAGGCTTTTGTACTCAGCATTCCTGACATTCTCGTTGTGAAGGGCTGCCCAGTCTGACTCACAGCACTTCCACAAGTGTGACACGACAGTTCATTTAAAAAAAAACCACTGGGCAAGGCTGGTTATGGCCCAGGTGCCTCAATGACTGCAGCAGGATTTCAGAGGTGGAAATTAAAGCAAAACTTCAGTTCTACCTGCTTGCCCAGATCCTGTGTGGAGAGAAATTTATTATTATTTGACAGAGAAAATCCAGGCTGAGCAAAGAATGGATGAGAGCCCCTGGGCTCTGGTGAGACCTCACCTGCCGAGCTGCCCCAGCCCTTGGGCCCAGCATGGGAGAGCACTTGGCTATCAAAGAACAACGACAAGGTTACTTCTTCCAGCAATACTAACAAATTCCACTCCAACCATTTAAAAAACTGGTACCCCTAAAATCACTTTCCTTGGCAGATTTAAAAAAAAAAAATTTAAAAAAAAAGAAAATATTTTTTGGTCAAATGCCTTAGGCAAAGTCAATAGTGTTAATTTCTATACAGAAATTAAAGATTAGATGGATAATGGCTGGAAAACACATTCACACACTCTCATCTATCTTGTTTTTGCATTTCTACAATAAATTTATGGAACAGGTGCTGTTAAACCACAACTTGCCTTCTGTAGGGAAGGAGAGCCAAGGAATTGTTCTTGTGAAATATTCTTTATTTCCAGGTCAGGTTCCATTCCATGGTGGCTTCTGCAGCGCCGTCCTTGCTCAGTGACAGAGGTTTTGTGCAGGTCCAAGGAGAACAAACGGAGGGATGTGCTGGAGATGGGTGAAGTGGATGAGGAACATGGGAGGAAAAGCACAGCCCTTCACTTCTAACCCTTTCTCTTCCCTCCCCTGCAGTGTCCCAAATAATCCCTATCCAAATATTTTATTCTGAAGCTGTGTTGCCTCTTATCTTGTTACACCATGTTTTTGTATTTGATCTTAATCTTCCTCTATTTAGCTTGTACCAGCCTCTGGCCTCTTCACATTTAAGGATTTTCTTTCTGTCTGCAGAAATTTCCCATTAGGAGTAGGGGGGAAAAAAGTGTTTCTGTGGATAAATTATCAGATAGGATCCAATGTTATATGCAGGGGGAAAAAACAAAAGATAAGGCCATTTTAGCATGAATTCATTTTCCTAAAGCTTAAAGAAAAGTCACATAATTTATTTTCCTTATGATGCTGCTTTCCATGGGATGGAGGCAGGATGGAGGCAGTGCAGTGAAATTACACCAATTTGCAATATTGCAGCACTCCCGACTCCAGGCTGCTCTCTCCAGAGTGTGCCTCCAGCTCCCATCAACAGCTCTGGAGTCCTCTGGAGGAAACATTCACTTTATAATTTCACCACAAACTAGAGAGTCAACATGAGCTCTAGTGTTGCTAAATTATTCCCCCCTCACAAAAGCAGCTGTGAAAGAACATTATCATTACAGATCCCAAACAAGCTTTTTTTTTGGTTGTTGTTACAAATTCTCATTTAAGACTCTTGATGAATATTAATTCTCATTATCCCAAAATACCACAGAATGTGCATTCAATCATGAATTCCCCATAAAGATAATCAGGACTTCATATTTGCAGCCTTCCAGGACCTACAAGGAAAATGGAGAGAGACTGTTTACAAGGGCTTGGAGGAGCAGGGCAAGGAGGAATGGCTTCAAAATGAAAGAAAGTGGGTTTAGATGGGATATTGGGAGGGAATTGTTCCCTGGGAGGGTGGGCAGGCCCTGGCACAGGTGCCCAGAGAAGCTGTGGCTGCCCCTGGATCCCTGGCAGTGCCCAAGGCCACGTTGGATCACCCTGGGACAGTGGGAGGTGTCCCTGCCATGCCAGGGCTGAAATGGGATGATCTTTAAGGTCCTTTCCAACCCAAACCACATTTCTATTTGAGCAAGGATAGCAATTATAGTCTTGAAATATCTGCAAAAGCTGTGCAAAATATTTACAGTGAGTGATGAGTCCTCGGGCTTTTATTTCCAGGAATTTGGGCTCAGCTTTCCCGGCTCCATCATTGCAGAGACCTCCTCCCACTCAGCCACCCTCACACCAGACTGCCTCGGGTTTTCTAAGCCCAGACAGCAAATGATGGCACCAGGGTCAGGCAGAGCTGGGAGAGAAACAAAATCTGCTGTAATGAATTCTGCCTGGCTATTTCTTAATTCTGCTCTCGCGGAGCACCCAAACAAACCCACTCAGGATGTTTGCCTCACGGCGGTGCAGGCTGGGCTGTAATCAGCCCAGAGCTGCACACACTGAGCAGTGCTGCAGTGAGAAGCCAAGCCTGAAAGGAGACAGGAACAGCCCTCAGATATCCCAGAGTCCTGGATCAAAGGGAGATGCTGAACTCCTGAGCTCAGGTGATAACACGGTGATTCTTTTCAAGTGGGATGGAAACTGTCCCTGCTGCCCGAGGGTCACTTTGAACTGCCTCCTGGAGAGCAGCAGGGCCAGGCAGTGCATCCAACCCCTCAGCCACACTCGGGCTGGGATGGTGTGTCACATCCCCACAGCTCCTGGGGCTGCTCTGTGAGAAATGAGGAATATCTTGTCGCACCAGGTCAGCCTTTGGTTGCTTCTTCCTGGATGGAAAATGAACGTGGAACCCTCAGGAGCAGCTGAATGGCTGCAGCCGTGGCTGTGAAGGCTGCTGCTTTGGGAAATCCCTCTGGAAGCCATCCTTTAGAGGGATTCCTGAGCAGGAATTCTCTCTGGAAGCCCTCCCTTCCCAGGAGAGGACACTCCCGAGGTGTCTCCAGAGAGGAGCCTGCTTTGTTTGTTTGTCCCAGCTCCTCCTGGCCAGGTTCCTCAGGGAGCCCTTGGGAATTTGGCTGTCTCCTGATGGCAGGGCTGTCCTCCCCACTCCCCTGCACCAATTATCCTCTCCCTGCAGCCCTGGGCAGCAGCATCCCCTCCCTGCTTTGCTCTGCACAGAGGTTTGGGCCATGGAAGAGCTGCACTGGGAATTCCTGTCCCCAGCACCCGAACTGTCCCCTTATTGTCACTACCACTCCAGCACTATGTGCACTCACTATATTCGTATTTTGTTCCCTATTTCATACAGCCTTGCACTAAGGAAAGCTTTTCCAGCCCAGCCAAAGGCAGGGCAGGATCCCTTACAAAGTACCTGGCTTCCCCTGGGGTGTCACCTGGCTAAATGATCTCTAAGTGAAAGGTAGCTCAGGAATTTAGGGCAATTGCCACCTGTGTGTGACACAAATTCCCACACAGCCCTCTTGGAAGACTGGTGCATTATTCTGGCACTGCATCACACCAGATATTGCTGGATTTTCTTCAGGGAAATCACTGACTTTTATTGATGCAGTGTTAGCACAACGTGATGGAAAATTAGGTACATGATCACTGGTGCCTTGGTCAATGCTGTGATTCTTTTTTTTTTTTTTTTTTAATAAAGCCTGTTGCAATTAATTGATGCCAGCAACAAAACACTCTTTTTTTCAGGGTTTATCTCCCAGTGCTTTGCCTTTTGAGCACTCACAGCTCCCTGGGCCAGCTCCATGTCAGTTCTGTCCTGCTGTCATTTCGCACCCACTTTCCATGGAAGCCAGCTGAGCAGGGGGACTGTGGGGTCAGAGAATCATAAAGGATTTCTAGGGTTGGAAGGGACCTCAAAGCTCATCCGCTGCCACCCCTGCCATGGGCAGGACACATTCCAGTACCCCAGGCTGCTCCAGAGACTCAGGGTGTGTTTGTTGGGAAGCTCCGAGCAGCTCCCAGCCCAAGGACTGCTCTCCTGGGGCTCTGCAGCCCCACGGCAGCAGGAGAAGCGTGCTGGAAGTGCTCCCTGCCTGATTATCCCCCGCTAGAGCCTGGCAAGCCCTGCTGCGAGCTCAAGGAGCAGCCCAGCCCAGCAAATAACTCCAGTGCTTGCTGTTAACACGTCCCAGGGACGCGGAACAAAAGGTACAAGGCGTTTGTTGCTCCCCTCTCCTGCATTAAAAGCTGCTCTCAGACGAGCTGTTCCTCACCACAAATTCATTACAACGGAGAGGCGAAGCCAAATGAAAGCCCCACATCACCCTGGGGAAGCACAATCCATTTCCAACCCTTTTTTGTTCTTAATTTGGCTTTTCTGTAGACAGCCAGCCTCAGGGTGAAGCAGACAGAGCAGAGCTATGGGCTGTTCCCAAGCTGTTCAGAAAGCCTGGGGTGAGCTTCTCCAGTTCCCCGTGCAGAAAGAGGAGAAGAATGGCAGCAGAGGTGGGAAAAATTACCACTTCTCCCACAAAAGACGGACAATTTGGTCTCTGAGGTACGGAAAGCTCCAGCTTAAATATAATAATTAGCAGAGGATGGGAATGGAAGCCTCTTTCGGAACAAAGAGCGATTACCAGGGAGGCCTGGCTGGAGAGGTTAATGGGAGCTTGTAATGAGAGGAGAACTCAGGGAGGATGCAGAGACAGCACTTTAATCAGCCCAGGGGTGCAGGGGTCACGGCCAGCTCCAGTCAGGGCAGTGGAATATAAAACACAGGCATTAAAACCCCAACGAGGGAAGCAGTGCAGCCAAAGTGCAGCTGGGGAGTTAGTCACTGTGTGTCTCCAGACTGCTGGGTGCCACCAGCCCAAAACCTGCTCATTCCGCTCGCCTGGGGAGCACAAACAAACAGAAATGCCTTCTCCACCTGCTGCAAATGCCTAAGGGCATTCACTCCAGAAGGGTGACAGGTTACCCAGAAATGCCCAGCCCTCCGGGGACATGGTGGCCAGGGGGAGGCATGTACTAACATTTAAAAAAAACCAAACCAAAACACACACAAAAAAATATTTACCCCCTGAGAAAAATGAGAAATGCAGGAATTTCCGAGGCAAGCAGAGGAAAAGTGGCAGTGGGGGGAGCCTGGGATAAGGCTTGGCAGAAAGGGAAGAGGGTGTTAAATCTTCCAAGGGAAGAGCAGAATAAAGTGGGAAGTGGGAAAAAACGGAGTTCCACAGAGGGGGAGGAGGAGGAGGGCAGCTCAGCTGCTCCGAAGCCCCAACAACGTGAGCCAGTGCTGCCCTGGGATTTCGGGGCTCTGTCCATCTGCCTGTTCACACTTCCCAGGCACACATCACCCCCAAAGCCCTGCAGGAGCATCAATCCTGCTCCAGCCTGCTCGGGAGGGTCTGCTGTTTCCCTGTAAATGGGACAGCAGAGAGAAGAGAGATGACAGCAGGCAGAAGGCTCAAAATTGTGTCTGAACGAGGTGTCAGGGCTGTTTGAATCCGTGTTAGGCACTGCTCAGGGGTTCATGGGCCTTTCTCCCAAAACTAACAGGTTCAGGCAAATCCTGCTTTCTCCTCTGTCTTCCCAGAATAGCTGACAAGAACTGCAATTAATACTGAGGAGGAGGGGGGATCAGCCTTTATAATATACAGGGAAAGGCAGAAGTTGATGAAGAAATGTCAGTGTGAGGGCAAGCACCCAAGAGGAGAGGGGAATGTCCCACCAGGGTGGGTGACACGGGGTCATTCCAGGCTGGAACAGGGAACCAGGAGCCGTCCCTCAGCTGCAGAGGACACCACTGCCATCTCCTTTGTGTGCGAGCTGCTGACGAGGAAGAGCGAGTTCCCTGCTGGCAGCTGCGGCGTGGGCACCAGCGGAACTCGCGCTTCCAGCCAAATATTTCCCCAATCTCCCCAAAGCGCCTTTAATACCTCGGCGCTTTCATGGGGAGCTGATTTGATTTCCTTCTAGTGCCACCAGCTGCTCCACACACAAAAACAGTTGGCAGGGAACTGCTGAACGCTGACTTTCAGCACAGCTTCCTGCCAGGGTTCCTGCAGGAGAAGGTGGAGATGGAGCTCTTTCCTTCTGCAGCAGCTCCAGGGGAGGCTCACTGACCCCTCCTGATCCTTTTGCCTGCAAACAACCACTCCCTGCCCACCCTCTCCTTGCACCGGGGATTGAATCCGCTTCTCCCATACCCCTCTGCAGTCATTCCTTTGGAAAATCACTGCTCACACAGAAACCTTTCCATAGGTGCCATCATCCCTTTGGAAAAAATCACTGCTCACACAGAAACCATTCCATAGGTGCCATCATTCCTTTGGAAAATCACTGCTCACACAGAAACCTTTCCATAGGTGCCATCATTCCTTTGGAAAAAATCACTGCTCACACAGAAACCATTCCATAGGTGCCATCATCCCTTTGGAAAATCACTGCTCACACAGAAACCTTTCCATAGGTGCCATCATTCCTTTGGAAAAAATCACTGCTCACACAGAAACCATTCCATAGGTGCCATCATTCCTTTGGAAAAAATCACTGCTCACACAGAAACCATTCCATAGGTGCCATCATTCCTTTGGAAAATCACTGCTCACACAGAAACCATTCCATAGGTGCCATCATCCCTTTGGAAAATCACCACTCACACAGAAATCTTTCCACAGGTCCCATTATCCTTCTCGGGGCTGTTCCTGCAACAGTGCCCCCCCTGCAAAGGGAGATGTGACAGCAGGTTTGGGATGAAGGCACTTCTGGGATGCAGACACGTTTGGGATGCAGACACATTTGGGATGGAGGCACTTTTGGGATGCAGACACGTTTGGGATGGATGCACGTTTGGGATGCAGTGAATTGTCACCGCTCTTTCCTCATTTTCGGATCATTTGGGGGCACCCTGAGCAGCAGGATCTCCCCACGCACATCCCCCAGGACTCCACCCACGACCTGCTGCCACTCTCAGAGCTGACCATTAATTTGTGCCCTCATTTGCTTTTAATGAAGCTGTGCACAGACCTTCCTCCTGCCCTGTGGCTGTTCAGTAATGCTGAGGGACCTTGTTAAAACAGCCTTAGAAAATTATCAGTTAAAAGAATCACACTTATGGACGTGCTTGTAAAGAAAAGTGTGTGGATTATGCCTTTTTTAGTCTTCTAAAGCCACATCCAAGGCAGTGAAGTCTCTGGCAGGAATTCCTCAAATATCAGCAGTGAAGTTCTGCCTGTCCTCACGAGTGCAGCTTCGCAGCTAAAGAATTCTGCAATTGCAGAACGAACCTCTCATCTCCAGCACGGTTTGTGCTGCTCTGGGCACCCCCAGGGAGATGCCTTCACCAGAAATGCAGGAAAAAACTGTGACAAAACCTGCAAATAAAACAAACTTTGGATGTTTGGTGTCTCAGTTTGAGTTTGGCATTCCCGTTTGGCAAAACATTCTCTCTTTAAAGCTATTTAAACACACACACAGCACACCCTTCCTACTGCACTGAGAGCTTCATTCACTTCTGAATTAACTGATTCTGGTTCAGTAAAACCCTTGCAAAATCTGGGCTCGTGGTTTTCAATCAGCTGCCTGTTTCTATCCATCTTTTGGAAAATCACAAGCAAAAGTAATACACCAGTTCTCTGAAGTACAGGAGAAGAGGTGATTTTCGGTCCCAGGATTTTTAACTTTTTTTTTTTTTAAACTGGTGATTTTTGGCCCCAGGATTCTTAAAGTTTTAAAGCCAAGAGCTCACAAATGCTGGGGCCCAGGTTTTACCCATCCCCTCCTTTGGATGCTCTCTAACAGCTTTTTATTCTTCTTATATTGCGGTGCCCAAAACCGCACCCAGCAAAACCCAGCAGGCAAGTGAATAAATCTGACAGAAAATGCAAGAAAAAAGTGCTTTTCAGTGCTTATTTCAGGCCAGAGAAGACTTTAAAATGATTCTTGCTTTCAACAAGTGCTGGGCCAGAGCAGCAGCGGTGCTGAGTGGCCACGGAGCCCTCTCAGAGCAGTTTAACAACCTCCTGTCCCTCCCAGTCCTCCAGCACAGTATTTAAATATTTTATCTCCTTCCTGCACTCAGGATTATGTATTAGGAGAAGGAAGGATCTGGAAGATTGTTTTCCTGTGTCCTTGTTAAGCTCCTCTCTCTCAAGCCTGATGCCCATATGGCCTGTTAATAATGCAGCACCATAATTTAACACAGTTTGCCTTCAAATAAATCCCAAAGTAAGCATGGGCCGGGATAATGCTCCCTTAATAGGAAGAGCACGGCCCAGGGGGAGCCAACGAGCAAATCAAACCATAAATGTGGGAAGGTGGGGGGAAAATGCATGTGATCTCAAGCACTTCAAAAGTTATTATTATTATTATTATTGTTGTTGTTGTTGTTGTTGTTATTGTTATTCTTGTTATTATTATTATTGCTACTACTGCTATTATTATTATTATTATTATTATTATTATTATTATTATTATTATTATTCTGTTGAGCTTACATCCCATCAACTTAAATGAAATAAGATTCCATCTCAATATTCTCCAGCAGTTCCCGTGACATACAGTAAGGTGCAAAGTTTTAAAGGGTTTTTTTTTTAGAAAAAAGTTTGTGGTTTTTTCTATAGGTTCTGGGGAGGGATTTCCACTCGAGCCAACACAAATGCTGGAGGAGGCAGAGGAGGCAGAAATAACTGCACGTGTGTGATATCAAAGTGGCAATGCTGAATAAACTCCATTTCCACCACCATTGCAGAAAAGCAACACACACATCACATTTAACTCTTCTTTGGCACTGCAGCTCTCAGAGTGTCTCAGAGCGTTTGTGAAACAGAACTGTGCTGCTGGAGATGTGGAGAAAGAGATTCCAGAGGTGTCCTCAAGCACCTGGAGCTGTCAGGAAACTGAAACATTATTGCAGCCCAGAAACAAATGGCTTTCCAAAAAAACTCCTTCCAAACAGCACAGGTGACCTGAAAAGAGATTAAAAAATACAAAGTTCAGGAAGGCAGTGTCAGTTTTAATTCCTGTTCTAGAGAAAAAAATTCCTCCCCCACCTCAGGTGGCAAGGGGAGGGAAATCTGCCCTTTTTTTCCCCTTTTTTGGGAATTACACCCCAGGAGTGCCATAGGAGGGATGGGGAGAGCCCAGGGCAGTCCAGGGTAGATCTTTGGCTCCGTGAGGAAACTGCAGAGGAGCTGAGTGCGGACAGCACTGTTTGAAATTCACATTATGCACATGCACACACATGTATACACACCCCCATGTCTGTTTGCCAAGAGCACCCCTAAAAGCCCCAAATCTGGGCCCTCCTGACCCCCAGGAGCAGCTCCATCCTCCTGGAGCAGCCCTGAGGGACCATTTGCTGTATTGATTTCATGGCAACCTATGGCAAACCTACATTAGCTATCCACAGAGAGGCTTAGGTTTTGGCTAAGGATTAATTTTAAGAGTTTTTATGCGATGCAGGCAAATCTACTTTAGCTTTGCAAGACCCTAACGTTCCCAGGTTTGAGAGAATTTACCGTGCAAAAATCCGCTTTTCCCCGCGCTTAGAGCGTGTACAAGAATATTATAAAGCATAATTCTTCATGATCTACTCAATGCTGGCGTGCCCCAGTTCCACCAGATCCTGGAGATTTCAACTTCACAGCTCTGTTGCTGCCAATGGTTATATTTATTGCTGTTTCCAACTTACCCAAAAAGGATTCTCCCAGGTTTTTTGTTTATCTTTTGAAGTTTCTTCTAAAAGAAGAAGCAGCAACACAGATGACCAGAAAAGGAACTCCCACAAAGGATTTTCACCCCTGCTGACTCCTCAGAACTTACTTTTTAAGGGAGATTTTAACCTGCTGAACCAGAAGGGCTTTGGGACACAGTGGTTTGATACAGGCACTGATATTTTTGGCAAAGAAGGACAATGGGATATTTTAAGTGCTTACAAAGCCCTGTGCAGTTCTCCCATGGGCCTGACCCCACAGAGGTTCCCTCTGCATGGGGCACAGCTTGGGATGGGCTGGGAGGGCTTTTCCACCCTAAATGACCCTGGGATGCTGATTCTGAAGCAGTTCCAGCTCCTGCTCCCCTTTCATCTATTCCAAGGCACCGATTTGGTGTGAATTTGTGTGAATTCTGGGCGGGCTGCTGCTGCCTCCTGAGCACACAGCACCTCCCCAAAACATATGTTTGTGCCGGGTCTGAGCAGGGGCCGTGTCAGTGGAATAAAGACCCTCGAATTACACGGTTGAAAGTGTGGAGGTGTTGCATCTGTTCGTTTGTGCTCGTGGCTCCTTCGGTCTGTGCCTTCCGTGGGGGTTTGTGAACACATTTTCCCTCACTGCATCCCACCCAGGCCCTGCTGCTGGTGAGACTCTGGAGCCCTGGGACACTGGAGATCACAAAAACAGAATTGTGTTCGAGCTGAAGTTGGTTTCTCCAAGAGCCACCAGTGATGGGTTATTCATTCTGCCTTTTATTTTATTGAGGGCACTGCATGTAGAATTCCTGCACCGGGATCTCCCCGGGAAGGGGAGTGGGATTTGAAGGATTTATTTTTCTCTACTCATGAATCTGCTCCTTCTTTCCATGCTGAGCTTTCCCTTTTGTTGCCTAATGCCCCTTAATGGTAAAAGTTGAGCTCTGGGAGGTGCCACCCTCTCCTCAAAACACAAAACATTCTGCTCACAGGAAATGCTCTTTCCAGACAAAGTCTGAGTTGTCTCAAAAACTGGGATTGAGGAGGGCTGGCGTAAATGCAGTGAACTGTGTTGTACTCTGGCTCTACAGAACTTTAAATGGATAAAAGATCCTGCTGGAAATTAATTTCAGTCCATACATTCAGCAGGAGCGAAAGCCAGGAGAGTCAGGCTTTGGAGATTGTGAGGACTTCCATCAAATCACTTATTCCTGCCAAATGCAGAAGGCAACTTCATTAAGGTTTAAAAAAAAAGCCATCATATGCAATCAGGATCCCATTATTAGGAGAGAAATCCATTATTCCAGTGACCCTACACCTTTCAGAAGACACAAAATCGTTCTGCAGACAGATGGGAAAATAGCCTTTAATGAGCCACCTTGTGGCAGGAAAGAGTGAAACCTATCTCGATTTCAAGAATTCTGAAAGTTTTTTAAAGAATCTTTCAGTTACAGAGAGTTTAAAGCTTAGACATGTCACCCATACTTGCTTTTTAAAGCAGCAGGCTGGGATGGAATGAGAACCTCTCCGAGCTCCTCCCAAGGATCCGTGGCTCTTTCTGTGGCAGATGGACTGCAGCCAGAGCAGGCTGTCAGGGAAAAGGCCATGCCCTGAAAATACAAACCAAGTTCTTACATTTTCAATGTAAAATTGAAAATTTGCAGTTTAAAATATGAATTAAAATTTGCAGTAGAACAAAGGAGGCATCACCAGACATTAAATCAGATCTCATCAGGCAAATTTTGGCCTCAGCTCAGCCAAAGTATTGCACCATACAGGTGTAAAAACCTGATCTGCAGTGGGTTATTATTTTATAGTGCCCTGTTTCCTACCCACAACGTGCAGGATGCACAAAAGCAGAATGCAAACACAGTCCCTCTTCCTCCTGCCAAGGCCTTAGTCACTCTCGTGGCAGCTTCTCTCCTGATTGTCAAAAAAAAAAGAAAAAAAAGGAAAAGATACCATAATGTGGAATAAAGATAACACAGAGTGTGGAGAGGGGAAATACAAGTGAAAATATGGGATGAAGCCAAAGTGTTGCTCGGGTAAGAGCAGGATCGGTCATTTTGGCTCAAGATTGTCCCCAATCCCTGGTCCATCACTGGGGACACTGATGGCTCAGGCAGAGCCACTCAGGGCTGGGAAACGCAGGGAAATCTGTGCCTGGAGCTCATGCAGCTCTGATGTGATGTGAGTGCTGCAATCATTGCTCCCTCAGCCAGAAGTTCCCTCCCTGTCCCCGTGGGTGCGATGGCAGCAGGGAAGTGACCGAACGCGCGCTCCAAATCCATTATAATGCGAAATGCAAGAGGTGGCTTTTATCACACTGGGGCTATTTCTGGCTGCAGGAAATGAAAATAAATCTCTCCTGTCACCTCAGCAGGCATTGCTCTCCCTCTCTCTCACGGGCACTAAGAGCTCTTGACAGGAAAAGTACTTCTTCTTTGAGGAAAAGGGGAGGAAGAGAAAATAAACTTAATGCAGTGCCTCAGTGAAGCAGGGCGCTGTGAGTGAAGCAGGACAGCAGCAGAGACCCAAAACAACCCCCCTGTGCTGGGGAGGCATTTCCCTGCCCACAGCCCCTGCAGGGCTCTGGGAGGGGAATTCTCACCTCCCAAGCAGGAGTGCTGTGCTCTGCAGCATAGTTGCACTGTTTCAAAATCTTTCTCTTCTTTCTCATGGAGAACAGAGATAAGTTGCATTCTTGTGCTTTCTAATCTCTTTGTTTTGGTGCTGGATGCTCTAGAGTTGTAACCAATCGTTATAGGGGGTGGAAAAACTATCGACCAATGATTATTAGATCATTAATGAATATATAAAGAAGTTTTTGTAAATGAAATTTCTCTTTTCGCCATCTTGTGAGCTGCCTGCCTGACTTCCCTGCGAGCTTCCACGAATCTCCATGAATATCAGAAAATCAGAGCAACACTGCAGCAGCTCAGCTCAGCACAGCACCTAAATCTCAGTATATTCCTCGTGCACTGCTCCTGAGCCTCTGCCTGATAGACTCGGTGTTTTCCTTCCTGTTGTCTTTACACCAGTGGCATTTTATCAGGCTGATAACTCAGCTTTATGAGAGCCCCCTGGTATCAGCATTAGTTGTGTCAAATCCCTTATCCGCCGCATGAACACAGACAGGCGTTCTGTTGAAACAATAAATCCATTATGTCAACACAATTAATTCTGCTCGCTGCCTAAAACATTCTGTCGGGGAACAAAAGGCATTAACTTAATATCTTTATCTAGTTGACAAAAAGCAAATTAGTTCAGAGCCTTTGATGTCACCGTGGTTTACGCCAAGGAAAATCCTTCCTGTCGCCATCCCAATTTATCACCATTTTGTGAGGAGGGGCTGTCCCAGGGACACAGGGTGACACCTGAGTGACACAGGACAGCTCCTGCATCTGCTGGTGCCTCCTGAGCCAGGGATTCTGCAGAGAGCTGTTTGAATTCCGTGCTGGCACCGCTCTTCTGTCCCTGGCCTGGGGACCATCGTTTGCCTCTGTGGTTATTTTTGCAGCACAAAAAGGAAGGGATGTTCCCTCCCTGCTCCTGCAGCTCCAGCAGCAAGGGCTGGGTCTCTCTTGGCACTTTTTAATGCCATTATGGACCAAACCCCTTCCAAAGTCACCGATGAGCACAAGGGTTTGGGGTTTCTACAAAACCCCAGGTTTCTAACTGAGCCCAGCCCTCCATGTGCTCCGGATGCCTTGGGGAAAGGCCCTCTCTTCTCACGTGTGTGGGGCTTATTTCCTGCGGCCATTGGAAATTAGAGGTTCAAATTTCACATGATTTCTTGGGGGAATTGCTTCATTGCAAAGAGACCTCAGGTTCCACTGCAGCTCTCAGCAGATGCACAGAGAAGGAAGTTTTACATTGGGGTGATGTTCTTTCTTTCCCCTTTTCCCTCAGCAGAGGTGAATTATGGGTTTTTGCAGCAGTGGATCAGCCAGTCCTGCTCCCCTGGAGGCTGAGGTGTGGAGCTGCTCTCCCTCAGCTCCTGCTGGCTCTGGGACAGGGTTTGTGCAGCCCCCGGAAAATCAGAACTGGGGCTGCTCTGTGCATCCTGCGAGGAACCTCCCCTAGAGCTGCCCCTGCGCACAGCGAGGTCAGAGCTGTGTTTCTGCTGAAGGCAAAGGCTGTCATGGGAAGGGCTCTGGCTGGGATTATCAGATCTGGGATTTATCAAAGCTCTGCTCTGTCGATGACAACCTGTCCCAGGTTTGCTTCCCTTCAGTGTCCATCCAGGAATGGCCACAGCAGCACCTCTTCTCCTCACAGTGAGAATAAGGAGCTCTCTTGAAGGGGAGAAGGATGTCAAGCGCAGAAATCTGCTAGCACTACGAAGATGTTCATTTTATAAGAAAAAAACCAAAAACCTGAAGGAATTAAAAAGGTTCCTACAATAAACATCATGGGAAAATTGGCAAATTTCACCTCCCCCATCCCCTGCAGGCTTTTCTCCCAGCACCAGGTTTTCCCATGGCACTGAAGGCAGCAGCACAGCTCCCCACGATGCAGATGGAATGATTGTGGATTGTGTGGCCATCAATAGACTCCTGATTAGCAATTTTTCTTCCCTTTATGCCTGCAGTGATTAACAAACATCCAGCTGTTTCTTTCACTTTCTATAAAACCTTTTTTAATCTTTTTTTTGAACTCTTCTGCTGGGAAATGCTGTGTCTGGGCTGGTCCTGCTGTGCTGTGGCCACACGAGGAGTCAGAGAGGTGTGAGCTGAGCGTGTCCTGTGCTTTCCTTTGGATTCCTGCAGGATCAATATCTGTGTTTCACTCCCTGCTCGGGGCTTGCTGAGGCTGCAGGGCTCAGAATTCCAAAGCTCAGCTCCTGCTGGATCCATCCTGCCTTCCTTTGGGCTGCTGGCAGCTTTAACTCACCAGCCAAGGCTTCCTCATTTATTAGGGAGCTGCTGTCCCCTATAAATAGATTTTTCTGTGCCAGGTTTTGAGTGGCTGTCTCCACACTCCCATGGTACCAAATCCTCTTCTAACACCCCCATTTAGTGCCAGCAAGTCAGGCGTGACTTTATTCCTGGCCACGGTTTGTGTGTGAGGCTGACAAAATTCCGGCCTCCACACAGACACTGAGACAGGACTTGTTCATCTTTTTAGCATTTTTAGGAGGGAAAAAAATAAAAAAAGGTCATTGGTTCTAAATTACATCATTCTCTTTCAATAATTAGTATTCTGTCCTCTATTATTATTTCTCACTTCTCATGCTAATTAGTCCATATTTTTAGTATCTTTTTCCTCCAATGTCCAAGACATGTAGTGAATCGTTTTTAGTCTCTTCTTTGTCTTCTGGTCTCTGCAAAGTTTCCTCGTGCTCCATAAATTCTGCGTTCCAGATGTCCAACCTCACCCATCCACCTTCCTCTCCCAGGCTTCGTTCCTTGGAGCACATCAGCGTTACTTTATCAAAAGTCAAACTTTCACTACTTTTCCCAAGCTGTTCCCACAGAAGGAGCTTAGGACAGCATTGCTGAGAGTAATCTAAGAAAAACCAACTATTTATAATGCATATATATATATTGGTTATGACTAATTAAAATGATGATTTTTCGAGGTAATTAAAGCCATTAACTACAATTATTGAGAAGCTCTCTGGCTTCCAGCATGCACAGACCTCACCTGCTGCAGCGGCTCAGGACTGCAGAGGTGGCAGAGGAGATCACACCCTGGGAAAATCATTCTGCTGATCCAGTCCAGGAGCTGCTGTTCCTGGGAGACACATGCTGCTGCTCCCACAGGCACGGGGAGAAGCTCTGCGAGCAGAATTCCTGCTTTTGGGAAATATTCTGCTCCATGTACTACAGGGAGCCGTCCTGTCCCACCTGAGCTGAGGTGTGCGCTGGGCATCTCCTGCCTCCAGCTTGGGGCTTCCCTGCTGCCACACAGAATGCTTTGGCGCAGGGTCTCTGGGATTTTGGGGTGGTTTCTCGCTGAAATCACCTGCAGAATCTTGTTAAAACCTTCCTTGGAATCCTTTCCTGGCCAGAGCCAGTCTGTCTGAGGTGCTGCTGCTCTGCTTTAGATGGCATCTGTAGAGAGGCTCCCTTGGAAAGAAATAGCCTTAATTCTCTATTGCTCCTCTGTTCTGTTTCTCCACTTCTTTGCCCACTACGTTAAATCTGCTGCGCACAAACATTTCTTTCTTCCTAAACAGAAAAATGAGGCCAAACTTTTAACACAAACCTTTTGCCTTCCAGGCACAGAAACACCTCTTGCTCTGTGGCATATAAAACGCTGGAACTTGACCCAAAAGTGTGTTAATATCGATGGTTTGGTAGCACTGAGAGCTCTGCTCTGCACCTGCTCCTGGCTGACCCCTGAGCTTCTCGGGGAAACAGGACTTCAACGCTGACTAAAAGCACTGATCAACTGCTCCTCAAAAGAGATTTCATCCTGGAGTCCATTAGGGTGGTGCAGTCTTTTCGTACACATTCTGAAATTCAGAGGTGGATCAAAGTCAAGAGAAAAAATGGGAAAAGGAAAAGAAAAAAGGGCTTTTTTTACAACTTGTCCATGTTTAGCATGAGAAGAGAGAAAGCAGCCCGAGGGAAAGGCTCAAACCCACTGACGGAGCAGGAAAAGGCACAAGAAGTGCGGTGAGCTCAGCACTCACAGCTCCACACGGCTCAGCAGGATTCTCCACTCTGCTCTTGCAGCTCACAGAGCCGTGGTGCCACCAGCAGCACCGACGTGGAACCGCCTCTGCCAGCAGCCAGGCGAGATCCGGAATCCCCAACACGCTGAAGAAAAGGTCTGTTCGCTGGGATCTATCTCACACAAACTCGATCTCTTTTTGTGTTTTGTTCTTAAAGGGGAAAACTAAGCCTGTCTGCCCTGTGCATTGAAGGGACCTGCACCTCCCATGCAGGAGAACACCTTCTCAGTTCAGCTGGGTAAATTTATTTGTGCTCCCTGTGAGGTCTGAGCGGGAAGGACTTTCCCCAGCCACGAGCAGGCAAATGGAGCTACCATTTGGTTTGGATTTACTCCTGTTCAAATCGAGGTTGTCAAGGATATGCTGAGCCTTTCTGTGCTGTTCCCCAGCTATTGTCTCGATGGGGTGACAGCAGCTTTCACAGCAACTGATGCAAAACCTCCCCTAAAATCCACTGCTGCTCCTGGAAGAGTTCTGCTGTCACCAAAATAAGAGAGCCACCGAAAAAAGTGGCTGTGGTGGGTTTTATCACCCTGTGCTTGAGCACCTGCATCTCTCACAGTCCCTGCAGGGCCAAATTCGCTGAATTCCTTTATATCAGCAAAGTGGCAAAGTGACACTGTCCCTTTGCATTTGTAGTTTTCAGGAACACACACGATGCCCCAGGGATGTTCAATCACTAACCTGCAGGCAGGGCTGGCTCTGCTTGCTTGCACACTGATGGAGGAGTCCTGGGAAGAAAATGCTCCATCAAAACCAGACAGCACAGGTGAGTGATGGAGCCCTCAGCTTGATGAAAGTGCTCTTACCTCCAAACAGCCCCAGTTCCTCAGGAGACGGGAAAAAATCCCTTTCCCTTCTGTCAAAGCAATGTAATAAAAATGGGGACAGCCCTCCCTCATCTCTTCCTGATTTCCTTGCTTTGAGGACCACACTGGGGGGATCTTCCCAGAACCAGCTACTGCTTGCAAAATTAATTTGCTGAGCAAATGCACAGTTTTTATGCCCACACTGTTTTATTCTACCTTTAACAACAGCTCTTCCTGTGCCCGGGGCAGGAAGGACAGGAGCACAGCCACGTAAGCGTTCACTCCCACCCCTGCGTAGTACTGGACAGAGGGGTTCTTCTGTGCCACAGCTCTTCATTTCACATGTGAAAAGAGAGAAAAGAAGGACGAGAATGCATCTAATGCCTGAGGAATCTAGGAGCCAACATGCTTAAAGCAAAGCTGGAAAGATGGGACTAACAGCGAATGCTCTAAGGCAACACGGATGTGGCTTCTGGCAGCACAGCACTTTCATCTTTTCTTTCCACCTGAACACACTAGGAGCAGATACAAAATGGTGAGAGGAACTCACCAGTCAGGTCCTTCACTGGTGGCTGTGCTCTTCTCTGTGGCTGAGAAAGTACGCAGCACCTTTAAGAAGATACGGTGCGGTAGAAAAGCTTCCCAGAGAGCCTGCTCCAGAAAGAAGCCAAAGGCCAAGCCCCATTATTTGTACAGACCAGTCCTGAGCAGCAAAAGGAGGCGAAAGCAGCAAATGGAAGAATTTACAAGGAAACCAGACCCAGGTGTACTCAGGTCATACACCTGAAGGATGAGGAGTCTGAGGTCATTCCATTCCCTTGACTTCTCCAAGCTCCACACGACAGTGGATCCTCATCTTTCAGCATCCACTTGAATTAAGAGGGATCAGGGGCTCACAGCAACACTGAGAAAGGGTCAGAGCATGATCTCTGGAATGACAGGAGCCCTCCCTCTTAGGCAAATTAGAACAGCCCTCTAGTCTAGCCCTTTCCTAACTCTTGAAAATCACATATTCTGGAGCTATGTCCAGCTGATACCACGCAATTGAAGCAGAAGCCTTATGGTGGAAAGGGACATGCCTCAATTCCTAGGTAGCTTACTGAGGTTTTCACAGTGAAATGCAAGAAAAGAACCTCAGCTAGCTTTTAAATAGCATCAGCAAGACCAGGATCCAATGCCCAAGTAGGTACCATCTGATATCAGCCAATTTTTTATATCAGTCTTCGGTGTAGAAAAATGTGGAAATGTAGGAAACCATGCCCTTCCCATCCTGATCCTTCTGCAGAGCAAATGCTACCACCCTGTGCTGCAGCTTCAGGGACCAGAACAACTGCTGGTGGCCTTGATGAGATTATTTCCACTTTGGAGCAGAAGCCACTTCGAACCATGCTCTCTGCAGATGGAAAGTTGGCCAGTAAAACTTTGTTCTAATCCCGTGCCTCAGCCTGCTGCCCCCAGATAAAGGTGTTTTAAGTGAAAAACGGTCCTTTTTGAATCAGGCTTTACCTGGCTGCTGCTTGCAAACCAGCTGCCCTGTGCATCTGTACCGAAAGCGAAACAGCTTGAGCAGTTATTCCTGCTGCTGTTCTCAAGGATCGTTGGTACCTCACACTCCCATCAAGCAAACCTGGATTAAATGAAAGGAAGGAAGAAAAGAAATGGTCAGCTCTTCGTGCAGGTACAGCCAACACAATCAATATTCAGCTACAGCTATGAATACAGAACTTGCTCTGTTAACGAGTGCTTTCCTAACAGAATGGGCTCAGCGTCTCCCTCCTGTGGCCAAGTCCCGGTACTGCACACACACACACACACCCCCCCCCACCTCAACCCCCCACCCTCCCACCCCGGGCAGCACAAGCCGCGGTCAATGTCTCCATCCTGTGGCGGAACACGGGAACTACACCCTGCCGGCAGCACAGAACACGGCAGTGTCTCCCTCCTGTGGCCAAGCCGTGGTCAATGTCTCCCTCCTGTGGCCGAGCCCCGGTACTGCACCCACTCAGCTCAAGCGCCTAAAACTCCTCTTTCACATGTGTGAAAACCTTTAGAGTTTTAAAGGAGTGATCACTCCAAACTGACAGCAAAGGCTGCTTCTTCCCTGCAGCCCTGAGACCTTCAGTGCAGGTCTGCACTTCCAAAAACATGGAAGCAGAGCTCAGCACTTCTTGTTCAGGTAAACTGTTGATATTTCTCCACTACTTAAGAATTCTTGTGTTGGTAAAGGAGTTCTTGGTGCGTTGTAGCTTTCCTGTTTGTGTCTTAAAATAATTGGCAGTGAAGCAATAGTGGCAACAGCTGCAGCTTGTGGTTGGAATTGCCTAATGCCTTTCCAGGGCTTCCAGAGGAGCAGGAACTCGGTCATTCCTTGGCAGAATTGCCCATTCTGACTACCATAGGCTCTGTAGCTACTTTTTGTCCCACATCTCTGAAGGGTCCTGAGCTCTCTTGGTTTTCTGTTATTCAGTTACTTTGAATGAAAATGCCAGGCAGTGACTTCTTGGGTTTTGCTGGCCTGAATTTATCCTGTCTGTGTATTAAAAACAAACCCCAAGGAGGACATTGGAGGTGAGACACTGAGACAGTTACTAAATTGTGGGTTGGTTTTATTTTCATGCCTTCTTGTCAGGCACTTTCTGTTGGAATAGCACTTTGCAAATACTGTTATTCTTTAAGGGCAAATTTTCAACAACTTCTCATTTGTTTTCTCCCTTAGCTGAAGTAGCAAGTGAGATTGCTAATCAAATTAAAAAAAAAAAAAAAAAAACAAACCCAAATAACAAACAAACCAATGCACAAGTTCTCCTTGTGGTCATGTCAGATTTTGGGAAATAAAGGCCATGTTTTGGCACAGGAGAGCAGGTTCTGGCCATCTCCCTGCTGTCATTGGCAGGAAGTAGAGAGAAGAAGCAGCAATTCAGTGCTGGTTTTTATCTGTGTTGGAGATGATGGGAGAAGAGCCCAAGGTGCTCTGGAGTTCAAGCTGTTGTTTTGCCACTCTTGTTGCCTCTCCAAATTCCTCCTGCCCCTGACTCTGCCCTCCCAGCTGGAGGCCGTAGGGTGGCCCAGGGTAGGTTTGTGTGTGTTGCCTCTCCATGGCTTCAAAGAGCCCCGAGGTTTGGGTGTTTGCTGCTGGCAGCAGCTTTGCACTATACCCATGGAGAAGTATTTCAGTGTCTGTGAATGTACACCTAGTAGAGAAGGTCTGTGTTGCACAAATTCTGACCTGTCACTGCTATTTATTTATTTTTTAATTTTAAGAGAAAGTATCTCCAAATTGTTCTGCCCTTGAGTGAAATGTATCTAATACCAAAAGTTTGTTTGTTTGGTTTTTTTTTACCTTGCCTGTACGTTTGACCGACATGGTGGGAAAATAGGTGGAACCAGTTACACTCAGAGGATGCTGTTGCTGTTGTCTGCGGTGGGCAGGGCTGGGAAGGCATTTCTGACTGCTGCTTTGCCTTCAGCTTTCCCCCAAAACAGTGCAGCTCGGGATCCCCACTGCTCTGAACTTGAAGGAGCTCTTGCCATTGCTTCCAGCGGCAGCAGATTAAACCCTGAGGCGCTGAGGGTTTTCTTTTCCAAGCAGCAGAGAGGAGAACAAGTGACTTGGGACATCATTTTGAACAAGCACTGTAAAAAGCACAGTGTGTGTGTGTGTGTGCTGAGAGCAGCTGTGTGCTGCTGTTGCAGTCACGTCTTGTGAGTGAAGGCTGAGCTCCTACAAAGAGCAGGAATCTGCAGCTTCCCAGAGATCTGCTTGGTGCCAGGAGGCAAGTGCTGTAAATGGAGAAAATGTTTTCAAAGGAGCGTTGTTAGAAGCTGGTCCCTGTCCATGCTCTAAATATCCTAAACTAAAGAAGAGAGCCCAGCTGTGGGGTGTTCTGTGTCTGGGATTTCCCCACGGAGAGGTTGGACAGTGAGCTGGAGCTGTAGGGATGCTTTTGGGATGGCAGCAGCAGGCACAACGTGTTGAATGTACTTTGAGGGCATAGGAACTATTTGCTGTTTTGACACTGCTGCTACTGTTGTTTTCCTACTGTACTGGAACTGTTTTATACATTTTTACTGTTCCATTTGTGGAACTCCTGTATCTCTCCCCTCTGATTTCGCATCCCTTACTCCCGTTGCTGTGAAGGACTGGAATTCTTGTTTCCTTGCCCTGGAACTTTGTTATGCATCGTGTTAGAGTTCACTTGGTTTGTGCACAACCTTCCTTGAGCTGTCAGCGGTTCTTTCCACTCCTCAGATAAGAACAAAGGCTTTTCTGACTTGAGTAGGAAGCAGATCACAGATCAAAGGACACGGTGGATGTTGTTTCCCAGGTGCTTCCAGGTAGAACACATCTTTTCAAAGGCTGGACATGAGCTGAAACTGGACTCCCACGACCAGTGAGTTTGGTTTAGTGTTTGATAAAATCCGGAGGGCTTGGGTTTGTCTCCTTGCTGTGACAGATTTAATCTGTGGCGCAGTCGTGTTTCCGTGGGCCTGGGGCAGGAGCTTTCCAAGTTCAGGGCACGCCAGGCAAGGCTGAATGTCTGTGAGGGAGAGCTTGGAGCTGGATTTGTTATTGTGGCTGTTTAGAGCATCCAGGGTGTGGATCAAGTAGTTCCACGTGCCACCCGTGTCTCTCCTCCTGCCCCTCTGAGGGTGTTTCCTGCCATGGTGTGAGGGAATTGTAAACTCTGCAGTGCCAGAGAAGGAGGGAATGGGACAGGGCCTGGGACCCAGAGGCTGTTCAGAGCCTCCTCCTGTGGATGGCCCTGAGACCTGTCCTGCTGGTGGAGGTGTTCCTGGGGCTGTGGGTGGTGGGACCTGCAGGGCCGGGGGTGAAGCTGCTTCAGGAGCACAGCAGCTTGGGAGGAGCTGGCACAGGGACAGAGGAGTGTTCCCGTGTCCCTTCGGGGACAGCTGCAGGGTCAGCCCTGTGGGCTCCTGGGCACCAGTGGCTGTTTTATCTGCCACAGCTGTTAGTCCTGAGCCCCTCTCCTCCTCCCAGCTCACCAGAATTACCTCCAAATTCCAGCGCAACCTCTGCAGGTGGTGCTTCCTAGGGAGGGGCTCACCCATTCCCCGTCCCAGTGAGAAAACAGGAGAGGGATGTGGAGAGGGACAGGTTTGTTTGGGCTGAGAGCGAGGGGAGCAGCAGGATCAGCTCTGGGCACAGCAGGGCAGGCGTGGAATGGCTGAACGCCCGCGGGGCTGTAGCTGCAGGATCCAGCACGGGATGTCACCACCCGTCCCTGCAGAGGGACGGAGCCCCGGGGGGTGCCAGTGTGTCCCCCTCGGTGTGGGGGACAGCCACGGGCCGGGCTGGGCCCCTGGGGGTTCAGGGTTGGAGTTCAGAGCAGGGGGGATGCACCAGCACAGAGAGGGGGGACCCTGGGGCCGGGCTCTGCTGCCCTTGTCCCTGCTGAACACAGACATCTTTTCCAGCAACAGCACGCCTGTGCTGCTCAGCCTCCTCGGGGCTGGTGGCAGCAGTTCGGAGGAGCAGAGCATCTCCTGGAGGCTCCAGGGCCCCTCCGTGCTGCTGGCAGAGCTCCAGGACCTGGGGACATGCGGCTGGGAGCAGCCAGGGTGGCGGGAAGCTGAGGAGTCCTGGCAGGCAGCAGTGCCTGGCTGCACATTCAGGTCTTGTCAATTTAAACGTGAATTTGGGAACTAAGTTAATTACCAATGTGCCAAGCCCTGCCTGTGTGGGGTGTCCCTTGGGCTCGGCTCTCCACAGGCTCCTGAGGCAGCTCTGGAGCCAGTCCCTCCTGGATTGAGCCTGCTTGGCTTCTTGCTGCGGAAGGGACCCATCCTGCCTGAGCAGAGCAGCTTTTCCATGGATTTGGGGCTCAGGGACCCATCCTGCCTGTGCAGAGCAGCTTTTCCATGGATTTGGGGCTCAGGGACCCATCCTGCCTGTGCAGAGCAGCTTTTCCATGGATTTGGGGCTCAGGGACCCATCCTGCCTGGGCAGAGCAGCTTTTCCATGGATTTGGGGCTCAGGGACTCATCCTCCCTGGGCAGAGCAGCATCTCTGAGGCTGAGGAGCCTGAGCAATTAGAAGGGATGAAGATCATCTAAAAGCAGGGATTTGTGAAGGTCGGAGGTGTGGGAAACAGCCGAGCATAAATCAATAAACAGCCAGAGCTGCTGGGGACGGAGCGCTCTCTCTGTCGTGGCGCCGCCCCGTGCCGGCAGGTGCAGTACCGGGGCTTGGCCACAGGAGGGAGACGCTGAGCCCATTCTGTTAGGAAAGCACTCGTTAACAGAGCAAGTTCTGTATTCATAGCTGTAGCTGAATATTGATTGTGTTGGCTGTACCTGCACCAAGAGCTGACCATTCTTTTCTTCCTTCCTTTCATTTAAAGATGTTGATGGTGCCTGACGGCAAGGATTTTGTAGCTGAGGGCTCTGGGCCCCCCAGTTCTTGCAATGTGTATTTAAACTGCAAACTGCTCAGCACTGAGGAGGCAACAAGATCCGCTGTCGTCTGGGGCACAACGCAGCCTGCCTTTCGTTTTTCTCAGGCAAGTCACGCATTTTCCATTTCACACTGATTGAAGCGTGGTATTCCCCGCTGACAAACACATTTCAGAGCTAAGTTACCTCTGCGTACAGAGAAACATCTCTGCTTGGCTCTGTCCCATGCACATTGAATTTTCAACTTCTATCTCTAAGAAGCAGAATTCTGTCGACTGGAATAAAGTAGACACACCAGAATGTTCTGTACTTAGCCAATATTTTCCAGTGTATTCAGTGTACTAATTCTGCTTTAAATGCTTTCAGGTGATGCCTTTTTCATTGACTTCCAGACACTTGGAGCGGCTGAAGAACAATGTAATGATTATTGAAGCCTGGAACAAGCTGGGAAGGCCTGGCTGTGACAAATTGCTGGGATTAGTGAAACTCCCTCTGCATCAGTTTTACATCTCGTTCAAGTAAGCTTTCCCCCCCCCCCCCCCCCCCCCATATTTTATTGGGTTGGGAAATATCCTAACTGAAGCTCAGAAAAGAAGCTGGGGATGGCATGTGAGGGTTGTGTGGGAGGGTTCTTAGTTATCCTTTTTACCCAAAGGCATTTTTGCCTTGCCAGGCTTCCTCTAGCCCTTTCCTACAGAGAGCAGGGTGTGAGTTACACTGTCCTTGTCCAGAAGTGCAGATAGAGCGTGAGAAATAAAGTCCCTGTGCTGCATGGGGGTCGGTGCCTGCTTAACTTGTGGTCCTGTGACAGAACAGAACCAGAAGAAATCCAAGTGACTGCACAGGAAAATGAAGTGTGCCTTCCCATCAGTGATTTTCCAAGACTATGGCTGATTGGGCTTGCCCCTAATTCTGCTCTGCAGAGATGCTGTAGGATTGCTGTCAGTTTGCACAGCTCACAGATCCCCTCACTCACAGACCTCTGGGCTGGCTCATAGCTGAGGCCCTGTTAGGTTTTGGAAGGTTGTCCTTTGTCATTGCTGAAAAGAACCTCTTGCACTCCGTGGCTCATGGATCTCTGCTGTGTGAAGATGGATGTGACTGAGACAAATTTCGGAGGAATGGAGATAGATTGGGTTTTATCAGCACTGCAAATGCCATCCAGAAGGAGTTCTGTGTGATGCTGCTCCCAGCCAGCTGCTCACTCTCACGCTGGGGCTGTTCTGTTTGCTCTCCATTTGTTCTGCAGAGATGCCAGGGTTTCCCAGCTGCTGCTGCAGGCTCCATACCCGGTGGTGGCTGTGGACGGCCACGTGCCCGTGGTCGATGTTTTCAGCGGCAGCACGAGCGGGAGCCTGAGGGTCATCTTGGCCATGGGGTCAGCTGCTCAAGTGGTGGCACTGCAGAGGCTGAAAGCTGAAGAAGGAATGCTACCTCCTGTCACACAGCGTCCGCCCCACTCTCTGCACCGTCCTCCTACAGAGCCCACAATGGTATTTCTTGTTGGGTAAATCCCCATTCTCACTGCTGAGGACATGTGAAAAGGGTTTTACCAGTGGGTTCATTAACAGATGAGTGATCCCCAATCTCTTCTTGATGCTGTAGCCAATTCTGTCATATTCTAGAAATTCTGCACAGAGTTATACTCTTTTTTTGCCAGCTTGCTCTCACCAGTCTTGACATGATTGCCCTTTTCTTTGCCTTGCATATCCACTGCTTCCATCTTCACAAGTCCAGTAAAAAAAAGCAAACCAAAAAAATTATAGAGAATTTTAATTCTCACAGCCTTATTGTGGAGGTTTTGCCACTGCCTTTGAGTTGGATAGGTAGGAACTTTTATGCTTTTTCTATGCTTTGCAGGGAAAAAAAAGTGCCTCTTTCAGGCTTTCAGTGCTCCTGTGAACTTGAAGGAGGAAAATGGCAGGCAATTGTTCTGCCCCCCATCTCAGGCCTCTTAGATCCTTATCACATGGAATTGTTTAGGCTGGAAAAGACCTCTCTGCTCACCGAGTCCAGGCACTAACCCAGCCCTGCCGTGGCCACCATTAAACCGTGTCCCCAAATGTTACACCCACGTGGCTTTTCAGTACCTCTGGGCATGACTCAGCCACTTCCCTGGGCAGTTGTTGAAATGTTCCCAGTTTCCTGAAGTCATCCTTTCCATGTGCCTTCCCTTTCTGTTTTTTAGCAGTCAGAGCCCAGCGGGGAAGAGCTGATGGAGCATGTGTTTGAGATCCACGTGGAGGGCGTGAAGGGACTCGTGCCCTTGCAGTCCACGGTGTGGGGAGAGGCCGACTGCTACATCCAGTACTATTTCCCCGTTCAGGAGCCTGGCTGTGGTGGGCTGCAAGGACCTGGATTGCATGAGGATGGTGAGTTTATTTGGTCATTTTCCCTTATTTAGAGCATGGCTTTAAGGAAATATTGTTTAGTCTTGTTCTCGTCGCCTAAGTAAGATGGGAGCCAGGGCAATGGTGGAGTCGCTATCCCTGTAAGTGCTGGACAAGTGTTTGGATGTGGCACTTGAGGACATGAATTGCTGGTGGCCTTGGCAGTGCTGGGTTAGCAGTTGGACTTGGTGATCTCAGAGGGCTTTTCCAACCTGAACAATTCTGTGATTTTCATGGATACACCAGCTGAAGGGCTGCTTGGTTTAGATCACTAGGTCTGGCATGGAATGGTTTGGGTGGAAAGAGACCTTAAAGCCATCGAGTCCCACCCCCTGCCATGGGCAGGGACACCTTCCACTGGACCAAGCAAAGGACAAAGGAAATGGCCTCTAGCTGTGCTAGGGGGGCTTAGGTTGGATATTAGGGGAAATTTCTTCCCCAAAGGGCTGTCCACTCCTGGCACAGGCTGCCCAGGCCATGGTGGAGTCCGCATCCCTGGCAGGATTTAACAGCTGTGTGGATGTGGCACTTGGGCACATGGGATAGTGGTGGCCTTGCCAGTGCTGGAGGAATCATTGAACTCCATGATTTTCTGGGTCTTTTCCATCCAAGCCAATTCCCTGATTCTGTGTAAAATTCCACAAAAGTAAAGTCTTTCCTTCCAGGGCAAATAAAAATATGTATTTGTGTTGGCAAGTGAAACCAACCAGGAGTGGCTTTCCTCCCAGCTTTCACTGTCACCATAACAAGTGAAAGATCAGTGATTAAACCTGGGCGACCCTCAAATGCCCAAGAAGTTTTCAAAAGCCCTCTCTGTGTATTTAACTGCTACACTGCCAGGAAGCCCCAGCATGTAGTTAAGCTTGCCATGTAAGGTGTGGAAGGAGGATCTGAGGAAGAGCTCCATCGTGTAACTGGAGATGTCTCTTGTTTGGGATGAAACAAACATCAGCTCTGGGAAGACCGCAGGGAATTGTGAGGTGGCTTCTTGGGAAGAAGTGGCAGTAAAATAAGGTGGGACTGGCCAGGGAGGTCAGTGTGCTTCAGTTGTTTTGTAAGAGGTGAGCCACGCGCAGTAGCAGAAAGCAATAGTGTTGTTTGTTCCAGCAGCTCGTGGAAGATTGTGAGGCTGCAGCTGTACAAAAAAGCGGTGTTGGAATGCCCGGGGAGGTGTGTTTGGAGCTGTGGCAGCGCTCGGAGCGCCCGCGGGAGCAGCGCGGGCGGCATCGGCCCCTGAGCGTGCAGTGCCGGGGCATGGCCACAGGAGGGAGACACTGAGCGCGGCTGTGCTGCCGGCAGGTGCAGTACCGCGGTTTCGCCACAGGAGGGAGACACTGAGCGCTCTGCGCCATAGGAGCTCAGCCTTAGCGAACCGAACCGAGCTCAGCCGAAGGGAGCGACCGGCACCGAGCTCGGAGGAAACGAGCGAGCGGCACCGAGCTCAGCCGAAGCGAACCGAACCGAGCTCAGCCGAAGGGAGCGGCACCGAACTCAGCCGAAGGGAGCGGCACCGAGCTCAGCCGAACCGAGCGGTACCGAGCTCAGGCGAAGGGAGCGGCACCGAGCTCAGCCGAACCGAGCGGCACCGAGCTCAGGCGAAGGGAGCGGCACCGAGCTCAGCCGAAGCGAACCGAACCGAGCTCAGCCGAACCGAGCGGCACCGAGCTCAGCCGAAGCGACCGGCACCGAACTCAGCCGAAGCGAACCGAACCGAGCTCAGCCGAAGCGAGCGGTACCGAGCTCAGCCGAACCGAGCGGCACCGAGCTCAGCCGAACCGAGCAGCACCGAGCTCAGCCGAAGGGAGCGGCACCGAGCTCAGCCGAAGGGAGTGGCACCGAGCTCAGCCGAAGCGAGCGGCACCGAGCTCAGCCGAACCGAGCGGCACCGAGCTCAGCCGAAGCGAACCGAACCGAGCTCAGCCGAACCGAGCGGCACCGAGCTCAGCCGAAGGGAGCGGCACCGAGCTCAGCCGAAGGGATCGGTACCGAGCTCAGCCGAAGGGAGCGGCACCGCGCTCAGCCGAACCGAGCGGTACCGAGCTCAGCCGAAGGGAGCGGTACCGAGCTCAGCCGAAGGGAGCGGCACCGAGCTCAGCCGAACCGAGCGGTACCGAGCTCAGCCGAAGGGAGCGGCACGGAGCTCAGCCGAAGGCAGGCGAGCTTAACGGAATATATCGAGTATAGCCGATGGAGCCGACTTCTGCCGAGCCCTGACGACTTCTGCCGAGTTTTTCCGAGCCCTGACGACTTTAGCCGAACTGCCGAACGTTACCGAGCCCTGACGAGTTCTGCCGAGTTTTTCCGAGCCCTGACGACTTCTGCCGGGTTTTACCGAGCCCTGACGACTTTAGCCGAACTGCCGAACGTTACAGAACTCACACGACTTCTGCCGAACCCACACGACGCTGCGTGCATCTTATGGTATCGGCAGGGTGCAATTCCCGTGTTCCGCCACAGGAGGGAGACATTGACCACGGCTTGGCGACAGGAGGGAGACGCTGAGCGCATTCTATTAGGAAATTCTGGTTAATAGAGCAAGTTTTGTATTAACAGGCGTGGCTAAATATTGATTACGTTGGCTGTACCTGCACCAAGAGCTGACCATTTCTTTTCTTCCTTCCTTTCATTTAATCCAGGTTTGCTTGATGGGAGTGTGAGGTACCAACGATCCTTGAGAGCAGCAGCAGGAATAACCGCTCAAGCTGTTTCGCTTTCGGTACAGATGCACAGGGCAGCTGGTTTGCAAGCAGCAGCCAGGTAAAGCCTGATTCAAAAAGGACCGTTTTTCACTTAAAACACCTTTATCTGGGGGCAGCAGGCTGAGGCATGAGATTAGAACAAAGTTTTACTGGCCAACTTTCCATCTGCAGAGACCATGGTTCGAAGTGGGTTCTGTTCCAAAGTGAAAATAATCTTGTGAAGGCCACCAGCAGTTGTTCTGGTCCCTGAAGCTTCAGTACAGGGTGGTAGCATTTGTTCTGCAGAAGGATCAGGATTGGAAAAGCATGGTTTCCTACATTTCCACATTTTTCTACACCAAAGATTGATATAAAAAATTGGGAATTGCACCCTGCCGATACCATAAGATGCACACAGCGTCGTGTGGGTTCGGCAGAAGTCGTGTGGGTTCGGTAACGCTCGGCAGTTTGGCAGAAGTCGTCAGGGCTCGGAAAAACTCGGCAGAAGTCGTCAGGGCTCGGTAACGTTCGGCAGTTCGGCAGAAGTCGTCAGGGCTCGGAAAAACTCGGCAGAAGTCGTCAGGGCTCGATAACGTTCGGCAGTTCGGCAGAAGTCGTCAGGGCTCGGAAAAACTCGGCAGAAGTCGTCAGGGCTCGATAACGTTCGGCAGTTCGGCAGAAGTCGTCAGGGCTCGGAAAAACTCGGCAGAACTCGTCAAAGCTCGGTACCGTTCGGCAGTTCGGCTAAAGTCGTCAAAGCTCGGAAAAACTCGGCTAAAGTCGTCAGGGCTCGGAGAAACTCGGCAGGGTTCGGCAGAAGTCGTGTGGGCTCGGTAACGCTCGGCAGTTCGGCTAAAGTCGTCAGGGCTCGGAAAAACTCGGCAGAACTCGGCAGGGCTCGGTAACGTTCGGCAGTTCGGCTAAAGTCGTCAGGGCTCGGAAAAACTCGGCTGAACTCGGCAGGGCTCGGTAACGTTCGGCAGTTCGGCTAAAGTCGTCAGGGCTCGGAAAAACTCGGCAGAACTCGGCAGCGCTCGGCAACGTTCGGCAGTTCGGCTAAAATCGTCAGGGCTCGGAAAAACTCGTACCGTACAGACGTCAAAGGACCCCGCGCACATAGGCGTCTAGATAGGGCGCCTGACCGAAAATCCGAAACCGATTCCGCGCGCCCGGCGCGGCTCCCCGCCGCGCCGCCCGCCTCGAGCGCATCGCGGAAGGCGTCCGGTCCGCCTCCGGAGCCGAGATTCCGTCCAGCGCGTGCGCAAAAGCCCGATCGGTAAAGCCGACTTCGCCGCCGCCTGCCGCCGCAAGCGCGGCTCCCGGCCGCCGCCGACGCCGCGAACCTCGCCGGGAAAACTCCGCACGCCCGGAGAACCGGCTAAAAAACGCCGTAGTCGCGGTGAAAATCCGAATTCTGTGAAGGCACTGGGCTAACCACCTATGTCCTCGGAGAAGACCCCGGGCGGTGGCGCCTCACACTGCGCATGCGCAAGACAAGGGCGCCGCCATCTTGGTGAAACCACATTGGGCACCAGGCGGGCGCCATCTTGCCGTACAGACGTCAAAGGACCCCGCGCAAAAAAGGCGTCTAGATAGGGCGCCTGACCGAAAATCCGAAACCGATTCCGCGCGCCCGGCGCCGTTCCCCGCCGCGCCGCCCGCCTCGAGCGCATCGCGGAAGGCGTCCGGTCCGCCTCCGGAGCCGGGATTCCGTCCAGCGCGTGCGAAAAAGCCCGATCGGTAAAGCCGACTTCGTCGCCGCCTGCCGCCGAAAGCGCGGCTCCCGGCCGCCGCCGACGCCGCGAACCCCGCCGGGAAAACTCCGCACGCCCGGAGAACCGGCTAAAAAACGCCGTAGTCGCGGTGAAAATCCGAATTCTGTGAAGGCACTGGGCTAACCACCTATGTCCTGGGAGAAGACCCCGGGCGGCGGCGCCTTACACTGCGCATGCGCAAGAAAAGGGCGCCGCCATCTTGGTGAAACCACATTGGGCACCAGGCGGGCGCCATCTTGCCGTACAGACGTCAAAGGACCCCGCGCAAAAAAGGCGTCTAGATAGGGCGCCTGACCGAAAATCCGAAACCGATTCCGCGCGCCCGGCGCCGTTCCCCGCCGCGCCGCCCGCCTCGAGCGCATCGCGGAAGGCGTCCGGTCCGCCTCCGGAGCCGGGATTCCGTCCAGCGCGTGCGCAAAAGCCCGATCGGTAAAGCCGACTTCGCCGCCGCCTGCCGCCGCAAGCGCGGCTCCCGGCCGCCGCCGACGCCGCGAACCCCGCCGGGAAAACTCCGCACGCCCGGAGAACCGGCTAAAAAACGCCGTAGTCGCGGTGAAAATCCGAATTCTGTGAAGGCACTGGGCTAACCACCTATGTCCTGGGAGAAGACCCCGGGCGGTGGCGCCTTACACTGCGCATGCGCAAGACAAGGGCGCCGCCATCTTGGTGAAACCACATTGGGCACCAGGCGGGCGCCATCTTGCCGTACAGACGTCAAAGGACCCCGCGCAAAAAAGGCGTCTAGATAGGGCGCCTGACCGAAAATCCGAAACCGATTCCGCGCGCCCGGCGCCGTTCCCCGCCGCGCCGCCCGCCTCGAGCGCATCGCGGAAGGCGTCCGGTCCGCCTCCGGAGCCGGGATTCCGTCCAGCGCGTGCGCAAAAGCCCGATCGGTAAAGCCGACCTCGCCGCCGCCTGCCGCCGCAAGCGCGGCTCCCGGCCGCCGCCGACGCCGCGAACCCCGCCGGGAAAACTCCGCACGCCCGGAGAACCGGCTAAAAAACGCCGTAGTCGCGGTGAAAATCCGAATTCTGTGAAGGCACTGGGCTAACCACCTATGTCCTGGGAGAAGACCCCGGGCGGTGGCGCCTCACACTGCGCATGCGCAAGACAAGGGCGCCGCCATCTTGGTGAAACCACATGGGGCACCAGGCGGGCGCCATCTTGCCGTACAGACGTCAGAGGACCCCGCGCAAAAAAGGCGTCTAGATAGGGCGCCTGACCGAAAATCCGAAACCGATTCCGCGCGCCCGGCGCCGTTCCCCGCCGCGCCGCCCGCCTCGAGCGCATCGCGGAAGGCGTCCGGTCCGCCTCCGGAGCCGGGATTCCGTCCAGCGCGTGCGCAAAAGCCCGATCGGTAAAGCCGACTTCGCCGCCGCCTGCCGCCGCAAGCGCGGCTCCCGGCCGCCGCCGACGCCGCGAACCCCGCCGGGAAAACTCCGCAAGCGCGGAGAACCGGCTAAAAAACGCCGTAGTCGCGGTGAAAATCCGAATTCTGTGAAGGCACTGGGCTAACCACCTATGTCCTGGGAGAAGACCCCGGGCGGCGGCGCCTTACACTGCGCATGCGCAAGAAAAGGGCGCCGCCATCTTGGTGAAACCACATTGGGCACCAGGCGGGCGCCATCTTGCCGTACAGACGTCAAAGGACCCCGCGCAAAAAAGGCGTCTAGATAGGGCGCCTGACCGAAAATCCGAAACCGATTCCGCGCGCCCGGCGCCGTTCCCCGCCGCGCCGCCCGCCTCGAGCGCATCGCGGAAGGCGTCCGGTCCGCCTCCGGAGCCGGGATTCCGTCCAGCGCGTGCGCAAAAGCCCGATCGGTAAAGCCGACTTCGCCGCCGCCTGCCGCCGCAAGCGCGGCTCCCGGCCGCCGCCGACGCCGCGAACCCCGCCGGGAAAACTCCGCAAGCGCGGAGAACCGGCTAAAAAACGCCGTAGTCGCGGTGAAAATCCGAATTCTGTGAAGGCACTGGGCTAACCACCTATGTCCTGGGAGAAGACCCCGGGCGGTGGCGCCTCACACTGCGCATGCGCAAGACAAGGGCGCCGCCATCTTGGTGAAACCACATTGGGCACCAGGCGGGCGCCATCTTGCCGTACAGACGTCAAAGGACCCCGCGCAAAAAAGGCGTCTAGATAGGGCGCCTGACCGAAAATCCGAAACCGATTCCGCGCGCCCGGCGCCGTTCCCCGCCGCGCCGCCCGCCTCGAGCGCATCGCGGAAGGCGTCCGGTCCGCCTCCGGAGCCGGGATTCCGTCCAGCGCGTGCGCAAAAGCCCGATCGGTAAAGCCGACTTCGCCGCCGCCTGCCGCCGCAAGCGCGGCTCCCGGCCGCCGCCGACGCCGCGAACCCCGCCGGGAAAACTCCGCAAGCGCGGAGAACCGGCTAAAAAACGCCGTAGTCGCGGTGAAAATCCGAATTCTGTGAAGGCACTGGGCTAACCACCTATGTCCTGGGAGAAGACCCCGGGCGGCGGCGCCTTACACTGCGCATGCGCAAGACAAGGGCGCCGCCATCTTGGTGAAACCACATTGGGCACCAGGCGGGCGCCATCTTGCCGTACAGACGTCAAAGGACCCCGCGCAAAAAAGGCGTCTAGATAGGGCGCCTGACCGAAAATCCGAAACCGATTCCGCGCGCCCGGCGCCGTTCCCCGCCGCGCCGCCCGCCTCGAGCGCATCGCGGAAGGCGTCCGGTCCGCCTCCGGAGCCGGGATTCCGTCCAGCGCGTGCGCAAAAGCCCGATCGGTAAAGCCGACCTCGCCGCCGCCTGCCGCCGCAAGCGCGGCTCCCGGCCGCCGCCGACGCCGCGAGCCCCGCGGGGGAACCTCCGCACGCCCGGAGAACCGGCTGAAAATCCCAACCAGAGAGCTGCTGACAAGAAGATCAGGTAATACCGCAGTGCTATGCTGCCGACATTCTGTGTAAATGTTATTGTAATTGCTGAGAGCTAGTGTCATTCCTGCTGGGGGCGGGAGGGGCGGGTTGTTTTTCTGGGTTTTCTGGGTTTTTTTAGACCAAAGTTCTTTCAGATGCTCCCCACGTGTTCAGTAAAAATCCTGTGCTGGGCAAGTCACATGAATGACTGTTGTTGTTTGCAAATCTGTTTTCAGGCTGTAGGATGTCTAGTGCAGCTACTGGATTCTGCAGCTACTGTGAAGAAATTGAACTCCATGCCAGCTAAAACCAGCACATAAACTCCTTTGGATTTTATTCAGTGCTGTTTATTTTCTAGATGGAAAGTCCAAAAAGGATGTCAAGTCCATGACTTGGAGTGTTTAGTGCAGGACCAGTGACTGCTTTTCAGATGTCAAACCTGGAAACAAAAGTCTCAGATAATTAGAAAAAAAAAAATTCCTGTCACTGCAGGAAAGAACAGGGCCGGGTCGGTGGTGTGGGAAACAGCCGAGCATAAATCAATAAACAGCCAGAGCTGCTGGGGACGGAGCGCTCTCTCTGTCGTGGTGCCGCCCTGTGCCGGCAGGTGCAGTACCGGGGCTTGGCCACAGGAGGGAGACGCTGAGCCCATTCTGTTAGGAAAGCACTCGTTAACAGAGCAAGTTCTGCATTCATAGCTGTAGCTGAATATTGATTGTGTTGGCTGTACCTGCACCAAGAGCTGACCATTTCTTTTCTTCCTTTCTTTCATTTAATCCAGGTTTGCTTGATGGGAGTGTGAGGTACCAACGATCCTTGAGAACAGCAGCAGGAATAACTGCTCAAGCTGTTTCGCTTTCGGTACAGATGCACAGGGCAGCTGGTTTGCAAGCAGCAGCCAGGTAAAGCCTGATTCAAAAAGGACCGTTTTTCACTTAAAACACCTTTATCTGGGGGCAGCAGGCTGAGGCATGAGATTAGAACAAAGTTTTACTGGCCAGCTTTCCACCTGCAGAGACCATGGTTCGAAGTGGGTTCTGCTCCAAAGTGAAAATAATCTTGTGAAGGCCACCAGCAGTTGTTCTGGTCCCTGAAGCTGCAGTACAGGGTGGTAGCATTTGCTCTGCAGAAGGATCAGGATGGGAAGGGCAAGGGTCCCTACATTTCCACATTTTTCTGCACCAAAGACTGATATAAAAAATTGGCTGATATCAGATGGTACCTACTTGGGCATTGGATCCTGGTCTTGCTGATGCAATTTAAAAGCTAGCTGAGGTTCTTTTCTTGCATTTCACTGTGAAAACCTCAATAAGCTAATTAGGAAATGAGGCATGTCCCTTTCCACCATGAGGCTTCTGCTTCAATTGCGCGGTATCAGCTGGACATAGCTGAATGTGTGATTTTCAAGAGTTAGGAAAGGGCTAGAATAGAGGGCTGTTCTAAATTGCCTAAGAGGGAGGGCTCCTGTCATTGCAGAGATCATGCTCTGACCCTTTCTCAGTGTTGCTGTGAGCCCCTGCTCCCTCTTAATTCAAGTGGATGCTGAAAGATGAGGATCCACTGTCGTGTGGAGCTTGGAGAAGTCAAGGGAATGGAATGACCTCAGACTCCTCATCCTTCAGGTGTATGACCTGAGTAAAGCTGGGTCTGGTTCACTTGTAAATTCTTCCGTTTGCTGCTTTTGCCTCCTTTTGCTGCTCAGGACTGGTCTGTACAAATAATGGGGCTTGGCCTTTGGCTTCTTTCTGGAGCAGGCTCTCTGGGAAGCTTTTCTACCGCACCGTATCTTCTTAAAGGTGCTGAGTACTTTCTCAGCCACAGATAGGAGCACAGCCACCAGTGAAGGACCTGACTGGTGAGTTCCTCTCACCATTTTGTATCTGCTCCTAGTGTGTTCAGGTGGAAAGAAAAGATGAAAGTGCTGTGCTGCCAGAAGCCACATCCGTGTTGCCTTAGAGCATTCGCTGTTAGTCCCATCTTTCCAGCTTTGCTTTAAGCATGTTGGCTCCTAGATTCCTCAGGCATTAGATGCATTCTCATCCTTCTTTTCTCTCTTTTCACATGTGAAATGAAGAGCTGTGGCACAGAAGAACCCCTCTGTCCAGTACTACGCAGGGGTGGGAGTGAACGCTTACGTGGCTGTGCTCCTGTCCTTCCTGCCCCGGGCACAGGGGCGCAGCACATGAGCCGTGCCCTGCACTTTCTGCCCAGAGTTTGAGCAGCACGTGGAGTTTCTTTGTCACCTCGTCGTTCAGAAAAGCAGTGGAGAGGCCTCTTCTCTGGGGGAGCTCTTGCAGTCTGCCAGCATTGTGTTCTCTGTCTACCATCAGAGCACCAAGTCGGGTAAGGACAGCAGGTGTGGCTGCCAGGACTGACCGCTGGTGCAGGAGTGCCTTTGAGTTTAGCACAGGAAAAGGAATGGCCATAGAATAATGGAATAGTTGGGGTTGGGACTTGCAAAAGCCCCCTGCAAATGAGCAGGGCCATCTTGCAGCAGGTCAGGTTGCTCAGAGCCCTGTGCAGCCTGGATTTGCCTGTTCCCCTTGTGCAAAGAGTTGTTGAATCTCGGATTCTTGAAAAGTTGTGGATCTGTACTCTTGTTTACCCAATGTCTGTTCTGTAAAACCAGGGCAGATTACAAGCACAGAGTGAGAATTTGCACTTTTCTGAAGAGTTTCTGTGTATTGCTATGTGGACTTAGCTGAATCAAGTGTTGTAAGTAATAAAATATTCCCTCCGTAGTCTTAATCGTGTCCTCTTTCTTCTGTCGTCTTGAGCCAAACCCTCGCCCCAAAAGCTGAGCTGGGCTCCAGGGAATATCCATGTGCCACTTGGACAGGGCCTGGGACCCAGAGGCTGTTCAGAGCCTCCTCCTGTGGATGGCCCTGAGAGCTGTGCCCGGGCAGAGCAGCTTTTCCATGGATTTGGGGCACATCAGTGTTTGATGGTGTGTTAGCAAAGGGCAAAGGAAATGGCCTCTAGCTGTGCTAGGGGGGCTTAGGTTGGATATTAGGGGAAATTTCTTCCCCAAAGGGCTGTCCACTCCTGGCACAGGCTGCCCAGGCCATGGTGGAGTCCGCATCCCTGGCAGGATTTAACAGCTCTGTGGATGTGGCACTTGGGCACATGGGATAGTGGTGGCCTTGCCAGTGCTGGAGGAATCGTTGAACTCCATGATTTTCTGTGTCTTTTCCATCCAAGCCAATTCCCTGATTCTGTGTAAAATTCCGCAAAAGTAAAGTCTTTCCTTCCAGGGCAAATAAAAATACGTATTTGTGTTGGCAAGTGAAACCAACCAGGAGTGGCTTTCCTCCCAGCTTTCACCATCACCATAACAAGTGAAAGATCAGTGATTAAACCTGGGCGACCCTCAAATGCCCAAGAAGTTTTCAAAAGCCCTCTCTGTGTATTTAACTGCTACACTGCCAGGAAGCCCCAGCGTGTAGTTAAGCTTGCCATGTAAGGTGGGGAAGGAGGATCTGAGGAAGAGCTACACCGTGTAACTGGAGATGTCTCTTGTTTGGGATGAAACAAACATCAGCTCTGGGAAGACCGCAGGGAATTGTGAGGCGGCTTCTTGGGAAGAAGTGGCAGTAAAATAAGGTGGGACTGGCCAGGGAGGTCAGTGTGCTTCAGTTGTTTTGTAAGAGGTGAGCCACGCGCAGTAGCAGAAAGCAATAGTGTTGTTTGTTCCAGCAGCTCGTGGAAGATTGTGAGGCTGCAGCTGTACAAAAAAGCGGTGTTGGAATGCCCGGGGAGGTGTGTTTGGAGCTGTGGCAGCGCTCGGAGCGCCCGCGGGAGCAGCGCGGGCGGCATCGGCCCCTGAGCGTGCAGTGCCGGGGCATGGCCACAGGAGGGAGACACTGAGCGCTCTGCGCCATAGGAGCTCACCCGAAGGGAGCGGCACCGAGCTCAGCCGAACCGAGCGGCACCGAGCTCGGAGGAAACGAGCGAACCGAACCGAGCTCAGCCGAACCGAGGGCCACCGAGCTCGGAGGAAACGAGCGAGCGGTACCGAGCTCACCCGAAGCGAACCGAATCGAGCTCAGCCAAAGGGAGCGGCACCGAGCTCAGCCGAACCGAGCGGCACCGAGCTCAGCCGCACCGAGGGGTACCGAGCTCAGCCGAACCGAGCGGCACCGAGCTCAGCCGAAGGGAGCGGCACCGAGCTCAGCCGAAGCGAACCGAACCGAGCTCAGCCGAAGGGAGCGGCACCGAGCTCAGCCGAAGCGAACCGAACCGAGCTCACCCGAAGCGAGCAGTACCGAGCTCAGCCGAAGGCAGGCGAGCTTAACGGAATATAATCGAGTATAGCCGATGGAGCCGACTTCTGCCGAGCCCTGCCGAGTTCTGCCGCGTTTTTCCGAGCCCTGACGACTTTAGCCGAACTGCCGAACGTTACCGAGCGCTGACGACTTCTGCCGAGTTTTTCCGAGCCCTGACGACTTCTGCCGGGTTTTACCGAGCCCTGACGACTTTAGCCGAACTGCCGAACTTTACCGAACCCACACGACTTCTGCCGAACCCTGACGACTTCTGCCGAGTTTTTCCGAGCCCTGACGACTTCTGCCGAACTGCCGAACGTTACCGAGCCCTGCCGAGTTCTGCCGCGTTTTTCCGAGCCCTGACGACTTCTGCCGAACTGCCGAACTTTACCGAACCCACACGACTTCTGCCGAACCCTGACGACTTCTGCCAAGTTTTTCCGAGCCCTGACGACTTTGGCCGAACTGCCGAGCGTTACCGAATCCACACGACTTCTGCCGAACCCACACGACGCTGTGTGCATCTTATGGTATCGGCAGGGTGCAATTCCCGTGTTCCGCCACAGGAGGAACACAATGAGCCAGCCTGTGGTGCTGGTGGGTGCAGTACCGGGGCGTGGCCACAGGAGGGAGACACTGCCGTGTTCTGTGCTGCCGGCAGGGTGTAGTTCCCGCGTTCCGCCACAGGAGGGAGACATTGACCACGGCTTGGCGACAGGAGGGCGACACTGAGCGCGTCCCATAGAATAATGGAATAGTTGGGGTTGGGACTTGCAAAAGCCCCCTGCAAACGAGCAGGGCCATCTTGCAGCAGGTCAGGTTGCTCAGAGCCCTGTGCAGCCTGGATTTGCCTGTTCCCAGGGAACTCTGCAGTTGCTAATCGATGTAATTACTTTGACTTTGGCAGAGCCTGTTCCCCTTGTGCAAAGAGTTTTGGAGCCTGCCAGTGATCGAGATCACATCTTAAAAGAAAAGATGACTTGGAAAGGGTTAAAAGTGTTTTCAAGAAGAGAGCTGAGCCATTTGCTGTTGGGGCATTGGAGCTTTCTCCCCAAGGAAGTACTCTGAAAGCACCTCCAGCAACTGTGCGAGCTGCTCTGCAGTCAATCACTTCCAAACCTTGTGCTCCACTTTGGTGTGTTTAAAAAACTGTTTCTTTTCCAGCCGGTGACAAATTGGCTGATAGAACCAATCCAGAGATTCTCCTCTTGGAACAGTCACGATTCCAAGCAGAGAACTGCTGACAAGAAGATCAGGTAATACAGCAGTGCTGTGCTGCTGACATTCTGGGTAAATGCTATTGCAATTGCTGAGAACTGTTTTCATTCCTGCTTGGGGGGGGTGTTTGTTTTCTGGGTTTTCTGGGTTTTTTAGACCAAAGTTCTTTCAGATGCTCCCCACGTGTTCAGTAAAATTCCTGTACTGGGCAAGTCACATGAATGTTGTTGTTTGCAAATCTGTTTTCAGGGTGTAGGATGTCTGGTGGCTGAATGAACATTCTGCAGCTACTGTGAAGAAATTTAACTCCATGCCAGCTAAAACCAGCACATAAACTGCTTAGGATTTTATTCAGTGCTGTTTATTTTCTAGATGGAAAGTCCAAAAAGGATGTCAAGTCCATGACTTGGAGTGTTAAGTGCACAAAACAAGACAAAAGTCTTAGACAATTCGAATATAGTAAGAGAAACTTTTTCTTTTTCTTTTTCTTTTTTTTTAAATGACGTTTAAAATATCTTAATGCTCCTTTTGGGTCCCTTCCACTTCTAGAATATTCTGTGAAATTTCTGTGAAAAAATTATTCATATATCTGTCCACTAATGATCTCCTCAATCAGCATTAGCTTGGGATAATTATGCCTTGTAATAGGAATGTTTTCATTACTGCCTTCATTATTTCTGCTTTACTTTCAGTCAAGTTCTCATTTTCTCCAGCCCAAAATTTTGGGGTTGTTTTTAATGGGAAGAGAGTAGGAAAGGAATGAGAATACATAATTTTATAATTGGAGATCTATGGGATGTGGTTTCATTGTAAAATGGGTGTCATTAATGAAGCGAAAATCCTTTGGGATCAGAACTACTGCTGAGGTTTTTTGAAGGAGCCAAGGACCGCTGTGGTTGTTCAGAGAGGAGAAATTGGAAATGCAGGTGTGGTGGGCATATGGCAAGGCAAGTGAGGTGGAAAGACCACTTGATACAGATCGTCTGATCGGATCTGCCTACGTCAGCCTGGCAGCTTTAGCAGAGAGATCGAGGAAAGCAGTGAGTGTGAGCGGTGAGTTCCTGAAACACAGCGTCACATCTCTGTCCTCTTCACTGGCGATTTCATGGGGCTCCTTCTCTAGGCACTTGACACAAAATGTTTCCAGCTTGGCTTTGTCCTGCACAGAATCCCAGAATCCTGGGATGGCTGGGGCTGGAATGGATCTCTGGAGGTCACCCAGTGCCCCCTCCTGCCCAGGCAGGGTCCCCGGGAGCAGGTGACACAGGAAATGTCCGTGGGTTTGGGATGTCCCCAGAGAGGGAGACTGCACAGCCTCTCTGGGCAGCTGTTCCAGGGCTCTGCCCCTCCATGGGCAGAAGTTCTTCCTCACATTGAGGTGGAACTTGTGTTTTGGTTTATGGCTTCTGTCGTCTCCACGGTGCTCCTCAGCCACCGGATTTGCAGACAGGTTGCTCTTCTTTTAGATGCACCCAGGGAGAGGAGAAAGAGCAAGAGTTAAAACAAATTTTTAATGCAGGGTATATGCTGTATTCTCCATACATGTCTGTGAAATTACGCAGTCACTGTGCCCAGTGCTCTCAGCAAGTTGATGTGCTTTAATCTGAGCTCCCGGGGGAAAATGAAGATGTACCCAGTTTGGGGCATCGGTCATGGTTTTTAATATTTCCAAGCTTGTCCATCTGGGCGATAACTCGCCTGGCAATGGCACTGAAAATCAGAATTAACTCTGCTGGGCTCACGGGAGATCTCTGCAGCAATGAGCAGTGCCAGCTGTTTGCCAAGCTCCTGATTCTGCCGTGGCTCGTTCAGCCGGTTGGTTGTGGCTTCTCCTGCAGGCGTTCATCCCTTGTTCCGCTGCAATGCTGCAGACCTGGCAGGAGCGGCCGTGCGCGTTCACATCAGCCTCGCCTGCCCTGCTGCTGCTCTGCCCAGGCTGCCCTGCGCCCAGGAACGCAGCAGCACTGAGGCTGAAGGCGCGGGGGAAGGCCCTGCTCTGAGCCAGCACATCTCTGACCGACAGCAAGCGCATCCTGGAGGCTCGGGGGGCAGCAGTGGCAAAGCGCAGGAAGGAGAGGTGATGTTTCTGGAAAACACAGTGGCTGTCAATATCTTTGTGGAAAGAGCAATGCATCTGAGTTTAAAAGGTAACATCACTGCCGCCCCCCTTTCTTTCCTTTCTTTTTTCTCTGTGTTTTTCCTTTCTTCTTTTTCCATTTCTGTGTTTTCCTCTGGGATCTGTTCATATTCCGGCACAGTGAATGGCAGGGATGGCCCTTTCAGAAATGGTTGGTGGGCAGCACAGTTCTCTGTCTCTCCAGGTGCCCAAAGTGCTTGTGTGAACACAGGCCGAGGGCACTGTAAAATCTGGTGGGTGTACTAAAGAGGTGACGAGAAAGATGAGACTTTTATATTTATACTTAAATTATTTTTGTACAACTTTCAGAGAACAGACTTTGATGCCAGCAGAGCTCCATTATTTTTGTACCGCTCTCTTCAGAGTTTGTTTCAATAAAATTCCCCTGGATTCTTGTCAGCCTGTGCAGAATATCCCTATGGCAGGGCAGGAGCTTTCCTCAGCAGGGGCCAGGAGTCTCTCCCACATGAGCTTCCAAGTCCGAGAAGTGCTGCTGGAAGCTGGGGTGGCCAGGAGCACTTGGGAAGGTCAAGGAATTGAGTGTCACCGTGAGGCACAGCCCATGCAGGACGAGTCACTTCCATTCTGAGCTGCTTTTCAAACCGTGCATGGAATTGAGGATATAAGCAGCCAAAGGATCAGCATCCCTTCTTTCTCCCACTTCTGCAGTGGAACGTGGTGATGTTGATGTCGTACGAGCAGCTGCAGCGCGCCGTGGCGCTGGCACGGCCCGCCCTGCCCTGATCCCTCCGGCCCCTCCAGCCGGCCCAGCCAGGCTCAGCATCAATTATATTAATTGCGGAAACGCCGCGGAGCAGCGGAGCCGCACGCCCGAGGAGGGAGCGGAGAGACGGAAGGAGAAAGGACGCGGCTGGAGGAGAAACTCGGGAGCATCGAGGTTTTCAGAGGAGACTTTTAAGGGACACAGGAAAAGGTGTTTCTTGCTGGGAAGTGCAGCACATCCCAAGGGCAGAAGTGTGGACAGGTGGGACCAAGCTGTAGGCCAGGGAATGCAGCAATTCCTGTTATTCCTTACTGGCGTTTCCAATAAACTGCCCCTATGGGGTCTGATCACAGTGTGGCTCAGAGTCTCTTTACCTTTTTGGGGTGTTTAGGGTCATTGTCCCAGCTCTACATGTGACACCAACCAAGCTGATATTCTCTCTCACTTTCGGTGCACTGAATAATTTCCCACGAACCTCTAATTCTTCAGGTCTGTCACAATCACCACCAGCGGCTCCATCTTTTGCCCTGCCAAGGCAGCAGATCCCTGACCCATGCCAATCACCCTAAAGCCTCCAGTGGTCTCTTTTTGGGACAGTGAAAATGTACATCCTGAGCAGGAGAGGACGCAGAATTCCCTTTCCCTGTTTGTCCAGCGTGAGACGACTGGGAGCTGCTTTTGTTCCCGTGGGGAACTGGCAGAAGGAGATTTCCTCTGCCATCGCTGCATCTGTAGCGCCTTCACTCGTCACAGGTATTCCGCTCTGTTTCAAGGAGTCCCATCACCAAACGGGTGACTCTTGTCAGCCGCGGTCTGTACTCGCTGGAAACAGCGGCAATGGCCCAGGAGAGCTGCTGCCGTAGGAAGAGGCGGCCCCGCGGGAGGCACGGGCGGCACGGCAGGGGCGGGGCCCCGGGGCAGGTGCGGCGCCGGAGGCTGCGGCTGTGCCCCTGCCCACGCCCCGCGGCGCGGAGCGCGCAGCTTGCTCTCCCTCGGCCGCCCTGCTCCTGCCGTGCCGGGGGCAGCCGCGCCGGGAACGAGCTGTGGCGAGCCAGGCATGGCGCAAATGCCCTGTGCTCGGGCAGCAGCGCTGGGAAGGAGCGAGCGGTGCCCGCAGGTGAGAGGAGGGAAGGGAGCGCTGCGCAGGCGGCACCTGGCTCGGGTGGGATCCGCAGGGGGACGTGCGTCCTTTTGGCACCGATACCTGGCACCCAAGTGCTTCGCCCCCAGCCCAGCCGTCCCTCCCTACTCCCGGGCCGCCATCTGGAGGCTGGAAATGCAGTTTCGGGCAGCTCCGAAATGGGGTTAATTGGAGGATTGTGGTAATTTCCTAAGGGGATGCTTCCGAATGCTGTTCCGAACTCAGGGATCAGCAGAGTCTGGTCTTTGCCCCTCGCCAGCCACTCCTGACCTTTCCTCTGTTCCTTGGACAGAGGGGCAGAAAACAATGTGGGAAGAAGGAGCTCCTGTCCTGGTCTGTGGACAGCCCCCCAAGAGAGGTGCTTTGGCCAGCGAGCAGCTCTCTCTGCTGTTTTTTAAGCTTCTACTGTGGCCAGGTCTGCATTTAATCTCTCTTGGCTGCTTATGTTTTGGTTTAGGGAATATATCCTGGAGAATTTTTAAGAAAGAAGAGCAAAGCAATGATTCTCCTAATTATCCATGTATGTTATTTCAGTGCAATAAAGACAGGAAGTGTTTCAAAGTATTTGACCTGCAGGCTGCCACCTGAACCTGTAATGCACAGCTTACCAAACACGAGGACTCCCTTATTCCCAAGAAAGCCATTTCCCTCTGCAAGCAGTGCATATCAAAGTGCACCAGAATAGGATCCTGGTGCTGTTTGTCTCGGGAGGGAGTTGGTGACCTCAGGGGACCTGTCCTGAGGCTCAGAGAAGCAGCCCAGTGATGTAGGTGAAAGGTCAGACTGGCAGATCGGTTTTCCAAAACCCCATCCTGGCCCCACAGCTTCCTCCTCTGAAGGCTCCCGGAGCAGGATTGCTTTTCTCGGTGCTTCATGGGCAGGGCCCGTGTGTTATTCACACGGCTGGGGAGAAATGTGTCTTTCTTTTTACACTGAAATTATTTGTCTTCTAGTGCTGTGGGAACATCTGGGACAAGGCCAGGCTGCTGGGAAGCTGCTGACAAGGGAGAGAGGAGATAAGACTGCTTAAACCGGGGCTTTTCCTCTCATGGGATGCTGTTTTGGGATCCCTGCAGGCACCTGAACCAAGCCCATCTGATTTATCATGGAATCACAGATGGTTTGGGCTGGAAGGGACCTTAAAGCTTATCCAGTCCCACACCCCTGCCATGGGCAGGGACAAATTCTGATATCCCAGGTTATTCCAAGCCCTGTCCAGCCTGGCCTTGGACACTGCCAGGGATCCAGGGGCAGCCACAGCTTCTCTGGGCACTCTGTGCCAGGGCCGCCCCACCCTCCCAGGGAAGAATTTCTTTCTAATATCTAATCTAAATCTCTTCTCTTTTAGTTTAAACACATTCCCTGCCTTGTTCTGTCAGCAGGCTTATATTTGTTGTGACAGAGCATTTCCTCTCCACTGTGAGGACATTTGGCCTTCAGGGTTCTGCTAAGTGTAAAGTAAAATAAGAATTGAAAGCCAAAATGTAGTCAGCTCCCAGGGACTACACACCACTGTCATTCCTTTGGCTTCATACAGGGAGATTATGGAAGCGAGTGGATGCCCACAAGTTCAGAAGTCACGGAACAGAGCCCCATTCCAGGCTTTGCATCTTTCTCATTGGGGTGGATTTTCTGTGCATCCAGGAGCTTGTCACCTGCTGCACAGCCCTGGCTTGCCATGACCTGAAACCAAGGGCAGGGCAGAGCTCACACCTGGTCCCTTCTCTCCCTTCTCTCTGCAGAGCAGGAGTTCAGCAGTGCCCGGAGGCATCCCTTACCGGAGGCCAAATTGCCCCAGGCCCATCCCTGACCTCTCGGAAGAGGAAGCCAAAAGAATCGCCAGGATCTTCTCTGCTCAGCTCTCCAAGAAGGAATAGTGTTGGCAAGAGACTTTCCACAGCAGAGCTTCCTGAGCCATGGCAAAGGCTGAGCCCTCCAGCAAAGAGGAGGTGGAAGCCACAGCTTTTGTGTGCTCGTTTTAGTTTGCCTGATTGGTTGGTTAATTAAAGTCCCTTATTTAGAAGGGCTTAAAGCCTGTGGTCACCCACAGGGAGCTGCATCTTGCAGGGGCAGGTCCCCAATGAGACGCACCCCTGTGGGTCACCCACGACCTGTTATCTGCCCTCCAGGTAGTCTGCTTCTAGGATTTATTACTGTGCAATGGCCCTTCCAAAAATGGTTGGTGGGCAGCACAATTCTCTGTCTCTCCAGGTGCCCAAAGTGCTTGTGTGAACGCAGGCCGAGGGCACTGTAAAATCTGGTGGGTGTACAAAAGGGGTGACTAGAAAGATGAGACTTCTATATTTATATTTAAATTATTTTTGTACACCTTTCAGAGAACAGACTTTGATGCCAGCAGAGCTCCATTATTTTTGTACTGCTCTCTTCAGAGTTTGTTCCAATAAAATTCCCCTGGATTCTTGTCAGCCTGTGCAGAATATCCCTATGGCAGGGCAGGAGCTTTCCTCAGCAGGGGCCAGGAGTCTCTCCCACACGAGCTTTCAAGTCTGAGAAGTGCTGCTGGAAGCTGGGGTGGCCAGGAGCACTTGGAAAGGTCAAGGAATTGAGTGTCACCGTGAGGCACAGCCCATACAGGACGAGTTGCTTCCATCCTGAGCTGCTTTTCAAACCGTGCACGGAATTGAGGATTTAAGCAGCCAAAGGATGAGCAGCCCTTTTTTCTCCCACTTCTGCAGTGTTGATCTTCCCTGGGGACACCCTGAATGCGTACGTTGCTGCTGGCACAACTTGCCCTGTGACTGTGGCCCCATTCCCTGCCCTTGCTGGGTCAGCATGGGAGGTAAAGGCACGCAGTGCTCCCTGGAAGGACAGAAGTGACATGCAGGATGCTTTCTCCTGGTGGCACCCCGACAAGAACTCGGGCAGGATGCCAGCTGGGCTGGGATGGCTGTCACAAAGGAGGTCACAGCACTGGCCCCTGAGCTCGATCTCGGCCATGAGGAAAAGTCCCTCCGGGCAGCCGCAGGGCCCTGCCACGCTCCGCAGGGCGTCATGGGTTTGGTGGTGATTTCAGCCCGAGGTGCTCCCCTGGCCCCTGCTCCACGTGAGCCTGGGGAACACGTTCCGCTGGGCAGAGGCAATCCCGCTGGGAGCTGGGCAGCTGTCCGGGATGGACTGTGGCCCCGTGCTCTGTGTCGGGCTAAGGGATGTGCCCTGCCCTGCACAAAGAGCTCAGTGCTGCACCGCCTCCAAGGCACTCGCTTGTGAAGCCTTGGGCCGAGGCTTTTCTGCATCTCATCCTTCCCGGAGTGGTTTTAGGGTGAAAATGGGCATTCCTCCCCAGTGCAATGCAGGAGGTCTGGGCAGGACCCCGCTCCCCTTCCCTGAGCCCTGTGAGGGGGGGAGAGGGCTGAAACAGCCGCCTCATGACGGGTGCCAGGTGACCCGGTCCCATCAACTCAAATGCCACCGGGGGAACACTGTTGTCCTGTCACCCGATCCGTGGCGGCTGGAATGACCTCCTGGGTGCTATATAAGGATGGGGCCAGGGAGAGGGCTCTCAGGGCACTGCCTGTGCCAGGCAGCAGCTGGGACACTGCGCCGACGTCCCTACGGTGAGGCCACGGAGGGACACCGCTCCGGGCAAGTCACTCGCGGGGAGATAATCTCACCCCGAAAGAACCCATTATGGCTGGGGTGGGATAAGGAAGGGTGGGCATTGGTGAGAATGCCATGCTGAACAAGCCCTGTGCCTCAGTTTCCCCGGGACAGAAGCGAGGAGACAGGGCAGGATGTGTTTTTTGGGGCTGTCCAAAGCCATCAGGAGCCACCACGGCACATCATCACCTCGGTCGCCGAATAGGACATGCACGTGAAGCCCCGTCCTGATGCACCATCCTGGCTTCCCCACAAACCCCTCCTCTCCTTCCAGCTCCTCTGCCACCATGGTGGGTCTGAAGCCCCCCGAGGTGCCCCCGACGGCCGCCATGAAGTTCGTCAGTGCGGGGCTGGCTGGCTGCATCGCTGACCTGTTCACCTACCCCCTGGACACTGCCAAAGTGCGGCTGCAGGTACGATCCCCGGACCCCAAAACCCCGTGGGCAGAGGGAGTGACATGATGTGGGACGCCCCACGCCAGCTCTGCCTCAGCGCCGGCGGCGCTTAGGGAGGGGGGGAGCAGAAGGTGGGGTGACACGGTTGGCACCCCGCAGATCCAGGGCGAGGTGAGGATCCCCCGCACCGTCAGCTCCGTGCAGTACCAGGGTGTTTTGGGGACGCTGAGCACCATGGTGAGGACGGAGGGAGCTCGCAGCCTCTACAGCGGGCTGGTGGCCGGGCTGCAGCGCCAGATGAGCTTCACCTCCATCAGCATTGGGCTCTACGACTCCGTGAAGGAGCTCTACACCCCCAAGGGCGCTGAGAGTGAGTGTCCCGGGCATCCCTGCGCACCCCCTTCCTGATGCATTGTCCTCTCCCAGAGGGACGCACCCCACCCTTGGGGGAGAAACTCACCCTGGGGGGCACAACCCCCGAGATGACTCTCTGCGCAGCACCACAGGCTGCTGAGCCTGAGGTTCCTGAAGGGCTGGGGGTCCCTGCAGGGCCACGAGTGCCAATACCTGCCCTCTCCAGACACAGGCATGGCCGCACGACTCCTGGCCGGCTGCACCACGGGGGCTGTGGCTGTGGCCTGCGCCCAGCCCACCGACGTGGTCAAGGTCCGGTTCCAGGCCAGCAGGGCACTGTCGGACAGTGCCCGCCGGTACAAAAGCACCATGGACGCTTATCGCACCATCGCCAGGGAGGAGGGCATCCCCGGGCTGTGGAAAGGTAGGAGCGGGCAGGGATGGGTGCGGGAAGAGAAATGGAAATGGGCATGAGGAGGGGAAGTGGGATGGGGACATCTGCGCTGGGGCACCTGCCCGGGGCGCTCCAGGAGGGGCTGCGACCAGCATTCCCAATGCCACCGCCCTCTTGCCCAGGCACGCTGCCCAACATCGCCCGCAATGTCATCATCAACTGCGGGGAGCTCGTCACCTACGACCTCCTCAAGGACGCGCTGCTGCGGGCACAGCTCATGACAGGTGAGGATGGCGCGGGGGGCACATGGCCAGCTGCCATCGCTGTCCCCGCAGCATCCAACCCTCGGCTCTTTCCCACCTCTAGACAATCTCCCGTGCCACTTTGTGGCCGCCTTTGGCGCCGGGTTCTGCGCCACGGTGGTGGCATCGCCGGTGGACGTGGTGAAGACGCGCTACATGAATGCCAGCCCCGGGCAGTACCGCAACGCCCTGAGCTGCCTCCTGGCCCTGCTCCTGCAGGACGGCCCCGCCGGCCTCTACAAGGGGTGAGTTGCGGACACCCACCCCACTGAGCGCCCGCAATTTCACCGTGGTGACCGCACGGACCCGCGGCACCGAAGCCCAAATGTGGCAAGCCACGCGCGGGGCTTTGGGGATGGCGATGTCCCCGGCACGTCCCCTTCAGCACTGCTTTTCCCGGCACAGCTTCGTCCCGTCCTTCCTGCGCCTGGGCTCCTGGAACGTGGTGATGTTCGTGTCGTACGAGCAGCTGCAGCGCGCCGTGGCGCTGGCACGGCCCGCCCTGCCCTGATCCCTCCGGCCCCTCCAGCCGGCCCGGCCAGGCTCAGCATCAATTATATTAATTGCGGAAACGCCGCGGAGCAGTGGAGCCGCACGCCCGAGGAGGGAGCGGAGAGACGGAAGGAGAAAGGACGCGGCTGGAGGAGAAACTCGGCAGCATCGAGGCTTTCAGAGGAGACTTTTAAGGGACACAGGAAAAGGTGTTTCTTGCTGGGAAGTGCAGCACATCCCAAGGGCAGAAGTGTGGACAGGTGGGACCAAGCTGTAGGCCAGGGAATGCAGCAATTCCTGTTATTCCTTACTGGCGTTTCCAATAAACTGCCCCTATGGGGTCTGATCACAGTGTGGCTCAGAGTCTCTTTACCTTTTTGGGGTGTTTAGGGTCATTGTCCCAGCTCTACATGTGACACCAACCAAGCTGATATTCTCTCTCACTTTTGGTGCACTGAATGATTTCCCATGAACCTCTAATTCTTCAGGTCTGTCACAATCACCGCCAGCGGCTCCATCTTTTGCCCTGCCAAGGCAGCAGATCCCTGACCCATGCCAATCACCCTAAAGCCTCCAATGGTCTCTTTTTGGGACAGTGAAAATGTACGTCCTGAGCAGGAGAGGACACAGAATTCCCTTTCCCTGTTTGTCCAGCGTGAGACGACTGGGAGCTGCTTTTGTTCCCGTGGGGAACTGGCAGAAGGAGATTTCCTCTGCCATCGCTGCATCTGTAGCGCCTTCACTCGTCGCAGGTATTCCGCTCTGTTTCAAGGAGTCCCATCACCAAACGGGTGACTCTTGTCAGCCGCGGTCTGTACTCGCTGGAAACAGCGGCAATGGCCCAGGAGAGCTGCTGCCGTAGGAAGAGGCGGCCCCGCGGGAGGCACGGGCGGCACGGCAGGGGCGGGGCCCCGGGGCAGGTGCGGCGCCGGAGGCTGCGGCTGTGCCCCTGCCCACGCCCCGCGGCGCGGAGCGCGCAGCTTGCTCTCCCTCGGCCGCCCTGCTCCTGCCGTGCCGGGGGCAGCCGCGCCGGGAACGAGCTGTGGCGAGCCAGGCATGGCGCAAATGCCCTGTGCTCGGGCAGCAGCGCTGGGAAGGAGCGAGCGGTGCCCGCAGGTGAGAGGAGGGAAGGGAGCGCTGCGCAGGCGGCACCTGGCTCGGGTGGGATCCGCAGGGGGACGTGCGTCCTTTTGGCACCGATACCTGGCACCCAAGTGCTGTGTGGGACGAGTTTGTCCCGGGACTGGAGGCTCTCTGGGATCACGTTTCAGGGAACAAATCTCGGGACGCGTTCCCAGCTGCGTCAGCTTTTGACGGGATGGGGTGAGCTCCGTTTTCCGGGAAGCAGCGGGATGCGTGTCCCTGTGCCCGCTGCCGTGGGGCGCAGGGGGAAGCTGCTCCCGCAGCTACGGCCCAGGGTCAGTGGGAAAACCTGAGCGGTCGTGATGGAAACCGACAGGAAAAGAAGTTTGGTTTGGTTTTGGACTTGGCATTTTCCCCCTGACCCCACCTGATGTGTGTGTTCTGCCTCAGGAAGCAGGAACAGGAGAGAGAAGGGGCGATGGGAACGAAGAGAGTTCCTTAGCCTAAAAGGAACGAGTTTCTTTCTATTGATCTCCTGAGCCACCTGGAATGATTCGGGTCTCAGGAGGCAGCTGGGAGCCTCCTTTTGAGTCCTGGGCAGGGCCGTGCCTATAAAAGGGGTGAAGGATGAGGGGGGAGAGGAGCAGTGACTGGGAGCAGAGACGTCTTGGGAATTCGTGTGTGGAAACAGCCATCCGTGTCGTGATGGGAGTCGTGAAAACAGAGGTGAGAGCCTGAGAAATGAGAATACTGACTGAGCTTGGATGAGCGTGAGGATATGCAGCTGTTCCTTCGGGCTTGGTGCATGGCAGGGTGCAGAGCTCGTGTGAAATCTTGTTTAAACACTTCTAGTAGAAAAGGCTATGAAAACAGAAAGGTTTGAGAAAATAGCAAACGAGAGCCTATTGCAAACGTGGGGACAAGCTGTCTTAATCGAAGACCCACACTGATGGACGTTTTGTCTAAGCACTCTGAGGGCCGTGTCCAAAAAGCTTCGTTAACCCCTTGCCTTCCGCTGTCCTGTTCTCAGGGGCTGTGTGGACATTCCTCCCCGGAGCAGCGTCACCCCTTGAGGATGAGCCACAGAGATTCGGTCGTTGGACTGGGTGAGTAACTATTTCTACCTAGTGATTGCTTTTGCTGGCTTTGGTGTCGTGGCTGCAGTGTTCCCTCACACGTCGTGCCCTGCTCCAGCAGTTCCAGCTGCTGTGCTGTGCAGAGAACAGTTCTGGGGGAGGGCTTTCAGTGTGTTTGCGTTTCAAAAAGCCGTTTGGTTTACTTCCATCCGTCTCTCGGGTTTGCCACCCTCGGTCCCCCAGGACAGAGCTGCGTAAAGGTTCGACCCCCGCCCGCACAAAGCCCTGCACAGTGTGTCCAGCAGCAGGCGCTGGAAGCATCCAGAGGTGCCTTTGGAGCCTTGTTCTCCCCCTGGGCTTTACAGAGGGGGACAAACTCAGTCCTTAAGGAGCCAATGGTTATTCTGAACGTGGATCCCACCTTAAATGTCGGGCTCCTGGAGTCGCTGGCTACCGGCTAGGGATCCCAGGGCTGGAAAAGGGGTGGTGCGTGAGAAGGGAAAGTGTCTGTTGCGCTGAGGATGTTGTCACACGCGACCCGGTCCTTCAGGCGGCAGGTTTTACCGAGGATGCTGTTCCGAGGCAAACGCGCTTTGTGCCCGAGGCTGTGCTGCGGATCTGGTAGCGAGGGAGCTGACACTTTGTGTGCAATGAGTTACTGCGGACGCGACAAGGAGCCGGTCTGTGATGCCGCCAGGTTTACGGAGGATAGCGTTCCGAGGTCGGAGATCCTTTGTTGTACTTTCGGGAAGTTGTACTTTGGTGTCCAAAAGCCTTGGGAATGCTAGGGAATGCAGCGTGGGACACTCGACCTCGGCAATGGGTGCCATGTGGGTGTCAAACACCCGGTTTGGAGTGGTTTGTGGCTCACCCGAGCTCGGAGGAGCGAGGCTGACTAGTCAGGTTGGTGTCTGAGCAGGCAGGGGTGCTCTGGCTTCCGGCAGCATTCGCAGGGCTGCTGCTTTGGGGCATCACACGTGAAGCCAGCAATGTTCCTGCTGTGCAAAGGCGGCGGGAGTGGAACAGCAAGGGGCAAAGGCAGGCTTTGCTCCTTAAATGCCGCACCAGCTGGCTTTGAGTTCCATCAGCCAGAGCACGGAACGAAGCCTGGTGGCAGCCACCCTGGGGCCACTGGACAGATGTTCCCGTCTCCTCTATTATCACTTGCATGATGCGCTTCTCCCTTTGGTCAGAGAAGGAAGGCAGAAGATGGAGCGGGAGGGGGAGCTCGTTTTGTTTCTGTGGACTCCAGGCTCGGGGCAGCTGCAGAGCGCTTTGCTTTCAGATGTTCCTACCGAACACAGTCAGCCTGAACCTCTCCCGGGCACTTTTGGACCCTCCTGTGCCACTCCTCCTGTGATCCTCTCCCTGTGAGGTGTGGGCTCAGAAACACCTGCCCCTACCGGATGGGTTTTTACACGTGCAAACTTCTTTTCTTAGAATAGCCATCAGGTGGAAAGAAAATCTCTTCTGTGTAGAAACCCTGTGGAAAACAGGTGTTTGGTACACTCATTGATAGTAGTCTTGGGCTTTTCTTCTTCTTCACTTTAACCTGCTCTTAAGAGGACCCCTAAACTGGAAAATTGAAAGGGAGGGGGGAAAAAAGTTGCTTTTCCTTTTTTAAAGTATTGCTATGGATTTTGGTACGTCAAGTGACACCACAGAAATAGAATTGGAATACTTGAGCTTCAGGACTCTGCATTTAATTCTTTTAATGCCTTTGTGTGGGTGCAGGAAATGCCAAATCCCAAAGCAATTCCATGTGTGTAACATGAAGTGCAACACCTTTAAAGCTGAGTCCTCAGTGTGGGCTCTTCCCGTGGATGCACATTGTCCACAGGCCTTTCTTTTGTCCCAAAAGAAAGCAAAAAGAAAGTGCCAAAAGCAGGCCTTCATTGCAGATCTGGGATTTCAATTTGCCATTGGATTCTCCCCTCGAGTCTTCGCTCAGGCTCTTGTGCCAGAGGGGCTCTGACTCCAGGGCCATACGAGGTGTCTGTTGCTTTGGCAAATGAGAATGAACTTTGCCAAGTCTGTCAGGAAAGCAAAAACATCCTGGGATCTGGTTGGCCACAGATGGAAGAGGAAGGTGTCCGTAGCAGTGGTGGGTGCGGGTGCTGGCAATTTTGGGTTGTGTGGTGTCTCTGGTCCCTCAGAGGTTGGGGCATGGCTGAAGGAAGGAGGGAAGCTGCCACGGCTGGAGGTGGGGACAACATTGGCTGCTTCAAACTGCTTGGTGCAGAGTGAGGGGAACTGGAAGAACAGCTTTTCTCCTTCTTTCTGTCCATCACTGGGCACAATATCAAGATGCTGCTGCACTAAGCTCTCTGCTTTGTGCTTTGTTGTTTGCTTAGGTATTCTTCTGGCTTTTAAAATCTATTTCTACATAGTTTATGTATTTCTTTTTTTACGCATTTCTAAGTGGTGCAGTGAGGAGCAAGTTTCTGGGTTACACGATTTCTGGCTGACGCATCACAGAAATGGGCGTACATGTGTGGCATGTGCTTCCTGGCAAATCCTAAGTGAGGATTTCCAGCCTTGGCTACACGTGGCCGGCTTCTGAAAAAGCTTAGTAGCCAAACAATAGGTGTTTGTGTCATATGTGGAGAGGAATGTGTTTATGTCTGGGGACCGCTCGGTTCACTGTGCAGCAAAGTCATCCCTGGAGCAGCAAACCTGAGTAGATTTTGGAGATTCCGAGTGATACGTCTTGAACTAACTTAACACAGTACAAAGTCTTTTTTGAAGTGGCCTGAGTGTGTTTGGGTAGCTTAGTACTCTAGAAAGCACGTTTGTTAGAGTGGCAGAAATTATTTTCGCCTGGAAGTGTGTTGCAATAATCAATGTTCCTTACACAGGAATTAATTGGCCTTCATTCTTCTGCCCTCTTTTTTGGTTTTTCCTCTATAGGTAGTGCATAGTTTGGGGAAAGTATTTGGGATGAATAAAGGGCATGTTGAAGTATTTCCTTCTGGAGGCGTGCCTTGTTATTTTGTTCTGGATCCCACGGACAGGACAGAGCAGTGTGTGAGGGACAGGGACTGATTGAATTTGGAGCAATGCTAGCCCAGGACAGCTGTGTGACCTGAGTGCCTGTACACGTGGCTGGAAGGAGTCGCTGCACCCCCTGGCCAGAGTCAAGGAATCCCTGACTTGCCAGCCCTGCACAGAGAGTGTTGGAGGGTTTCCTTTACCCTGATGGTTTTGGTGACGATTTTTGGTGACCCGCAAGGGACGATGCTTGTGATGCTGCACGGATTCAAGGGACCGGGAGGAGCCTCAGCGCACGCCCTGAAGGGTTTTCAGGGAGGTCCTTTGAGCCTCTGGCTCAGGTGAGCTCAAGGCAAGATCCCCTTGATTGTACTAAGGCCTTGTTGAGGATGTAAAAGGGGAAACTAACAATGAGCTGTGCTGGAAATTGGAAAGCATTATTACTGAGACTGCAGAAAAGCCTTCTGAAACCTTCCCCCTTTTCTGCCCTTTGCTGGTAGATCTTCTCTTTCTGCCTTTGAATTTACAGCTCTCCCCTGATGTCATTTCCCCTGCCTGAATTCAATGCCTTGAAGCTCCTAGCTGGGAAAAACTGGGATAACTTGAGGGGGAGGATGGGGGGGAACAGAGGTGAGATTTTTAGCTGGAGTTTTCTAATTATTCTGAATTTTTTTTTTTTTTTTTAATTCCCCAGTGAGAAAAACAGGAGCTCACAGCCATTAAGGCCTGACAGTTCCCTGCAGAGAGAGCTCAGCACACTTCCACAGAGGCAAGTCCACCATCTGAAAGAAAAGAACAACAAGGAAAAGGTGATGTATTTTGCTTCAAAGATATTTTGAGCTCTTAAAGCCAAACCAGCCTTTGGTCTTGATTGTGGTTGGGTGAATCCTGAGTGGTAGGCACAGGTCACATCATCCATTCAGCTGAAAACCTGGGGTACCTTAGAGGGGACACAAGAACTGTTTGTGTAGGGAAATGTGCGGGGATGTCAAGAGGAGAGAGGTGGCATTTTTGAGGGAATTGCTGAGGCAAAGGCCAATCCAAAGCCAACCCTGCTCGGCCTCCAAATTCCAGGATAAATTTTACAAGCTGCCTGTCGTGGGTTTGACCCTGGCTAAATGCCAGGCACCTAGGACGTTTGCTCTCTCTGCTCTCTCCTGCTGCAGCTATGCAGAGGAGAGGGAAAACTAACACAAAACACTGGACTCATGAGTTGAGATAAGATCACTGATAAGGGGACGCACGAGATTCAGGGCAAAAGCAGGCGGGAAGCTTAAAGTTGCAAAAAAAGTGATTTATTAATCTAACAGAGTCAGAGGATAAATCAGAGGTAAAAATAAGCTCTCAAGACACCGTTTCTTCACTCACCCCCCCTTCCCTCTTAAGGCACCGCTTCTCAGCTCACCCCCTCCCTCCTTCCACCTAACCAACACCTCCCGGGCAGGGGCAGGGTGTGGGGTTTTTTCTCTTAGGTCAGTCCATCACAATTCTTCTCCTACAAACACTGTTTCTCTATTCGCCCCCTCCCTCCATCCAAACGACAGATCCAGGCTGGGGCAGGGTATGTGGCTTCTCTTAGTCAGTCCAACACCACAATTCTTCTGCTACAAATGCTGTTTCTCTACTCACCCCTCTCCCTATTAAGGCCATTTCTCAGCTCACCCCCTCCTCTACTTAGCCATAGGGGTCCCACCCACGAGAGACAGTTCTCTGCGAACTCCTTTGGCGTGGGTCCAATCTCACGAGCAGCACCCGCCCAGTTGCTGCAGTCTGAGATCCTTCTGTCTGGGTTGCAGAATTCCAAGCCGAGGCCAGGCTGTTTCCATCCCGGGAGCAAGGCCTCTCTCTCTCCTGCAAGGCCTTTGCAACTCTCAGTCTCTACAGGGACTCCCACTGGATCACAGCTTCCTGCAGGCATCACCTGCTCCTCTGGCGTGGGCACCTCCCCACAGGCTGTGGGGGGTTCTCTGCATCCCCCTGGACTCCATGGGCTGCAGGGGAACCACCTGCTCCCCCCATGGTCTTCATCACAGCTAGCAGAGGGTTTTCAGCTCCAGCACCTGGAGCACCTCCTCCCTCACCTTCTCCACTGACCTTGGTGCCTCCATGTTGTTCTCCCTCACATATTTTTACCTCCTCCTCCTCCTTCTCTAGCTGAAAAGAAGTGCGTGCTCACATTGTTTTGATTTCTTCTTAAATATGTTTTCACAGAGGCGTAACTAACATCTCTAATTGGCGCAGGCTTGGCCAGCAGCATGTCCATCATCTTCAGAGCCATCAGAGACTGGCTCTGCTGGACATGGTGGAGAAATTTCCAGAATCTTTACTCAGGACATGCAGGAGCCATCTTTGTACCCCACCCTACTCACTGGCAAAAACTGGGCCAAGCAAAACCACCACACTGCCAAACGAGGGATGGTAAATTTGTAAAAAATGAAACTGAGAGCATGAATGAGATTTTTCCATTACCTCATTGTCATAGAATTTTTGAGAGTTTTGAGCTTTCGATGACAACGATGCAGCTCTTTCTTTGGATTCTTCACGGTGTGGGATCTGGTGTTTCTTTGGATTTTAAAGGCCTCACGGTGGCCCTGGCACTGCCCAGGAGCTGGTAGGAGAAGCAGAGTCAGAGCTCCCAGGGGGAACATGCACGCTTTTCCCCCAGGGTGGATTGTGGAGGAATTGTCTGGGACTTGCATTGTCCCTCCGGGTGATGCCAGCTGCTGTGGTTGGTGTGATTCCATCTCTTTCACTCCCAGAACTGCCCAGCCCAGGGGCTTTGGCTCACAGGGAAGCACAAAGATTGCCCTCTGTGTGGTGCCCACATCCACATCTGGGCTTCAGGATCAGCTTTGCTGGTTTGGATGAATTATACCCACGGCCCCGAATTCCCCGCTGAATTCCTGCCGGCTTAGCCTCACAGTACCTCATGAAGCGTGGGTATTTCCAGGCAGAGCTGCCGCTTGAACGCCAGCTGGGTCCGGAACCAGCGCAGCTTCCGAGGAAGCTCAGCAGGACTGGGACGAGGACAGCTTTCTATTCCACAGAATTTGCTGGTTTTAACCCTCATCCCCCAGCCCCACGGCTGTCCCTGGAGGGTACTCGACAGAGCTCCCAGAACTCAGCTGATTCGCCCCCGCTGAGGTCGGGCTCCAGTTGATATTGTAAAGCAGGAGAAGGTGGTGCCTGGGTGCGCTCCCAGCCTGTGTTGAGGCAGCCCCTGTGGCCCGGGGAGGACAGCTCTCCCTGCAGAAGCTGATTTCATTTCAGAGCCTCGGGAGTGGCCTCTGGAAGTTCTTTTCCCCGAGGAAAGGGACGCACGTCCCTCCCCTCAGCGCAGCTCCAGTGCAACCCACGTGTGCAAGCTTTCCATCAGTTCTGCGGTTCCAGCTGGCTCCCTGAAAAACTCCAAACTTCATCCAAACAAACCTTCTTTCACCTCGAACCTTTCATTTGAAGGCATCTCCGAGGGCTCTCACTCAGGCTTTCATTTCTGTGAGGGAAGATTGCCTTGGCTTTAGCACTGCGGACGGGTGGTGTCCTCAGGCTGGAAGGGAAGGCATCGGGGGCGGGTGGGAGATACCTGACAGGGGTGGGGGAGCTCCAGGAATTGCCGTCCGAGCCCCTCCCTCGCGAACGCAAGGTGCCGCCATTCGCAGGTGCCAGCTGTTTCTTGGCGTGTTTCTGGGGTGTCGCTGGGCTCGGTCCAAGGGTGAAGCATCTCCAGGCGCCTGCTCAGGGCAGCCCATGGCCGAGCAGCCACGGGCAGCCTTGTCTCCGCGTCCATCGGCGCGCTGCCCGGCCATCCCAGTGCCCAGCCCCGGCACGTGTGTTTTGCACGCTGCGTGCCACGGGCAGGACACTGCGGGCACAGCTCCTCGCCTGCAAATACAAAGGACAAGAGGTGCTGGTCCCCCTTCTATGGCTCCCAGCCTTCTCCCAGCCCGCATTCCCGGCCAGCTGGGACACACACGGAGGAGTCGCCAAGGAACATTCCTGGCAGTGATCGGGAGTCGCCGAGGCGTCCATGCAGCCCAAAAGAGCCCAAAAGCGGCCCCGGCCTCAGCAGCCGCCGTCATTGTGGGCTGGGAACACTCACCCAGGGCAGCAAACAGCCCTGTGCAGGCGGGAGCAGCCGAGACACTCTCCCGAAGAGCTTCCGCCACGGACCGAGCGAAGCCTCGGCACTTGTCTTGCTCCTTTCTCCCCGCAAAGGGACATTGCATGAGCACTCCTCTCGAGCTCAGAACACGCCGTGATCTGGAAAGAAGGAGGAAAGGCTTCAGCTGCGTTTTCAAAGCAGGTGTAACCCTTGCAGAGCGTGAGCAGCAAAGGAAAAGGACGGGGAGCATCAGGTGTCAGCTGGCAAGTGTGGCAGGAGCGGCCGGAGCGGAACGGAACGGTGCCCGGGGCCCCGGCCGCAGCTCCCGGAGCGGCTCCTCCCGCCCGCGGCGGTGCGTGCGGCAGTCCCGCGGCTGTGCGGCCACGGGCAAGGGGGAGCCCGGCGATGCTCTACCCACGGGCGTGCTGTGGCTTCGGGGCTGACGGAGCGGGGGCCCCCTTTGCACAGCCGCGGCGGGCGCGGCCGGGGCCGCGGGACGGGAGCATCGGCAGCGGCATCGGCCTCCGGCGGGTGCCAGGGTGGGCACGGACGGACTTCGGCCGCTTCCAGCAGCAATACAGCAAAGTCACTCACGAACAAATCGCCGCCGCCCTTCTCCCGAGCACGCCCAGCGGCGGAGCCCCGGCTCCTCGCAGCCACAGCGGGACCGTGCCCGGAGCCCCGCGCCGGCCGCAGCCTCGGCGCCTTTCCCGACGTAGCTCCTGCCGCCCGCGGCGATGCCGGTGCCCATCCCTGCCGCAAGAGCCTCGCTCCTTCGGCCCCGGGGCTCCTGCAGCCTGCCTGCCGGGGGAGAAGCAGCACGGCCCGGGACCCCCGGCGGACACGGCCAGGAGCCGGAGCAGAGCTCCGGTCCCAGCTCGGCGCCTCGGGCTGTGCGCAGCGCAGGCAGCAGCCCCCCCCGGGCTGGGGCTCCGCGCAGCTCCCGGCGCAACGATCCCGCAGCATCCCGGGCTGAGCATCCTCCGCACAAAACAGAGCAGGCGTCGGTCGCCCGGGGTTTATGGGCGCCGGCGGAGGGGCGCGGCCAGCACAGGTGTGCGGGGCGGGGCCGGCTCGGGGGGGGCGGCCCCAGAGCGGCGGGGCGGGGCGGGGCGGGGCCGGTGGGATTTAAGCGCCGGGAATCGCCCGCGGCACCATTTGGCCCTCGGCGCTCGGAGCGGGATGCTGCGCGGGGCCGGGCTCTATGTCTCTCTTCGTCTCTATCTCTTTTTATGTTCTAGACTTCTCTTTCTCGATACCTCTCATTTCTCCCCCCCTTTCCTCCCCTCCCCCACCCCCTACACCCACCCCCCCCTACCCCCCCCTCCCTCTCCCCCCTAGCCCTCCCCTCCCTCCCCCCCCAAGCCCTCCCCTTCCTTGCCCCCCGGCCCGGTCCCCCCCACCGCCCGCAATCCTCCCCCTCCATCCTCCACACCCGTCCTTGTCCCCCCGCACTGCGGCTCCCCCTGCCCCCTCTCCATGCTACCTTCCCCCCGGCTTCCCCCTCACCTGCCCTCAGTCGTCCCCGTCCTTCTTCCACCCTTCCTTCCCCCCACACCCCGGCTGCCCCCTGTCCCTGCTCCCTTTCCGCTCCCCACTTCCCCCCCACCCGCCCGCAATCCTCCCCTTCCATCCTCCACACCCGTCCTTGTCCCCCCGCACTGCGGCTCCCCCTGCCCCCTCTCCATGCCACCTTCCCCCCGGCGTCCCCCTCACCCGCCCTCAATGGTCCCCGTCCTTCTTCCACCCTTCCTTCCCCCCCACCTCCCTCTGCCTACTGCCCCTGCACACCTCCAGCCCCCCCAGCTGCCCTGTGCCCCCCTGTTCCCGTCCTCCGTTCCCTCCTCTCCGTCTTTCCCCCGCAGCCGCGGGGCTCGGGGCGCCGGAGAATAAAGCCCAGAGGGCCGGAGGCCGGCGCCCCCTCTCTCGCAGGGATCCCCAGTCCCCACACGGGGCCGGACCCGCTCGGCGGGTCCCCCCAAGCCGGTCAAACACACCGCCCGACACCGCCGGTGCTCCGGCTTCCCTCACATCACACCGGGGGCTCCCGGGGAGGGTCGGGGCTGGGGGTTCGGGGGGATCCCCTCCTTAGGAGGGGGTTCCTGGGGGGAGGGGGGGATAGGTTAGGGAGGGCCCCCTCCGGAGGAGGGGGTCCGGGGGGTGGGTTGGGGGGGTGGGTTAGGGAGGGCCCCCTCCGGAGGAGGGGGTCCTGGGGGGGGGGTGGGCCCCCTCCGGAGGAGGGGGTCCCTGGGGGGGGGTCGGGGTGGGCCCCCTCCGGAGGAGGGGGTCCGGGGGAGGGGGGCGGGGCGGAGGGGGGACCTCCCCCTCCAGGCCCCGCCCCCCTCCTCCGGACCCCCTCCTCCGGATGGGGACCACTCCGGCCCCCTCCCCGGGACCCCCTCCTCCGGACCGGGGCCCGGGGGGGAGGGAGGGGGGGCGGGTGGGGTGGGGGGGGAGGGAGGGGGGGGCGGGTGGGGTGGGGGGGAAGCAGTGGGGGTCACGTCACTCTGACGCGTGAACACACGTAACGATCGACAGACAAATAAACGGGCCCCCCCGTCCGGCCCCCCCCACCCCACCCTCCCTCCCCCCCCACCCCACCCGCCCCCCCTCCCTCCCCCCCGGGCCCCGGTCCGGAGGAGGGGGTCCCGGGGAGGGGGCCGGAGTGGTCCCCATCCGGAGGAGGAGGTCCGGAGGAGGGGGGCGGGGCCTGGAGGGGGAGGTCCCCCCTCCGCCCCGCCCCCCTCCCCCGGACCCCCTCCTCCGGAGGGGGCCCACCCCGACCCCCCCCCAGGGACCCCCTCCTCCGGAGGGGGCCCACCCCCCCCCAGGACCCCCTCCTCCGGAGGGGGCCCTCCCTAACCCACCCCCCCAACCCACCCCCCGGACCCCCTCCTCCGGAGGGGGCCCTCCCTAACCTATCCCCCCCTCCCCCCAGGGACCCCCTCCTAAGGAGGGGATCCCCCCGAACCCCCAGCCCCGACCCTCCCCGGGAGCCCCCGGTGTGATGTGAGGGAAGCCGGAGCACCGGCGGTGTCGGGCGGTGTGTTTGACCGGCTTGGGGGGACCCGCCGAGCGGGTCCGGCCCCGTGTGGGGACTGGGGATCCCTGCGAGAGAGGGGGCGCCGGCCTCCGGCCCTCTGGGCTTTATTCTCCGGCGCCCCGAGCCCCGCGGCTGCGGGGGAAAGACGGAGAGGAGGGAACGGAGGACGGGAACAGGGGGGCACAGGGCAGCTGGGGGGGCTGGAGGTGTGCAGGGGCAGTAGGCAGAGGGAGGTGGGGGGGAAGGAAGGGTGGAAGAAGGACGGGGACCATTGAGGGCGGGTGAGGGGGACGCCGGGGGGAAGGTGGCATGGAGAGGGGGCAGGGGGAGCCGCAGTGCGGGGGGACAAGGACGGGTGTGGAGGATGGAAGGGGAGGATTGCGGGCGGGTGGGGGGAAGTGGGGAGCGGAAAGGGAGCAGGGACAGGGGGCAGCCGGGGTGTGGGGGGAAGGAAGGGTGGAAGAAGGACGGGGACGACTGAGGGCAGGTGAGGGGGAAGCCGGGGGGAAGGTAGCATGGAGAGGGGGCAGGGGGAGCCGCAGTGCGGGGGGACAAGGACGGGTGTGGAGGATGGAGGGGGAGGATTGCGGGCGGTGGGGGGGACCGGGCCGGGGGGCAAGGAAGGGGAGGGCTTGGGGGGGAGGGAGGGGAGGGCTAGGGGGGAGAGGGAGGGGGGGGTAGGGGGGGGTGGGTGTAGGGGGTGGGGGAGGGGAGGAAAGGGGGGGAGAAATGAGAGGTATCGAGAAAGAGAAGTCTAGAACATAAAAAGAGATAGAGACGAAGAGAGACATAGAGCCCGGCCCCGCGCAGCATCCCGCTCCGAGCGCCGAGGGCCAAATGGGGCCGCGGGCGATTCCCGGCGCTTAAATCCCACCGGCCCCGCCCCGCCCCGCCCCGCCGCTCTGGGGCCGCCCCCCCCGAGCCGGCCCCGCCCCGCACACCTGTGCTGGCCGCGCCCCTCCGCCGGCGCCCATAAACCCCGGGCGACCGACGCCTGCTCTGTTTTGTGCGGAGGATGCTCAGCCCGGGATGCTGCGGGATCGTTGCGCCGGGAGCTGCGCGGAGCCCCAGCCCGGGGGGGGCTGCTGCCTGCGCTGCGCACAGCCCGAGGCGCCGAGCTGGGACCGGAGCTCTGCTCCGGCTCCTGGCCGTGTCCGCCGGGGGTCCCGGGCCGTGCTGCTTCTCCCCCGGCAGGCAGGCTGCAGGAGCCCCGGGGCCGAAGGAGCGAGGCTCTTGCGGCAGGGATGGGCACCGGCATCGCCGCGGGCGGCAGGAGCTACGTCGGGAAAGGCGCCGAGGCTGCGGCCGGCGCGGGGCTCCGGGCACGGTCCCGCTGTGGCTGCGAGGAGCCGGGGCTCCGCCGCTGGGCGTGCTCGGGAGAAGGGCGGCGGCGATTTGTTCGTGAGTGACTTTGCTGTATTGCTGCTGGAAGCGGCCGAAGTCCGTCCGTGCCCACCCTGGCACCCGCCGGAGGCCGATGCCGCTGCCGATGCTCCCGTCCCGCGGCCCCGGCCGCGCCCGCCGCGGCTGTGCAAAGGGGGCCCCCGCTCCGTCAGCCCCGAAGCCACAGCACGCCCGTGGGTAGAGCATCGCCGGGCTCCCCCTTGCCCGTGGCCGCACAGCCGCGGGACTGCCGCACGCACCGCCGCGGGCGGGAGGAGCCGCTCCGGGAGCTGCGGCCGGGGCCCCGGGCACCGTTCCGTTCCGCTCCGGCCGCTCCTGCCACACTTGCCAGCTGACACCTGATGCTCCCCGTCCTTTTCCTTTGCTGCTCACGCTCTGCAAGGGTTACACCTGCTTTGAAAACGCAGCTGAAGCCTTTCCTCCTTCTTTCCAGATCACGGCGTGTTCTGAGCTCGAGAGGAGTGCTCATGCAATGTCCCTTTGCGGGGAGAAAGGAGCAAGACAAGTGCCGAGGCTTCGCTCGGTCCGTGGCGGAAGCTCTTCGGGAGAGTGTCTCGGCTGCTCCCGCCTGCACAGGGCTGTTTGCTGCCCTGGGTGAGTGTTCCCAGCCCACAATGACGGCGGCTGCTGAGGCCGGGGCCGCTTTTGGGCTCTTTTGGGCTGCATGGACGCCTCGGCGACTCCCGATCACTGCCAGGAATGTTCCTTGGCGACTCCTCCGTGTGTGTCCCAGCTGGCCGGGAATGCGGGCTGGGAGAAGGCTGGGAGCCATAGAAGGGGGACCAGCACCTCTTGTCCTTTGTATTTGCAGGCGAGGAGCTGTGCCCGCAGTGTCCTGCCCGTGGCACGCAGCGTGCAAAACACACGTGCCGGGGCTGGGCACTGGGATGGCCGGGCAGCGCGCCGATGGACGCGGAGACAAGGCTGCCCGTGGCTGCTCGGCCATGGGCTGCCCTGAGCAGGCGCCTGGAGATGCTTCACCCTTGGACCGAGCCCAGCGACACCCCAGAAACACGCCGAGAAACAGCTGGCACCTGCGAATGGCGGCACCTTGCGTTCGCGAGGGAGGGGCTCGGACGGCAATTCCTGGAGCTCCCCCACCCCTGTCAGGTATCTCCAACCCACCCCCGATGCCTTCCCTTCCAGCCTGAGGACACCACCCGTCCGCAGTGCTAAAGCCAAGGCAATCTTCCCTCACAGAAATGAAAGCCTGAGTGAGAGCCCTCGGAGATGCCTTCAAATGAAAGGTTCGAGGTGAAAGAAGGTTTGTTTGGATGAAGTTTGGAGTTGTTCAGGGAGCCAGCTGGAACTGCAGAACTGATGGAAAGCTTGCACACGTGGGTTGCACTGGAGCTGCGCTGAGGGGAGGGACGTGCGTCCCTTTCCTCGGGGAAAAGAACTTCCAGAGGCCACTCCCGAGGCTCTGAAATGAAATCAGCTTCTGCAGGGAGAGCTGTCCTCCCCGGGCCACAGGGGCTGCCTCAACACAGGCTGGGAGCGCACCCAGGCACCACCTTCTCCTGCTTTACAATATCAACTGGAGCCCGACCTCAGCGGGGGCGAATCAGCTGAGTTCTGGGAGCTCTGTCGAGTGCCCTCCAGGGACAGCCGTGGGGCTGGGGGATGAGGGTTAAAACCAGCAAATTCTGTGGAATAGAAAGCTGTCCTCGTCCCAGTCCTGCTGAGCTTCCTCGGAAGCTGCGCTGGTTCCGGACCCAGCTGGCGTTCAAGCGGCAGCTCTGCCTGGAAATACCCACGCTTCATGAGGTACTGTGAGGCTAAGCCGGCAGGAATTCAGCGGGAATTCGGGGCCGTGGGTATAATTCATCCAAACCAGCAAAGCTGATCCTGAAGCCCAGATGTGGATGTGGGCACCACACAGAGGACAATCTTTGTGCTTCCCTGTGAGCCAAAGCCCCTGGCTGGGCAGTTCTGGGAATCACAGAGATGGAATCACACCAACCACAGCAGCTGGCATCACCCGGAGGGACAATGCAAGTCCCAAACAATTCCTCCACAATCCACCCTGGGGAAAAGCGTGCATGTTTCCCCTGGGAGCTCTGACTCCTGCTTCTCCTACCAGCTCCTGAGCAGTGGCCAGGGCCACCGTGAGGCCTTTAAAATCCAAAGAACACCAGATCCCACACCGTGAAGAATCCAAAGAAAGAGCTGCCATCGTTGTCATCGAAAGCTCAAAACTCTCAAAAATTCTATGACAATGAGGTAATGGAATTCCCAGAAATCTCATTCATGCTCTCAGTTTCATTTTTTACAAATTTACCATCCCTCGTTTGGCAGTGTGGTGGTTTTGCTTGGCCCAGTTTTTGCCAGTGAGTAGGGTGGGGTACAAAGATGGCTCCTGCATGTCTGAGTAAAGATTCTGGAAATTTCTCCACCATGTCCAGCCAGAGCCAGTCTCTGATGGCTCTGAAGATGATGGACATGCTGCTGGCCAAGCCTGGGCCTATTAGAGATGATAGTTACGCCTCTGTGAAAACATATTTAAGAAGAAATCAAGACAATGTGAGCACGCACTTCTTTTCAGCTAGAGAAGGAGGAGGAGGAGGTAAAAATATGTGAGGGAGAACAACATGGAGGCACCAAGGTCAGTGGAGAAGGTGAGGGAGGAGGTGCTCCAGGTGCTGGAGCTGAAACCCTCTGCTAGCTGTGATGAAGACCATGGGGGAAGCAGGTGGTTCCCCTGCAGCCCATGGGGTCCAGGGGGATGCAGAGAACCCCCCACAGCCCGTGTGGGGAGGTGCCCACGCCAGAGGAGCAGGTGATGCCTGCAGGGAAGCTGTGATCCAGTGGGAGTCCCTGTAGAGACTGAGAGTTGCAAAGGCCTTGCAGGAGAGAGAGAGGCCTTGCTCCGGGATGGAACAGCCTGGCCTCGGCTTGGAATTCTGCAACCCGGACAGAAGGATCTCAGACTGCAGCAACTGGGCGGGTGGCTGCTCGTGAGATTGGGACCCACGCCAAGGAGTTCGCAGAGAACTGTCCCTCGTGGGAGGGACCCCCATGGCTAAGTAGAGGAGGGGGTGAGCTGAGAAATGGCCTTAATAGGGAGAGGGGTGAGTAGAGAAACAGCATTTGTAGCAGAAGAATTGTGGTGTTGGACTGACTAAGAGAAGCCACATACCCTGCCCCGGCCTGGATCTGTCATTTGGATGGAGGGAGGGGGCGAATAGAGAAACAGTGTTTGTAGGTAGAAGAATTGTGATGGACTGACCTAAGAGAAAAAACCCCACACCCTGCCCCTGCCCGGGAGGTGTTGGTTAGGTGGAAGGAGGGAGGGGTGAGCTGAGAAGCGGTGCCTTAAGAGGGAAGGGGGGGTGAGTGAAGAAACGGTGTCTTGAGAGCTTATTTTTACCTCTGATTTATCCTCTGACTCTGTTAGATTAATAAAGGCACTTTTTTTGCAACTTTAAGCTTCCGCCTGCTTTTGCCCTGAATCTCGTGGCTCCCCTTATCAGTGATCTTATCTCAACTCATGAGTCCAGTGTTTTGTGTTAGTTTTCCCTCTCCTCTGCATAGCTGCAGCAGGAGAGAGCAGAGAGAGCAAACGTCCTAGGTGCCTGGCATTTAGCCAGGGTCAAACCCACGACAGGCAGCTTGTAAAATTATCCTGGAATTTGGAGGCCGAGCAGGGTTGGCTTTGGATTGGCCTTTGCCTCAGCAATTCCCTCAAAATGCCACCTCTCTCCTCTTGACATCCCCGCACATTTCCCTACACAAACATTCTTGTGTCCCCTCTAAGGTACCCCAGGTTTCAGCTGAATGGATGATGTGACCTGTCCTACCACTCACGATTCGCCCAACCACAATCAAGACCAAAGGCTGGTTTGGCTTTAAGAGCTCAAAATATCTTTGAAGCCAAAATACATCACCTTTTCCTTGTTGTTCTTTTCTTTCAGATGGTGGACTTGCCTCTGTGGAAGTGCTGAGCTCTCTCTGCAGGGAACTGTCAGGCCTGTGAGCTCCTGTTTTTCTCACTGGGGAATTAAAAAAAAAAAAAAAATTCAGAATAATTAGAAAACTCCAGCTAAAAATCTACCTCTGGTTCCCCCCCATCTCCCCCTCAAGTTATCCCAGTTTTTTCCAGCTAGGAGCTTCAAGGCATTGAATTCAGGCAGGGGAGAATGACATCAGGGAGAGCTGTAAATTCAAAGGCAGAAAGAGAAGATCTACCAGCAGAAGGGCAGAAAAGGGGGAAGGTTTCAGAAGGCTTTTCTGCAGTCTCAGTAATAATGCTTTCCAATTTCCAGCACAGCTCATTGTTAGTTTCCCCTTTTACATCCTCAACAAGGCCTTTAGTACAATCAAGGGGATCTTGCCTTGAGCTCACCTGAGCCAGAGGCTCAAAGGACCTCCCTGAAAACCCTTCAGGGCGTGCGCTGAGGCTCCTCCCGGTCCCTTGAATCCGTGCAGCATCACAAGCATCGTCCCTTGCGGGTCACCAAAAATCGTCACCAAAACCATCAGGGTAAAGGAACCCTCCAACACTCTCTGTGCAGGGCTGGCAAGTCAGGGAGTTCCTTGACTCCTGGCCAGGGGGTGCAGCGACTCCTTCCAGCCACGTGTACAGGCACTCAGGTCACACAGCTGTCCTGGGCTAGCATTGCTCCAAATTCAATCAGTCCCTGTCCCTCACACACTGCTCTGTCCTGTCCGTGGGATCCAGAACAAAATAACAAGGCACGCCTCAGAAGGAAATACTTCAACATGCCCTTTATTCATCCCAAATACTTTCCCAAACTATGCACTACCTATAGAGGAAAAACCAAAAAAGAGGGCAGAAGAATGAAGGCCAATTAATCCTGTGTAAGGAACATTGATTATTGCAACACACTTCCAGGCGAAAATAATTTCTGCCACTCTAACAAACGTGCTTTCTAGAGTACTAAGCTACCCAAACACACTCAGGCCACTTCAAAAAAGACTTTTGTACTGTGTTAAGTTAGTTCAAGACGTATCACTCGGAATCACCAAAAGCTGCTCAGGTTTGCTGCTCAGGGATGACTTTGCTGCACAGTGAACCGAGCGGTCCCCAGACATAAACACATTCCTCTCCACATATGACACAAACACCTATTGTTGGCTACTAAGCTTTTTCAGAAGCGGCCACGTGTAGCCAAGGCTGGAAATCCTCACTTAGGATTTGCCAGGAAGCACATGCCACACATGTACGCCCATTTCTGTGATGCGTCAGCCCAGAAATCGTGTAACCCAGAAACTTGCTCTCACTGCACCACTTAGAAATGGTAAAAAAAGAAATACATAAAATATGTAGAAATAGATTTTAAAAGCAGAAGAATACCTAAGCAAACAACAAAGCACAAAGCAGAGAGCTTAGTGCAGCAGCATCTTTGATATTGTGCCCCAGTGATGGACAGAAAGAAGGAGAAAAGCTGTTCTTCCAGTTCCCCTCACTCTGCACCAAGCAGTTTGAAGCAGCCCAATGCTGTCCTCCACCTCCAGCCGTGGCAGCTCCCTCCTTCCTTCAGCCCTGCCCCAACCTCTGAGGGACCAGAGACACCACACACCCAAAATTGCCAGCACCCGCACCCACCACTGCTACGGACACCTTCCCTCTTCCATCTGTGGCCAACCAGATCCAGGATGTTTTTGCTTTCTGACAGACTTGGCAAAGCTCAATTCTCATTTGCCAAAGCAACAGACACCTCGTATGGCCCTGGAGTCAGAGGCCCCTCTGGCACAAGAGCCTGAGCGAAGACTCGAGGGGAGAATCAATGCAAATTGAAATCCCAGATCTGCAATGAAGGCCTGCTTTTGGCCCTTTCTTTTGCTTTCTTTTGGGACAAAAGAAAGGCCTGTGGACAATGTGCATCCACGGGAAAGCCCACACTGAGGACTCAGCTTTAAAGGTGTTGCCTTCATGTTACACACATGGAATTGCTTTGGGATTTGGCATTTCCTGCACCCACACAAAGGCATTAAAAGAATTAAATGCAAGTCCTGAAGCTCAAGTATTCCAATTCTATTTCTGTGGTGTCACTTGACGTACCAAAATCCATAGCAATACTTTAAAAAGGAAAAGCAACTTTTTCCCCCTCCCTTTCAATTTCCAGTTTAGGGGTCCTCTTAAGAGCAGGTTAAAGTGA